>FXXK01000366.1:0-52180 GCA_900184695.1 Betula pendula
AAAAAAAAAGAGAGAGAAAGAAAAAAATTATATATAACTATAATTAATATAAGCAAATTTAAAAATAGAACAATAAAGCTTAAATTATCAAAAGAATTATTTCGAATTCACTTTAATCTTATGATAGGATTATTAACACTGTTCAACAATTAGTGTAAAACAATTATAAAAATCAAATGAAAAAAAAAAAAAAAAAATCAATGGCAAGTGATTAATTGAGTTTGGTAAACTAACTTTTTTTTTTTTTTTTTATCATGTGGATTAGATATGAAATGATTTTAATGACTTAAATAATGAGTTATTGAAAAATAATGAAATTAGGTAATAAGAAAATAATTCTAATTTGAATAAGACTTAAATAGAGAAATAAAGAGAAAAAATGAAATCTTATAAAGAGATAAATTCGTAATTGAATAAAATATTTAGAGACTTTTTCATATTCTTAACAATTAATTTTAAACGTTAGATACCAATCGTTGGACTCCAATCATAAATGCTATATTTTTTAACGTTGTGTGTGGACATAAGCTATTATTTGGAGTAGAGCTATGCGTCCGTTTTAAGTTTGAAAAAAAAAAATCAAAAATAAAAAAGACTACTTTTTTTTTTCATTAAAAAACAGGTTTAAACTTATCCAATCCCTATTTTATTTTTCTTCAAGACTATGAAATGAGAATGAAATAAACTTGAACCTGTTTTTTGTTAAAAAAAAATATTTTTATTATGTTTTATTAGGATAAAAAAAATTTAAAATAACACTATATACAAGATTCCTATCCCATATTGTATCGCTAAATATGACATGACTTTTAAAATTATTATTAAAATATAAGAAAATATATTCATTGTTTGAATTTATTTTTACAGGGCAGATCCGATAAAAAAATAAAAAAATAAAAATAAAAATCTTCCAAAATATGCTATTCCCAACATTATATCAACTCGATCTGCTGGCTAGTGCCTTGTGGAGCTAAAAAAGATGCCCAACAAAAAAAGGCCATCCGCCTCAAATGTATATCGGCCTTTGTCTTCTTGGGGCCACAAAATGGATCTTGCCATTCAGCAAAGCTCCTACTCAAGTAAAACTCTCTCTCTCTCTCTCCACTTTTCTTCATAATTCTTGTAAAAAACAAATATTTTATTGTTATGTTTAGGTAAACAAAAACGTTGTTTGAAACTCTTTCAGAAACCATAGCGTAAACGAATATACAACCTGACTGAAAAACTTAAAGAGTTTATTATTAATGTTTAATTCTACTAACTTTTACGACCTAACTTAAGAATTTTTTATGTTTAATTCCACCAACTTATAGTAATATAAATTTACTCTTGCTTCAAAACAAAGTTTTTTTTTTTTTTTTGGCTTAAGAACAGATTTTGTGCCTTTTCTAATATTAAATTATTAATTATTCCAATAGTTTAAACTTATAAAAAATGATTGATGTAATCATTTATCATTTACTTAAAATTAAAACCCTCCCCCTAAATGATATAATATTTTTATTGAAATATGAACCCGACATTTAATATTTTAATTGAAATGAGACGTGAATGAGATAAAATTAAAATTCATGACCTTTGTTCTCATAACTTATCTCAAAAGTTGAACCTATTAAGAAAACTTTATTAGTTAATATTCTAGTAATAGTGTTAGCATGTATTTATATAAACCTAGGTGTTGTATATATGTCATTTGTTGATAAAAAAAATACTAGGTTTACAAAATTTTATACCAAAAAAAAAAAAAAAAAAAAAAAAAAAAAACTCTAACAAAGTAATATAATGCAATATGATTAATTTTTAAATTTGAATTCTTTTTCTTTTTTCAATTATATTATACTACGTCACTTTGTAATAATTTTTTTTTTTGTAAAAAATTTCGTAAACATAACATTTCTCTTTGCTAATAACAAATTTTCTATGCCTATGCTTTTAAAATGAAAAAATAAATAAAATAAAACAAAACAAAACAAAAAAATAAAAAATAAAAAAGCTTTTGATTTTCAAAAGCTAACCAAACGGCACTAGGTATTAGCAAACTGGCAGAGTTTTCTTGAAAAGGGAGCTTAAGGGAAGTCGTATGTATGCATTCCTTTCCAACCGGCAGACATTGACTGACTATTACGTTTGAGAATGAACAAATTCTAGAAGGGAGGCTTTGCTAACATTCCATTCAATAAAGACGATTAATATATATTTACATGCAGGGACCAAATCAAGGGCCAAGGGGGGCCGGAGTGCCTTCCCTCGATTTTGAAATTTTCTTTTAATATATAGTTATGTTATATCTTATATTTTGAGAATAATATATATATATATATTTTTTCAAATTATCATTATATTATTAATGTTTTTTTAAATTATTAATTGTGTTAATGTTTCATCTAAACTATAAAAAAAATATTAATTTAAAAGGGTATGTTTATTTTTTTTTTAAAATTATTTTTGACGTGACAGTTCTAATAAATCATTATCATATTAATATTATAAAATAGTTGTTAAATAAAATGCTGTTTCTAGCCTTTTATATATATATTGCAGTGAAAAATATATATATCCTAAAAATTCATTGATGCTTTCTCCTCTACCTCCCCCACATTAAAAATAAATAAATAAATAAATAAATCTCAAATTCTCTCTTTGTTGACAAGGTGAAAACTTAAAAAAAGGAAAGATTCCTAAAAATCTCACCTATCACTCATTGGATCAATAGCGTAGTTTTTACCTTTATCTCTGTCCATCTTAAACGAATAAAAGAAAAGATAAAGAGGGACTAGAACGTACCCTTTTCCACATCTACGTCCGATTTTTATAGGTCCAATTTATGACTTTTCCTGATCAAAATTCTTCTAACGGTTCAAAGCTACAACTGACATGAGTCATGACGACACCAAAAATATGATACACGAAAAAAAAAAGGGAAAAAAGTTTGTCGTGGCAGTTGAATGGAATAAAACCATTATCTGGGTTCAGAATGGTATAGGTATCTCGCGCTATATCCTCTATGGAATATGAACTAAAGAATCAGAGTTTTTTTTCTACCTTTTTGCACGTAGGCCGAGCGGCCCCCTCCCCATTCGCCGCTCACGCGTAGTTTCCGCGCTTAGAATCAATTCGAACATACCGTGCAACTTGGGCCACCAGAGTTTTAGTCCACCCAAAACTCTTCTATTCTCACATTTCACATTTTTAACTCTCCCAGATAAACCTGGACATGCTTATATTATCCGGCGATTAATGTTATAAATTGCATTTTTACTTTATTAATTATAAATAAAATAATTGAAAGTCTAACATTTTTTTCGCAATCCTCTTCTCTGATGCCAAGTTTAATTACTGATAAATTAATCCCACTCATAAATTAATTACTTATAAACGAACTTTGTGCAGATTCTATTGGGCTCAAAAGGCGACTCAATTATAGACCTCCTTTCTCCTTTTGTCCACCAAATGGCTAATGGTGGCGGACCCTTCTTCTCTACCTATATGGCTATATATTCCCTCCAAGTCTAAGAGACATTCTCTCAACTCCCAAACCCTAAATCTTTTCCCTTTTCTTCGTTTACCGAATTTAAGCCATCCCTAGCCATAAGCCATGGGTTCCAGCCCAAAGAACCTCCAGGCTATAATGGGTGCGCCAGGGGTGCGGGGTAAGAAGGTCACGGCCCTATCTAGAGCTGGCTTGATCGACTTCATGCAGTCCATCGTTTTCAACAAGCAAGATTTCAGAGAACCCTTTTACGTCCTTGATTTAGGTGCGGTCGCGGGTCTCGTGGACAGGTGGACCCGGGCCCTCCCAATGGTCCGGCCCTACTACGCCGTCAAGTGCAACCCCGACCCGGCTTTCCTCGGCACCATGGCGGCGCTCGGTTCGGGTTTTGACTGCGCAAGTCGGGCCGAGATTGAGTCCGTTCTCGCGCTCGGTGTTTCTCCAGATCGGATCGTCTTCGCGAACCCTTGTAAAGCCGAGTCCCACATCAGGTACGGGGCAAGCGTTGGCGTTAACTTGACGACTTTCGATTCGAAGGACGAGATCGATAAGATCCGAAAATGGCACCCGAAATGTGCTTTGCTGATTCGGATCAAAGCTCCGGATGACGGTGGAGCGCGATGCCCTTTGGGTCCCAAGTACGGCGCGCTTCCCGAGGAAGTCGCGCCGCTCCTCCAAGCTGCTCAGTCTGCGGGGCTCGCCGTCGCCGGCGTCTCCTTCCATATCGGAAGTGGGGCCACGAATTCGCGGGCCTACCAACGAGCCATAGCGGCGGCGAAAACGGCCTTCGAGACGGCGACCAGGCTTGGCATGCCTCGAATGCGAGTGCTGAACATCGGGGGTGGCTTCACGGCTGACCCGCAGTTCAACGAAGCGGCTTCAGCCGTTAAAGCCGCTCTGAAATCTTATTTCGGCAACGAACCGGGACTAACCGTCATGGCCGAGCCGGGCCGCTTCTTCGCTGAGTCGGCTTTCACGCTTGCCACGAACATTATCGGGAAGCGTGTACGGGGTGAGCTTAGGGAGTACTGGATCAACGACGGGATATACGGGTCCATGAACTGCATTCTGTACGACCATGCAACCGTCACATGCACGCCTCTCGCGTGCACATCCAACCGTGCGAACCCCACTTGCAAGGGCGCTAGGACGTACAGCTCAACGGTTTTTGGGCCCACGTGCGATGCGCTTGACACGGTTTTGACAGGCCACCAGCTACCGGAACTTCAGGTCAATGACTGGCTGGTGTTCCCCAATATGGGTGCGTACACGGCGGCTGCTGGGTCCAACTTCAATGGGTTTAGTACGTCCGCCATTTTGACTTACCTCGCATACTCGAATCCAAGCTAGCAGCTTTCTAACTGCTCTTTGTCTCGTGATTAGAAAATAATTGTCTTAATTTTATATATTATGATTGTTAATAAATGGAAAGAAATATCTAGTTAACTTTTTAAATGTCCTTTAGTAATTAGTAGCACGAGAAATGCTACACACTCTTAAATTCACTTTCTCATATTTTATGAAAATTATTTTAGGATATTAGATGGATTATTGTTAAATTTTGTATCAATTGTAATTTTCATACCTTGCAGAGTGAATTTAGAAATGTGAACTTGAGAGAGTGTGTAACATTTTTCTTAGAAGTATATTCACAGTTTTTGTGAGAATTGTACTTAGTTGTTTATTATGAGAGTAACTTATAAAAATATCAAATTATATATTTTATTTGAAATCGGTAATGTTAGACCTACTATTGGTCTACAACTTTCTAACATGGGTCGACATATGATTGAAGCCATATTAGCAACTAAAAAAAATAAAAAAAGTACCCCCTCAAATTACTAAACAATTTGTAATGTTTCCTCTTAAATTATCAATTAAAGCAATGTTATACTCAAACTATCAAAAAATTACAATATACAATATCTGTTCTAAAAATAACAGAAATACTCTTAATCTCTGGTGACCAACTACAACTGTCATAGGTCTTCATACAAGACCCACAGTGGCCTTGGGTCTTCCCCAAAACCACGGCCATCGTAGGTTGCTTTGGTTTTTCATTTTTAATTTATTAGGGTATTTTTATCTTTCTGAAAAATTTTTATGGGCATTTTTATCTATTTGCGAGATAAAATGGGTATATTGTAATTTCTTGGCAGTTTGGAGGAGAGGGAGAGGGGAAATATTACTTCAATTGAAAGTTTGGAGACATTGTGAGTTGCACGATAGTTCGAGGCAGATTTGTATACTTTTTCCAAAATATTAATTCCTTCTAATCATATGTTGACATGTGTCAACAAGTTGAAAATGAAGTTATAGGTCTAGTACTTATATAAATTTGCTTGACACACATTTTTATGCACTAAAAGTATTTTTTAAACTCTTTAACGCAATCTCAAACATGATTTAATTGCTACTAAGGTTATTACACCTTTTAGTACAAATCCCTTATAAAGTAACATGTTAGTTCACGTATTACTTATTACATCAATTACTAAATAATTAAATTTCTCTATCAATTTTTTTTTGCTTTTTTTTTTTTTTTTTTTTCATTTTTTTCATTTATGTGGCATTGCATAGCATTTTTTATTTTCATATCTTAGAGCACTCATATTTAGCTCAACAAATGTTTAGCTAAATTTTAGTTAAATGATTACATTTTTATATTTTTAGTTACCTATTTTTTTAAAAGCACTTATATTCGATTTGACTCAACATTTTAACTATCAACTTTCACTTTTTTTATTTAAAATATTATTATTTTTATTTATTTTTCCTATTCTCAAAGAAGAGAAATAATAAGATTGCTTTTTATTATTATCATTATTAATATAACTAAGAATTTGTTGAGCGTTGTAACAGCTCAACAAATCATTAGTCATTTTGTTGAGCTGAATGTTTAGTCTTTTTTAAAAAATTTGTTACAAAACCAACCAAAATAACTTTTAAAATTTTTTATTGAACGGGAAGTAATTGCTCTAAGCCTCTAACCATACATTGTAACCTTTCCTTAATAAGGAAACTGATCATAAGGAGCTTCCTTTGTAACCTTTGATTAATATTGGTGCAAACAGAACTGCAAGTTGCCCAGTCATTGTTTACAGATTGTCCATATATATATATATATATATATATATTCTGAGATTCTCCATATATAATTATTAGATCCTGTAACATGGAAAGCCAGACATTCCTCGAGGACCAATCACAAAGACCACAACTTTCCAACATGACCAATCAACAATAGCATATGAAATTGAATATTCTATTTTGTTTTTCTTTTGGGGAAAAGTGGGGGTGGTTTGATACTTTAGACTACCATTGGTTTGATACTTCGATAGGATATGTGATCACCCAATTCTAACAAGTGTGTTATATATCATTAGGGCCTAAGAAATATCTCAAGTTGTATCGACTTTTGGCCCACTTGGAAAACCCAAAAGACCTCCTTATGAAAAGCCCACAAGACTTTAAACCTTCGGGCCGATTACCATGACCCAGATCACAAATAGTTTTGAAGCTGGTTGAAAACCCATCGGTCGGTTCGATTCAGGAGCACCATTCAAAGACCCATCTCGCATGCAGATGATCATAGCATCCTAACAACCTAGAGAGAGAAGAAGGCACACCAAATGCCTTGTTAGCAAGGATTCAAAAGATGTTAGAAGGAAAGAAACTGCTTTAAAGCCAAGGTATTATTCCCTTTATACTTACCATTGATTTTCCTCTTCCAAACCATTATTTGCTTGAGCGTTAGAAAGAAATCACTGGCAAGTGTCAGTGAGAGCATTTTGACTACCTCTCTCTTTTGTAAGTATTTTACTTAGTACAGCGAACGACCTATGAATTAAAAGTGTATTTTTAAATCCTTAAAACTTAGTTTTTTTTTTTCTTAGAAATCCTCAAAACTTAGTCGTACGTGTAAATGATGAGCATTTTTTTTAGATTTATATTATATTAGATCAGGCATTTTTTTTTAAATGATTAAAATTTTATCATGATTTAGGTAATAGGATTTTAGGAATGATTTAATAGTTTTTATTTTATTTTATTATATCTAACGAAATATATGTTGTCACATTGTAAATATATTGTAAATATGTTATGACATTATTTTTAAATTTTAATAATATAACATCATTAACATTGTTAAATACAATAAAATAAAATATAAAATATAAAATAATTTTTTTCTTTTTATTAATTTCAACTAGGGTAAATAAATATGACTATCGTGTCCTTACAGATCACTCACTCGGTTTTAAATCCTAAAATTGACTATTTAAAAAGATTGAAAAATGGTATGCTTCCAATTTTTTTATCCAACTTCATCCAACTTTGCATAGGTGGCTTTTTTTATTTTTTTTTTAGGAGTTTATTTTTGCATTTGTGAGGCCAATCTTTATCCACATATGCAAAATTAAATGGAGTTGGATAGAAAAGTTGGACATGTAGTATTCCTCTTTAATATTTTCGTGATTTTCAATTGGATCCCGTCCAATTCAATGACACCCATCAATGCCATGTGAGCATTTTTGGCTATGTGAGGAAAACTGTAATTTAACAAAAACTAGAATAGTCGTACTCGTTGGTTACGGGATCCTTGATCAACAGCTCTTAGCACCCCTTTCGTCAAAAGAAAAAAAAATCCCGGAAACCACACAAACCTGTCTATACTTTGCCGAGTCTGCCGTGATCGCCATGGAAACCCTAGGCGCCTCTGCGACCATCCTCTCCTCCTCCTCTTCTCCACCGTCGATCTTCTCCCCAAGGAGATGCGACGCTCCGAGACTCGTCCGCTTCCCCATGTCTTCCAAGAGTAAGCTTTTCCCAAACCCCTTCTCATAGTACATCTAATTTCTTCTTCTCTCAATTTTCTGACCGAAACGGTTCGTTTGGATCCAGAGGAGGGCAACGATTCCGATATCCAATCCGACCCCAAAGACTCCAGCATAGTGCCCCTCTTCAGCAATCGCACTCTGTCCAAGGTAATTGCTTTATATTCATCCGATTTTTTATTTTTAAATTTGATGGTCTGAGGATGGGTAAATAAGGGTTTTGCTTTTGAGAAATGAATAACAGGATGAGGCGATGGGATTGGTTTTGAGCGCGGCGTCCGTAAGGGGTTGGACGACCGGGTCGGGTATGGAGGGTCCCTCGGTTCCCGCCGGATCCGAGGACGGAGCGAGTACGGAGAAGATCTCGACCTTCCCGTGGTCCCTCTTCACCAAGTCGCCACGTAGGCGTATGCGCGTCGCCTTCACCTGCAACATTTGTGGCCAGAGAACCACTCGCGCTATCAATCCCCATGCCTACACTGACGGCACTGTGTTTGTGCAGGTAATTCTATTCTCTTTCTGAAACCTGTTTGGTTTCTGAGAAAGTCGAGGAAAAGAAAAGAAAATAGCTTTTCGTACATTTAACTTTTTGTGTTGATTTCTTTTCAAGATTGAATTGGGTTCAGTTGAATGGCTATTTTTCTTTACCTTACCTTAACACTTTTTTTTTATTAAAGATTATTAGTTGTTTGATTTTATAAAAATGTGAAACTTGTTGGCAGTGTTGTGGTTGTAATGTATTTCATAAGCTGGTGGATAATTTGAACCTGTTTCACGAGATGAAGTGTTATGTTAACCCAAGCTTCAATTATCGAGACCCGAAATGGGATGATGTTGTTGGCTTCAAGTACCTTGATATAGATGATGGCGATGATAGAAATGATGTCTTCCAGATATAATGAGCTGATAATGATCGTACGGAGTGGTGTACATTCCTATCCTTGTTCTTGGCAACTTTCTTTCTGTCACATTTGTAAATGTTTAGCTTTTATATTGATAACTGTAATTAGTAAATGTACGTTGGATTCATCAATGGAAATTGATCAAATGTAAAGCATGTAGACAATGTTTATTAATCTGCATAATTACTCTTAACGTTAATTATTGACTCCAATATGTTTGTGTTTGAAGCCTCTGGAAATAGGATTATCTGTAGATAGCTTTGTAGATTTGGAATTTTGATATGCAGGCATAAATTTGTTTGAAATGTGCTAATTTTTTGGGGTTTTATTTTGTCTAATCTTGAAGCTGCCGTTCATTTACTTGTGGTTACAGTTGGGGTTTTGCATTTGTTGGGCATAGGCTGAGTGTGGATTTGGCCCCTCTAATAAACAATACAACATAAAAATTATGAATTTAACTTGAAGAATGTTAAGTGCTTTGAGACTTATTCCTTCTTGGGAAGCATTCTTCAAGTGCGAAACTATCCAACTAAAAAGGGGGTGTAGCGCTAGTCTGACTGGATATTCATACAATGGTTGTTTCTTTGGTAGCATAGTTTGGTCTGGCTATATGTATGTGCAACATGAAGTTAATTTACCAATTTTCTGCAAATACATATATTATAGGGTGGAAAGCTATGGATTGATCAGTTACTGTGGATTTCCTGCATGTTTGACTGGAGTAAAAGACTTGAGATGCTATATGATTGATCCTGTGCTTGCCCGTTATGCTTAATTTTGATTGGAAAGTTGAGAAATTTTCTTGATTGAAGAAAAGTGAGGTCCTTTGTGAATATATATATATATATATATATATATATATATATTTTCACTGTAGCTATTTGCAGCAATATGGGATCCGATTAATCTGTTTCATATGATGGATGTTTAGAAAAGGATGAGGGGCGTATGGTAGATGAGGATTAGAGTACTTATTAGGCATCTTGGAAGAAGTGGAAGTAGATTTTTGTGGCTAAATCTTGTATCTTGGTCAACTAATTGAAAGTTGAATGAAGTGGGATGGCAATTTTGTACGCATCCTTATTTTGCAGCAATTGCTACAATGGTACTTTGCATATAATTAGAGCCTTCAAAAAATGTTATTAGCAATTGCCTTGGAGTTCGAGTAAACTAGAGTCCCAAGCGAGTCCGTCAATAGTGTTTGCACTAAGGGTGAGATTTACGGTTAAAATTCACATTCCTGCAGAAGAGAAGCTGCATTATATTCCCATATTATTTACTTTGGGATCGTTTGCTTTTGTGGTCAACAGCTCTTGATAGGCGTCGCCGTTGTTAGCAACAGAAGATTCAGCGATAACACCAGTTTTGTCTTGTAAATAGATTATTTTAGCGAAAAAATCTGCCGCAGGAATGCTGCGTATGCCACATATTTCCAAGGTTGCGATGGCAAGAGACAATTTTAGATTTTTTAGGAAAGCATCTAGATGGGGGCAGAAACATTTGCTACACATATTTTCAAAGCAGTGCACCGAAATTTAGACTTTTTGTATCTTTCAAATTACGGTTCAACTCTTCTTAGACGGGTTTGCGATTATCTCATTGACACAGCCGCATAAGCCAATAGCTTTAACGCGTCTTCGCTTATTTGTTTCCATCATAAAAACTGGTCGCGAAGATTTGGATTAGTGGCGAAAGGATAAGAATGTTGGATTACCAAGGAGTACGTCATAGGATACTATTGCTTTTATTCTTTACAAATTGATGTGGCCGTTTATCTGGTCGACATAAATTTTTTCTCAATTGGGTTGGATAAATTTTTTCACACCCAGTCTCTAAAAGTGTCATGTATTTCTTAACATATAAAAAATATATTTTTTCTCTTAATAACACGTGCTTCTTATATTTTTTTTAATAGCATTAATAAAATAATACACGCTTGTAAAAAGTACATATTTTTTTAATAAGAGCAATAATATAAGTTACGCTTCATATTTACCTTGTGTCTATTAAAAATGATATGACGACTTTTTTTTTTTAAAAAAAAAAAAGAAGTATCAACTTTCATTACGAATCAAGAAAGATCTAGAGCTAATAGCTCTACAAATTCAAAACATGTTGCTCCAAAGTTACAATGTCATAATACATATAGGAATTTTAAAATGATATGACTTTTAAAATCATTATTAAATTAAAAGTCAATAATGATTAATCATAAATTCAATGATGATTTTAAAAGCCACATCATTTGTGGTTGACACAAAGTAGACATGAAGGGTGACATATATAATTACTATTTTAATAATAAAGTAATGATACAAGTCACTCTCCATGTCCACCTTATGTCAACTAAAATTGATATAACTTTTAAAATCACTATTGGATCAAAAGTCAATAATGGTCTATCATAAATTCAATGGTGATTTTAAAAGTCACATCACTTTTGGTTGACACAAGGTAGACATAGAGGGCGACTTGTATATTTACTCTTAATAATATTAAAACATGTACTTTTTACATGCTTAAGAGACATTTATACTTTTGCAGACGGGATTGAAATCCAGTTTAAAAGAAATTTTCATAATGTGAGTCACTAAAATGTGAAATGTCACATCTATATGGTACTTGACATTGATTATGTTTACAAACTAATATAATAGCTTATATAACATTTATCACATTAACTATTAAAATATTAACAATCATGTGACTTTCATTTTTCATAAAATGCATTTGGTTGTGTAAATTAGTAAAAACTGTAGTTGGTTAAGCATTTTTTTTTTTTGGGTCAAGCATTTTATTCTTACTAAAGATGGCTTTTTTAGAAGAGGCTGAAAACTTTGTCAGGTGAAGGAGAAAAACAACCAACCATTGGCTGATTTACCACCTCACAATTCACATAAAGGGCGATGTCTGTGTCAAAGGTTCCCAAGTAGACACAATTATACAAAGGTGAAATCTTCCCAGGATCACAAGGTCAAAGATGCAAATAATGGTTGTTCATTTTCCACCTCACATCAGAAAATCTAAGCCACGTCATTGGATAGCATCCAAGGCAGCCAATGGCGACAATCCTCCGTAGATAACCCTTTTTCTCCACCCATACACTTCATTATCTCATCACATTTTCCTCAACAAATTCACACCACACAGACTCAATCTCACTACCTCTCACCCTATAAAAAAAACCACCCCTCGTCTCTGCTTCTGTTGATCCTCTGCAACTCGCAACAAAAACAAGACCGGAAATAAAGAGAGAGAGAGAGAGAGATAACAACTCTTATCCATGGCTACTGTCACCTCTGCAGCTGTTGCCATCCCATCATTCACCGGCCTAAAGGCAGCCGGGGCAGCCAAAGTTAGCGCCGTTGCTAAAGTGTCAGCCTCTCCAGTCCCAAGGCTTAGCATTAAGGCTTCACTCAAGGACGTGGGTGTTGCTGTTGCGGCCACCGCCGCAAGCGCAATCCTTGCAAGCAATGCCATGGCCATAGAGGTCTTGCTTGGAGCCAGCGACGGCTCGTTGGCTTTCGTTCCCAACAGCTTCAGCGTGAGCCCCGGAGAAAAGATAGTGTTCAAGAACAACGCCGGGTTCCCCCACAACGTTGTGTTCGACGAGGACGAAATTCCAGGAGGAGTAGACGCGGGAAAGATCTCCATGAGTGAGGAGGACCTCCTCAATGCCCCAGGAGAGACATACGCTATCACCTTGACTGAAAAAGGTAGCTACTCGTTCTACTGTTCCCCTCACCAGGGAGCTGGTATGGTGGGAAAAGTTACCGTTAATTAATTAAGTTTGTTAGTCTGAAAATCTATGTGAGGATCATCTCATATTTCTCTTTTTGGAAGGTTGTAGAGCTTAATGATCTATGTTGGGAAGTCACGGAATGTATGTTGTGAACCTTGTTTTTCGTTTCCTTCATTTGAAATTGTAGATTTGTGGTGCAGATCTAATCTGAGCATTTGCCTGCTTTTGATTTGATATTTGACAAGTTAGGATGCAAAGTAGTAGATGAAATAATAATATATTTGCCTTGGATCGGAATCCCTACAATTGAGGATTCCGAACAATTGCCTCTCCTTGAAATTGGGTAAGGATAGCACTTTGTGTTTGTATGTTGATTTGGATTGTATTGAGTTATGAAAATAAAATAATATAAGTCAATTGTAATTCAATATATTTAATTAAATGGTCAGTCTTTTCACCTTAACCCGTTAATCTATCTTGTATTAAGTTTGGTGATCATATCAAAAATTAATCGGGCATGCATTTGTTAGAGGCCTCCCGATAAAGCCCACTTGTTCAGGCAAGAAACCTCTCAGATTGCAATCAGGGCAGAAGAATTGTAAGGAATCCCTGTCCGTTTGCCCTGCACCGAAGTAGATATGATATGACTGATAATAAAGATCGTCGCTTGGATTCTAACCAAAATGATTGCTTGACTGAATCAAATATTGTGGATGGCTCCACCTGGGTTTCAACTTGGAGATGCAAGACTCTCAGAACTTGCGCATAAATTCTAACAACATAGAAGATAAATTTGCACAATTCCTCTAGATTAAGGTCTAACAAATTCCTTTATCTGGATTTCAATAACAAAATCAATTAATTTAAGAATCTTATTCCCCAAAAATGCTTAACCACATCAGAATAACGAATTGATTGGTACACCATGTTACACATTATACCTTGTACAGTGTTGGTAACTGATTACAAGCTAGCCTAAGCTCAGTCGCAGAAGGGTCCTGTAATCTGTCACTCAAGCTCGTCTTTGAACTATTTTTTTTTTACCCCTCTTTCATGTCAAAATCAAAGCAAATTAAATTATGAACAAGAAAATTGGTGAACCTATGTAGTTAGAGCATCAGGAAGGTTGGTGCGGTATCCAAGCACCTTACCGCCAACATCTGGGAAAGTCTCTTGTCCAGGCAAGGGGCCTACCTTTCCCTTGGCATCTACCTGAACAGGGTATTTAAGGATGTGCCCCTGCAATGGTGTGAAGTCTTCCTCCGTGTACTTCCTCCAGTTATCTTCAGCAACCTTGTTCACACTATTCACACAAACCAAATTTTCAGGCTCCTTGAAGCAGTCATCTAACATCCCCAAATGTTCTGCCCACAGAGACATTCTATACCCATATACCTGGAGATGCATCGATCAATTTGGTCAGTTTAGCAATCATTAACTTCTTTTATCCAAATCAAAGGCAACCAATGACAAACATTTTCTATGAGAGTGAGTTGCAAATGTATGCATCGAAATGTTGAATGCTCAATTAAACCGACTCATTACATTTTTCGGCCCAAGTCTGGGACATCCACCAAAATTTGCTATTCTTGCAACAGAAAATACAATAAGATACATCCAAGCTCTGAAAGAATATACAAACCTGCCCAAGCGGATGGCCCTTCTTCCTGGCCCAGGTGTGATGGGGCTGATATGCACCCATGGCTATCTCAGTGTCTCTTGAACCAGCCATAGACCGTTGATTAATGTTGGCAGACCCTAATATCACATACTCGTCATCTACAATCATTCCCTTGGCGTGTACATAGATCATGAACCGTTGAAACTTTTGTGAAGTAGAAACCTAGAAGTTGGTCATGCAAAAACTCATTTTTACAATTTTTTGCATAGTACAGAAAAATATTACCTCCAAATTCACTCATGGGATTCCCTTGATGGATTGAGCTAGTGCTCATCCTCAATCATAAAATCATACAATTTTATGAACCTACACTTGATCATGTAGATATATTCTCTCTCCTTCTATATATTATATATATGTATGTGTGTGTGTACACAACGAAAAAGTGCACTTTGGATAAGTTGGTGGGTTGGGCGTCCATTAGGACACCTTCGCAAATTTCTAGGTTCTAATAATTTTCATAGTTATAAATTGAAGGTTTTTATTAAAACAATGGAAAATAACTTTAAGAGAGTATGATTACCGCATCTCCGTTCTTGGAAGATTGATTAGGTGAACCTGATCCTTCCTTCGGTAGTTCTTCCCGATTACCAAGACAGTAAAAATTTAGGTAATCTTGGGGATGTGAACCCTCAAGATGCATGGATTCCAACTCTTGTGCTATGATTTCATACATCATTTGCATTGTCTGCCCCTGAGAAAAGCGAAAGACCAAGATAACTAATATAATATGGCATTTAATCATATCAATTAAAATTAATCTTACTAGTGAAATGAGTCACATTTTCTCCCATATAAATAAATAGTTGTGACCACCATACCCACTTGATTTAACATATTGGACAAACATGCCAAGTTAGAAACGCATGAAGAGAAGAGGTAATTATACAAGTGCTTTTTGAAAGCACATCTAGAAAATCATGAAGAGATACCATCCTGGACATGATTTGACCGTGTTTACCCAAGCACATCTAGAAAATCATGAAGAGATACCATCATGCAAAAACTCATTTCTAATAGTTGTTATTAACTTATTTGTAATTAATTCATGAAAATATTGCATGTATTACCTGCCAAAAGAGAATTTCTTGCACAGAGGCAGATGAGGGGGCACCCTCGGGCCACATTGGTATGACAATATACACTGCAAATCTCTCCTTTGCTCTTATCTTACTAGCAATCTTTAATGCCAGTTCCATCGGAATTAGATTATCAGCACCTGATCCAACCAAAAGGGAGACTACTTTGAGGAAAAGTTTGATGAATAAGATACAAAGGAAACCAGTAGAATGTTCACGACGAGAATTCTTAGGCAAGTATGATCACTAAGTAAATAATCAAGACAGCTTAAATATAATAAGGACGGTGTCAGCCAAAATGTTTCTGTAATTCAGGAAGCAGTTATTGCATGTACAATTTGTAACTGGAATACAATTTATGCAACAAACGATATATAAACTCTGTTATGTAAGAAGTGTTATAAAATGTAAACAGTACAAACAGTTGTATCTAGTTCCAACTACAAAATGATATGCTAATTTAAACTTTACAAACACGCAAGAAGTGTTTACAGCAGAGAAAGTTGACTTTGGACAATGTAAATTTGTATGATGACGTGTACTAGTTTTGGAGATGGGTCTATGACCTGCTTCTTTGTACGTTGGCCACGCATACGACGATCCAAGAAAATATTGATTCTCAATATATATAAAATGTTGGGCCGATCTGATCGCCTGGATGTATGCTGTTTGAATGCTCTTGTCTATAACCAAATTTTTTGCACAAACAAGATTCTGCAACAACAGCAAACACCAGAGAACTGCTCAATCATAAATATTACAAATCTGAAATTCAATGAAGCATGCCCACTATAATCATTTTACACTAAAAGCAATGTATCTAGAGTCAAAATATTTTGTGAAGTAAAGTTCTAACCAAGAAAAATAGTAAACCTGAGCTTCAGCTTCATGAACAGTTTTTGGAAATCCTTTCAAAGACCCTGAATCAATTGAGCGGAAAACCTGTCAAATTCAGAATAAACAGCTAAGACCAAGTAGAACTGAATGAGTGTCATCAAATTATATAAGCTTCACTTTCGGAAGTGCAGACTAGGTAACCTGAACATGCCAATTTTCAGGATCATTTTCCTTGGAAACCCATAATGCAGGGTCGCCATTTGGAATTGATGGGGAAGGACTGAGTATCCATGAGATGCGTTCTATCTTTATCAAAGCGTCATCATGCCAATGCGATACCCTTTTGAACTGCAGCCCCAACTCTGACCACTTTGTGGCTTTTCTCCAACGCTGCTCAAAATTAGTGAGCACATCATACGCAGCCGGACCTTCAATTTTGCAATGTAAATCGTGCCATGGTTGCCTTGGACCTTTAGTTCCTGCCTATTATTTTAAAAGAAAGGAAGAAGAAAGATCCTTCAATATGTAAGTTACCAAGAACTATGCAGCTCCAAGACTTGAAATCACAACTAACTATAAGGTGGCATTTATTATATGCACATACATAATAACTTACTCATCAGTGGCACAACTAAGTATAAAATATACAGATAAACAGATTTCCATAAAGTTTGTCTTTATAATTACCGAGAATAAATTCATAGACAATTACCAAAGAGATCCTAAGATATTGATCAATTCACCTATAGGCTATAATGTAATAGGAAGAACACAAAAATTATCACGTTATTATTAAAACAAAATAAAATTTGCAGGGATATAAATACTCACAGGAATTGTTGGATTATGATAATCATCCTTATATACAGTGTCAAGATCACGAAACAGTCGATGCTCTGGTGTATCATAGCGGCCGTCACAAAGGTCCAGACCTCCTATAAAAGCAGTTATCTTCCTGTTATTTCCGGATGCTTGCGTGTCCACAATCACACATTTCTGATGATGCGTAAAAAGGGTTCCAACAACCTGAAAGGCAGATGCCACAAGATGATTGTCAGCAATTTGTTCAATCATCAAGCTACATGATTTTTATCATTTTTAGAATTTACTCCTAATTTGCAACAAACTAATATAATAAAACAACAAACAGAATGTATTCTTGTGTCCTTATAATTGGCTAAATTTGCAAATATAGGAAGAAAATTAAACTAAAGCATTAAGATGCTTTCTATAAATGATTGTCGATGTTTGCTTATACAATTAGGCAGTTTTTTAAGATCAAAACATTACACAATAACAAAGAATCATATACAATTGCAACAATTACTAAACCATGCCTGCTGTTTGAAAATGCTAAGCTTACTGCTGGCATATCGAGGTGAAAGCACACATGAAACGGAAGAGTGCTTGAAAAACTTCCGAGTTTCTTCGTCATGAGTTTGCATCACTCCAGCCTGCATACAAACTCATATCAGTTAACTTTGGGAAACTATGATTGAAAGAATTTGCTGAAGAAAAGGAGCAGTAGATACGTACAGTGTTGATGAAGAATTTACTGTGGGAAGTCTTATCGTCCCAAACCAAGAGCAGAACCCTCACGCCTTCCTGAGACTTGTATTTGAGCAAATCCCCCAAATTCAAATTCCCACCACTGGGCAACGGCCTCGTCGGCTCTCTCACCAGCTTCACCTTGTGGAAAATGGACCACCCAACTATGTACACCAAGTGGTGAGCCTCCAAAATCGCGTTGCATATGTCCTCCCAACACGTGCCGTGCTCGAACGCTTTCCCACCGTCCAACGCTATCTTCGGCAGCATCGATTCCGGCACGTGCGCGTCCTGGTACAGCTTCACCGACCCACCTCGCCGAACCGGAAAGTAACAGTTTCGGACTCCTAAATGGTCCGGATCGGCCGCAATGCCGTACCGGTACAAAGGATTCTCCTCGCATTTCGTGAACGTCATCTCGATTCGTACGGCGGCGTCGGGCTTCGGCGGTTTCCCGAACGGGCCGATTATCGGAAACCAGTCGTTGATCGTCTCGCCGGAAGCGATTCGGTTGGCCGAGACCGAGGCGATTCCGATCAGATCGGCGCCGAAAACGTCGTTGTCTTTCACGGAGAAATCCACGTGGGAGACCGGGTGGGCCAGGGGGATCTTGAAGTGCTCGTTCCAGACCGGGCTCTGAGAGTTGGAAATGACGCGCGTGCGCGCCACGGTGGCTCCGGCGAGGCAGACTGTTACGTAAGGGTCGCTGGTAATGATCTTCCGATTCCTCTGCTGCTGCTGCTGCTTCCTCTTGTCAGAGAACGGTGCGCGGCAGGAGCTGAATGCGACGAAGCAACGGCGGAGGCGCTCCGAGACCATATCCATATTCGGCAAGCAACGCGCCTCGATGATTTTCAGATCGAGGTCGCCGTGAAGGTACACCGGCGCGTCTGATTCATCGTTGGACATGGAAGCTGGCTGAGAGAGACTCTAAAGGTCGCCTGATATTGCCACCCAGTAGGTAAGTGAAGGTTGGCGCTCACCGGAGGAACCAGTTACATGCAGAACATGTTTTCATTTTTATTTTTTTTCTTCGGTTTCTCCGACGAAGCCAACGGTGAAACCGAAGGCGGTGAGGGGCTAGATAAATTAGAAAAGAGAGGGTAACGGCCAAAGGGAGGGGATTTGGTGTGGCCTACTTAAAAAAGTAGAACACGTGGACAGGAGTTAAACTACTTCGGAAAGCGCACTTTACGTAAAATGATCGAGAAATTGTTCGTGGGCTGATCCCTTCTGAAAAGTGTAATCTCCTGAAAAAAAAGAAGAACGGTAGTTGAACTTGTACGTCAGCATTACCTGTTTAAGAAATTACTCGCTCGTATAAACTCCTATATTTTGCGGAAAATTCAAAAAAATAAATTTATACCATCATACTCACCAAAAAAAAAAATTTATACCGTCATGGAAACTGCTTATTGATCTTAACCTTCAATTTTGAGCAAAACATATCATATACCTATAACAAGCATGGGAAAGAGTAATTATGATTGCCTCAACAACTTACCATGAAATAAGTTCTCTTTATTTTATTTTACTTGAAATTAAGAAAATTTTATTTAAATTAAGGAAGGGGTAAGAACAACCAAATTTCATATAAAATTAAAATTAAATCTCAACTTTTAAAACAATTACAACATGGGTGTTTTAATTATTTTTACAGCACCTAAGCCTCATCCATTTCATATAAGAAGGAATTGAGTTAAAAAGTACTAGTTTATTCATATGGTAATGTTAATAGGATCACGAATTTTGAAAATTTATAGTCAAACATTTAATTACAAAATAATGATTAATATTTAAATAAAAATAATATTATATATTATATTTTTTATCTCACAATAATAATGTGATAATTTTAATAAACTTTTGATTCATTTTTTAATATGGATTAATTTTAATAATTGATTTTTATATCAGTATTATGAAATAATTGTAGGTAGTGATGAAGCTATGTCAGGTCGAATTTTTATTTATTTTTTATTTTTTAAATTACAAGATAATTTTTTAAAAAAAATTTAAGCCTAGGCCCGACGAATTCATTTCCCATGCCCTTGCCCACCCTACTCCTTTCCTACTCGTCGATTATATACTACATCAAATCAAATTGTCATTTTGTCTGACTCAAATACCTCATGGTCCACAAGTCATGTTAAACTAAAGTAAAAGATATTACCACTTCAAAAAAAAAAAAAGTAAAAGATATTCAATTTCAACTTTAACTTTTAAGGTATTCCTTCGAGCTGCAAAAACTTTTCTACAATTTGTCAAAAAAAAATTCGTCAAAAGTAAAATTTCTCTTAAGAATCAGGTCGATCAACAAACCAAATCTATCCAACTATTTTTTCTTAGGTGTGAAAAGACGGTGCTCATAACAAATTGAAAAATATGCCCTTTTTTTGACAATTTTTTTAAAAGGTTTCAATTACCTAATTAAATGTTTACACTAATTTATTTGTAAATAATAAAAATATCTATGTAAAATTTTATATTTAGTTATTCTTTTAAAAATTAGTTGTTTAGGAATATATGTAAATTTTTATATGTTTTAAACAATAATAAAATTTTGTTGAATTGTTTATTTATTTTATATTTTCTAATATTTTTAATTAATTTTTATTCAATTCTAATTTTTAAGGTTTAAGGTTTGAAGCAATTTCTGGCTCCACTATTGACATGGACTATAAGGTTTGTGCTCTTCAACCATAAAAATAATTGCACCACTTTAAAGTTTGACTAGAAATATAAGGTTAGAGGAAGGACATGAGAAGGAATAAAGAACAAACATAATTAAATTAAAAAAATGTAAAAACTTAATTTAGAAAAAAAATATATATATTTCAATCGAGGTCTAAATTCTCCGATGCAGCAGTACAAAACTATAAATTTTTAAAATTTTATTTGGAAGTATAAGCATTAAATTTTGTCATTTGCAACTGAATGTTTAGTTTACGTTATTGGGAGAAAATCAAATACAAAGTACATGGAATTTTTTTTAAAAAAAAAAAAAATTAACCATGTTTAACTATATATGTATCCAATTATTTGCCCAGTAACGGTACGAAAGTGAATATCTATATGCAAAAGCTTATTATTGTCTATTTATACTAATATAATATTATTTTATATCCTTAGTTATTAGTCCCCTCCTCAAAAATAAAAAATAAAAAATAAAACTACTTAGTTTTGCACCTACAAGAACCCGATCCTAGCTTTGCCCCTGGTTATAGGATAAAAATATAAGGTTTGTTGGATAAAACTTTTTAGTGAGTTTTTTGTTTTTTTATAAAAAGAAAAATGTTTTAATGTGACATAAAGACGTAAATGTTTTTAAGTATTTTGTATTTATAGTTATTTGTTAATGTTTTTTTTTTTTTTGTTAAAAAATTAAAAAAATGAACCAAAAAACCATTATCAAATGAACCCGTGGATTATAGTATTACTCTTTAAAGAAGTCTATCTTGTAGAATATTATAAAAATTTTAAGAAATTTTTAAGAAATGTGTTTAGCATTGTTGGGGGTTGGGCCTGAACGACGCATGTAGGCCCATATTCCCTTTTCTTTTGGAAGACCGCTAGATAAGGAGCCCAAACATATATATCTACCGACCATAAGGGTCGGTTATCATTTTGAAGGTTCTTCTATCCCTCGAGGTTCGGCTTCTATATTAAGGATGTAATGATCCTTGATGAGAAAATGACAAGGTCCATTATGGCTAGCATTTAAGGCAGCCGGCCTTGGTCGTTGCTCCCGCATGTTTTCGAGGTTCACCTGCCATTCGGGACATAATTGACGTGAGAAGCGAACAAAAACTCAAATATCGTGGACCAGTATTTATGCGACACGTGAAATGATCATTAATGGCCCGCATGGGTATTGAAGACAATAGGGAGTTTAGGGCCTCACCGCAGAGGTTTATTAAATGAGTCTCGGGTAGTTCGCCACTATGTAAGAAGAGGGAGAAGGTTCGGTAAGAGGTATGTGACAAAAACCTTAACAAATATTTTGAGTCTTTCTTAGAGAAACTCTCCAAGATAAATACTGACTTAAGCATCAGAGCTATCCCCCGCCGGTAACCCCCAACAAGTTCTTGTGTCTAACATTTTCTCTGTTCTCAGATCCACGTACAATTGAAACTGAAAACTGTCCTAACAAGCATCATTTTTTTTATATTTATTGTTCATCTTTTTTTAAATCTATCATTTAATTTGTAAAACTCACAAATAACAATACTGATACGGATATGAACAAAAAAATATATATAGGATAATGAAAGAATCCTTTCTCAATATTTAAGGTCTAATCATTGATAGAGAGAGCATATGATAGAGTCCAAATTTGTGGCGGGCATTTTGGGAGAACATGTGGGGTCAATATGGGTAAGGTGGCGGGACCACGAAAGTTGGAGGTCAACATCGCTTAACAGTTGGCACAAAGAGACAGTTTGTGAAGCGCGTGATGGTGAGGTTCTGTACGTTTCTTAGCGGTCATAATTATTCATTTGAAAGCGGATAAGGTTTTTTCCACGGCATGGAAGATGTGTAGCCTGGGTAGGTACTAGGTAGGCTACCGCATACTGCATTTTGACCGTATTTTGATAGATACCGTTCGCTTGCCGCCAATTAGCGGAAGAAATTTTTTTTTTTTTTGTTTCCTGACATTTTGTGGTCAGTAAGTGAAATATTGATTTATGGATTACATTTTTTTGAAAATGACTAAATTTAAACTATATTTTTAGAATTGACCTAATGGCCCAAATCATTTAAAATTAAAACTACTAAAAAACAAAAAAAAAAATTGAAAGTCGAAAACCTTCTTCTTTTTTTTTTTTCCTCAAAAACCGTTTAGGCAGCAAGGTTATAACCTAAAAATCAGTCCAAAAAGCACATGGGTCAACTTAATTGAACCGAAGATTTGGTCCGGCCTAACCGACATTTTTAACCGCCAATTACCGACTTTGTCGTTAATGTCGATAAGCGAAACAACCGGTCGATCGGTAAAGTCGATACAATTTTTGACATTACCGCTAATAACTTGGCGAAACATGAAAATAATATTTTTGATACTGACTTAATCGACTCTTACTAGAGTCCCCTATAAGTAGGTAGGGGAGATCTCCGATGCCAAATTCGGAGCAATTCCCTGGTCTTGTAAATTTGTAATGGTCTCAACAGTTAAAATGACTTGATAAAAATAAAAATTAAGTGAGAATTTGGATAAGTTCAAATACCCGCTTAATCATTATGAACCCCTCGGAATCTTCTCAGGATTGCAAGGAATTCCAAAACTCCATGGAAGAAGATAATAGGGGATCCATACATCGAGCCGCAGATATTGTATAACCATTGGTCGGTAATATAATAGTTAGAAAAGTAAAAAGATTATTGTACTTAAAGATCTTAAAAAAATCATAAACCACTTCTATAATATATTTGTTTGAATCGTTAGAACCCTTTTTATTCTATTAATTTTCGCCACGTAGCTTCAACTTGTGTCACAAACTTTCCCTTGCCAAATGAGCAAAGTCAACTATTCCCAAAAACTAAACACGAAAGTAAAGTAAGATGGCGTACACGCCATCTTTGAATGCTTGGAGGACATTTCTTCAGCAAAGTAAGAGAATGAAGACGCTTAAAAATAAATAAATAAATAAATAAAAAAGAGGCTAAACTTCATGAGTTGCTCAATAATACCCATTGGATTATGGGCCTTAATTCTTCTCGTTTTTTACTACATCTAATACTGGGATTTGGATATGGCTTTGGCTTTGGCTTTGGCTTGGGTAATGTAAACAAAAATTAGAGGAAATTTTTTGTAATTTTTTTAATCTTTTAGATTTAATTTAGAGTTTTTTTTTATGAAAAAAAGAAAGAGAATGAAATTAAATTTGGATTAAAAAAAACTAAAGGAGATCCAGCACCTAAACCAAATTCATACTCCAGCCGCTAATTCACCTAACGAGAGCCTAGTCCTCTTGGGATCAAAATTGGGGTCCTCCATGGATTGAAATAGGAGGCCCTTTTGCTTTTTGACAGGAAGCTTCCAAAAGGACAGTGCATTAAGGTAAAGACTAAAGAGTGGTACTAAGGTAATATAACTTTTATTAGAAGTTCATTTGATAATCCACGTAGCATTTAATCATGTCAGTTATTAAATAATTAAATTTATTTATTAAATTTTGTTATTTAATTTTTTCACCCAACACATATATGAACTGGCACATGAGTTTATAAAAAAATTATAATAAACTGTAGTACCTCAAACATTTTTTATAAGAACATCTCCAATAGCGCCTCTAAAACTTTCATATTGTCTAAATTTAGACAATACAAGCCAAAACTCACACCCAATTATCTAAACCATAACTTTGCTACAAGGAAAAGCAAAAGATAGACTTGTATTGTTCACAAAATGTTAGATTTCTTTATTATTTTTATTTCCTCTCTCTCTCTCCATCGCTCGATATCTTTGATTTCTCGCTCGACAAATTTGTGTCTTCCAAGGGAGCCATTGTGATCACTCTGTCTCTCCCATCGTTGTCGTCTTCCATGGGAGCTAGCCATCGTCATCTCTCTCTCTCTCTCTCTCTCTCTTACATTGTCGTCATTTTCCATGAGAGCCATCTTCACAGCAAGCCATTGTAATCTCTCTCTACCTCCCATCGCTGCCTTCTTCCATGGGAGCCCAATGATTGCAAAAAAGCCGGATGCACCTAGCTTCAAAGCATTAACAATAACTTCCCTTAAACTTTTCTTTAATGTAGGAAAATAAAACCATTTTTTAGTTCCCTATTTAAATGCACTCCACAATAACTTCTCTTTATCTTTCTCTATATGAATTAAATACTATTTAAATTAAATGCTAAAAGAAAGAGAGAGGAAAGAGAAATCATTTAAATATTGTTTTAAACAAATGGTAGAAAAGAGAGAGAGGAGTGATAAAATTTTTATATTAAAATAATGCTAAGGGAACCATTTTTCTTAGATGAAGGGAACCAAAAGTGATTCCTTTGGTGTTTCTATAGTTTAGGGAACACTTAAGGAAACTGCTGCAAAGACCTTTTTTTGTATTTTTTTAACAGTTTTTCCTACACTAAAAAAGAAAATAGAGTTTAAGGAAAACTGCTGCTAATGCTCTCATATAATGGTGGTAGACGCCCCTATCTTCAGGAGTTAATTGTTTTTTTGTGCTTCGAAATCTTAATCTCTTTTTGATATTTTTTTGGGCTTTTTCTTCAATTTCAGAAACTTGTGTTGGAAATTTTAGGACTTCAGTTTGGACGGTGAAAATTTTGGTTTGGTTTGGTCATGACGTTGTCGGGAGAGAGGGAATGAGATGGTCCAGATGGAGCATGGACTTTGGTTTGTAAAGTTGGTTGTTGGGGGAAGACGACGGACTATTCTTGGGTTGTTGGGCATATACTGAAAAAAGGAAAGATAAATTTTTTTTTTTTTTTTTTAAAAAAAGATGAGTTAATAGAGAATCTATTGAAATTTGTATTAAAAAGTGAGTAGTTGGAGTAGAAAATTACACTGTTAAGTATTTTCGGTAATGTTGCTGGAGTTGCTCTAAGGTAAATTAGTAACACAAGGTATAGAGTTCTTACCCATATAATAAAGTCATGGACCAATTGCAAAAACACACAAAGATATGGTAATAAACAGATGGGGCAGAAAATTTTCACAACCATATAGCTGTAAGCCAAGCAATGCATTACTCGATCGTGGTAGGAAGTGTCAAAAACATGTTGCATGTCCTGATGTCCTCAAAATATTAACAAACAAGGGCTTTTTACCATTGATGTGCTTTTCAAAAATAGGCTCCGGCGTGCAGTTTCTCACCTCCCAATGCGAATTGCAAAGCAAACGGCTTGGAATAATTTACAGCTGCTCATAATTACCAGGACAAGATGATTGTTGCAACTTGAAAGTTCTACATTTCTCCCCAAAATGTGTATATACAAACGAAAGGTCTTAGAATACTAGGGGAATGCTTCCAGTTCGGAACATTCACAACGTTGAAAATTAGGCCTCCGCATAGTTGCAATTGCTGCCTCTGTGACTTGATATGGGAGGAGCCGCCCTTATCGTCATACTTTGAACAAAGGCTATCATCTGTATACATATAAGAATTCTCTTAGAAAACGAGTCCACAAGCAAAAAAAAAAGCACAAAAGGTGAAAGAATAAGAATACAGATCATGTATAGAAAGATTTCAATAAACAAGCAAAATACAAAGGTAAGGAGCTTAAAATTGACAAAAATATAGTTCATTTATATGGAAACTTTATCAGATCCGGCTTAAAATTATTTGGAATCTAAAATGAAATTGGGCTTTACTAGAGCAGTTTGCAGTTAAATCTGGGGTGCTTTCATGCCCTTCTACAAGATTTCGTTCATGTAATTAAATAGTGCCAAAGTACTATTGGATTCATCTTAATCATAATCCATATACCGCCTTAAGCATAATTTTATGATTCATTCTCTTTTGTCCCATTAAAAGAGTAAGGCCGGTTTAGACTGACAAGTGGTCACATCTAACCAACATACGGCAGTCTACACATTCATACATAGATTCATTCATTAGACCAGCACATATACCGGGGATATGGCAATCTATGTATGGGTGTAAACTCATAAATCTTAATTGATTACACTAGCAAATGCAAACAGAATGAATTGCAGGTCTTTGCTGTCAAAGAGGATAAATCACTCTGATAATGACTACAAGCAAACCTAACATGCATCTTCATCATAATGTAAAATCTCTTACTGAAGCAAATCCGATGCACATAATACTGAATCCAGGGAAATTGAAGGGTGCCTGATCAGAGAGGAACAAAGCTGGAAAAACAATTTAACCTTGTCAATTTTAATTATCTGTTGGGTATAAAGACTAAATTAAAATTTCAATCACCTGTTAGAGGAGAGAAAGCTAAGGGAGAAACGACATTGCCAAAGGAACATATGCCCGAAATGCACCCTTGAGCCATTCCCTGAAACAGAAGGGAACAAAAAGAACAGAAAAGAAAAAAATGACTCAGATGTAAAAAGCAGAATCAGTGCCAAAAATAATTCATCTGCTGTAAACAAGATACAAATTAGAGAGCATACAGACTGCAGAATTTTATTTTCAACTTTTTTTTTTTAGTTCCAATTTGACTACAAAAAAAAAAAAAAAAAAAAAAAAATCCACATGCATTCTTTATTGAGATCAAAATAGGTATTAACATCTTGACGTCAGCATACAGTCAAACTGATGCCAATCAACCAAATTGTCCAATATATATATATATTGGAGTAACTTTTTAAGAAACTTACCTGTTCGCAGGACCGAACTTGTTTAGAAACAATGCTCCTCATCTGCACATTTTAAGATAATTTATTTAACAGACTATTTCCAAGCAAATGTTATAGATTGAAACTAGAAAATGAAGACTCACACATGGATGTGAGAAAACAAACAATATGGAGAACATAGCGGCAACATAAGGGACCTATCAGCATTCAAAATGTTAGTCATACTACAACGCAACCAAAGTCAACTAAAGCATGAACCAGATATAGTTTTAAAAAATTAATTAATCTTCGAACAGATGATGAAACATGCAAAAAGGAAGAAACTTGAATTGGCCAGTGAAGTTGCAAAGAAGTACCCAGAAGGACCACGCAATGCTGTAAAGAAACATCTGCATTCAAGGCCATATCGTTAAATGAGAACTTGATAGACATGCTACATTTATCTTTTACATATGTGAGTAGGAGACAATCAACTATCGACAGAAGTACTTATGCTCAAGTCATTGTGGCATGTAAGGGAATTATGACAGAGAGACAAGGTGCTTACATGTGCACAGCCAAAAAAAAGCCCTATTGAAAGCAGCTTCTCCTCTCCTAGAGCAGGAACCAATTTAGGCATGAGAAGCAGCTGCATAATTTTGCTTTGATTTTTAGATTATTTTCTTCTTGGCCATGTCAACTTTTCGATTGGAATAAAAGGAATTAAGGCTATATTGGAAACAAAAGGAATGCAACTGACGACTAACAAACCATTCTCTGATATACCTGTGATATTGTCCCTGCAACCCCAGAAATGACC
Source organism: Betula pendula (assembly GCA_900184695.1). NCBI lineage: Eukaryota > Viridiplantae > Streptophyta > Magnoliopsida > Fagales > Betulaceae > Betula > Betula pendula. Next base: position 28,214 of record FXXK01000366.1, read on the forward strand.
ATTAAGTCAGCAAACTGATCCTTGTTGAAGTGAAACCTGGCCTTCAAGTAATACTGCAAAGGAAATAATATCTTTAAGCTTGCAAATGTCAAGCAATAAGCTCAACAAAATAGTAACTGACACATAAGGGATGTTCTGCAAAATGAAATGCAAACAAGATGACAAAACTTGGATTGGCTATTTCTAATACAATAAGCTACCAAAAGTCCACTAGTTTAGAGCCACTATAACCTGCATAACTAGATGAAACGTGTTAAATCACAAGTTATCACAAAAGTTTAAACCAATACAAAATGGTGAATTTAATCATTTAATTAAACTTTATCACTCCCCTCCCGATGTGAGCTCAAACTCTCTCACTACAAGTGGGGCTCATCATATATAGTATTTAATTAAAATGAGGAGTAAATTATGGAGTCAAGTTTCATGTTTAGGGTATTTGCCCTTATAGCATGTAAATGCTGAATTTAATTATTTGATTAATACTTTATCAAAACGAAATGTGCTTTGTAATTCAGGGAATTAGAGAAGTAAAGTACCATAATAGATGCATGAAGGCCAACATCTGCAAGATTGCTGAAAAACGCAACAATTGCAGCTTGGGAAAATGTTGAGCTGCAAATTGACTAAATATAATTACTTCAAATAGCAAAAATGTATAAGGTAATTTATTTGCTAGGCATAATACTGTCTTTCTTTCCAAGAACCAAAAAAAAAAAGAAAAAAGAAACCAAAATTAAAATTCACGGACCTAGTCTTCAGCAAGCAGACCATATCCTCCAAAGAAGGCATTCTTTTGAATAGCTGCGTACTCTTACTATTCCTAGTTGATTCTCCATCCGGTTTAGTGATATACAGTTTCTCCTCTGAGATTATGGGAGCGGAAAGACCGTCGTCTACGACAGAATCAGGGAGGAAAACCCTCGTGTACACTGCTCCAACGACCGCCACCGACGCCGCAACCTAACGACAAGTCGTCTAATATATTTTTAAGGACCTTATTGTATAAATCACACGATCTATTAAGTTAGTTCATTTATAGAGAAAGAAAGAGAACCTGGAAAGTAGAGGACGTGGAGAGAAAACGAGTGGATAGGGTTCCACAGACAAATGCAGAGGATCCGATCCCCGATAAAACTCCGAACGCCGATGCTCGTTGCCCTTCCGGAACATTATCTGCCTGCAAACAAAATTCAAAACGACTTCGTATTTAATATTTGAAGCTACACAAGACGTCGAAGACGATGTGGAGGGAAAGTGAAAGCAATCGTTAAATTAGCCCACAAATAATATGGGCCGGAACGGGCTTTTTTATATTTGTTGGGCCTTTAAAGTTGTATCTGGGTCCAACATAATCAAAATTAAGCTTCGGCGCCACCATCAACAGGAGAGAGTGTTATATCTTTTGTCTCCAATCAAATATTGATACGTGTCAAATGTCGTAAAAGAAGTATAGAAGAGTTGTATTGCCTAGCATTAGTAAAAGGATAAGAGTTTTTTAGCATTAGGTTTTTTCAACTTAATTTATAAAAATAATATATATTTATTTTTTTAAATAGTACGTGAGATGTATATGTTGTTTTAATAAAAAAGTTGACTTTTTCTTTATTATTAAAAAAATCACATGTATATCGCACATGTTATTAAAAAAAATATACCTATCCCTTTTTTATAAATTAAGTTAAATGAAAGTTTTTTAATCAGTTTGAAGAAAAATTATGTAATTTTGTAAAGACTTTTTCAAAAAAAAAAAAAAAAAAAAAAAATTATCGTGATGGAAGTTAAAGTTAAGGGGCTGATTGTGTAAAAACAACTGAGAGAAGATATACCACATAAGCAAGGGCAAGGCAGTGAACGCTTCCTTCACAAACCATTGCAGTGAGGGTCTTGAGCACGTAGTACGCATAGAAGAAATTCCTCTCCCTGCTGTACGCCAATATGCCTGTAACCAAATTCTATCATTTTAATTCAATATTCTCCCCCATCTGATTTGGATTAAAGTAAGATTCAGCATTACTGGTCGTTGTAGTTGTCATTTCTGGATAAATTTAAGACTAATGCCAAAATCTCTCATTACTATACTACCCTATTGACTAGCATCCAAAAAAAAAAAAAAAAAAATGAAGATCTGAGTAGCACTACCACAATAGCATGATGAAATATTGCTAGATAAAAGTATAAATTTTAGCATTAATCTTTTTTAATAAAGTTTTTTTCTCCAAAACTGACATGCAACAATTACGTACTAAAATGTTAATTTGATAAATTAGATTATAATAACGTCCTCAAACTTAATTGGAAGGAAAACTCTCTCTATATATATAAAAAAAGAAAATGGTATAATTTTGTGAAACCTCATTTAGTAATATATATAATATATAAATAAANATTTTTTCTANTGTTTCAACTTCCAATTGGGTATGTAAGTAATAGAGGTATTACAACTTTTACAAATTTCTTACAAATTCATATAATAGTTTACATAACATTTATTATATATGTTTACAAACTAACATAACAATCGATTTAGCACTTACCACACAATACTTATTTTCATAAAATATGAACTAATGGATGAGTTTATAAAGAAACTGTAGCAAAGTGGTAATACTCCATATAGTTTCCGATATATATATATATATATATATATGCTTTAAAATTTAAAATTTAAATGGGTCCATCCGCCGTCAGCTGTATTACTTTAGAAATAAGAGGTTAGCATTTGTCTGATTGCAACCTTATGGCCCCGTTAATTGGACAGTCCAACTGGAAGATACCAAAATAAAACATCTACCAAGCGAATTATGGTATTAAGGAGGGACCTACATCTCTTTAGCTCCGATTTGTGGAAATAAAGAAAAGGAAAAAAAAAATAAAGATAAACTTTATTCTCCTATTCTTTTTTCAAAGAGTAAAGTGCTTTTTTTTTTTTTTTGACTTCATTGTCTTATTATAAAGCTTACAATGTACGAAATTAAGTATAAAGCTTACAATGTACGAAATTAAGTTTTTTGTTTTAATGTCAATAATTATAGTTATTTATCCTTTCGAAAATGATTTGTTTATAAATTTTTTTTAATTCAATTTATAAAATTGTTATGAGTCTTTAAGCAAATACATATTTTTTTAATAGAACTTCGTCTATCTCAACTTCTAAATTTTTTTTTTTCCTTTTTGATAGTGATGGTGAGGGGGTTACAATCACTAAATTGTCTTTAACATCCGCAAGGTATATCATCACCTTTTTCTTTTTCTTTTTTTTTCTTGGGGTGGGCTGCTCCCCTGTTCTTTTTTCCACGTGACTTTGGGATTGGGTTTGAGGTAGCAAAACAAATCCTAGTCCATTTATCGGAGGACAAGACAAAAGTAAATAATGCATACATAAAATACCTAAGGGAATAATGGTGAGACCCATTGGGACTGCAAGCAAAGCTTTCCGACCATACTTGTCAGAGAGATTTCCAACGAGAGGCATCGTCACCAGTGTTCCGAGCCCTATGATCTGCATAAATCACACATGATTACTTTGGTTATAAAACTAGTGTTGATCCTCCTTTAATGCTTCTTGGCCGGTAAGCTTTCCTACTCTAGGACAAGCACAAGGAACTGCTATTTGCACAAAAGTTTGAACAAAGATAAATGTTATTTCATATTCTGTGATATATTTTTATTTTATTTTATTTTATTTTCAAATCAACCATAAATTTGTTGTATTCACATGTCCAATGAAAAATTCAAGAGAAATACTACCCAATATAAAATAATATTTTCTCTCTAAGATTGTGTTGAAGTATCATCTTTCACCTTTAATATTAAAATTGAAGTATAAATACATAATAGCCATGATTCCATAAAAGTGGCATGTGACTTTGTGTACGAAATAACTATTATTGATGCAGTCAATCAAATAAGTCAGAATCGACAACTATAGAATTTTTTCTTTAAAATTTTTTTAAAAAAAAGAAAAAAAAATTCTTTTCTCATTTTCTAGGTAAATAGAATGAATACATTACACTACAAGCTTGGCCTAAAAGTGTGTGTTTGTGGTGAGAAAAAGAATTAGAATCCTACAATTATACAGTCCAAATTATAATAGAATTCAGACACGCTACAAAGAAAGGGGTTGTAGGGTTCAAATTTTTAACAATTAATTTACATTTGGAATGGTTAGCAATTCATCAAACCAATACGAGATAGCTTATATGAGACCTGTTTATCTGCACAAAAATAAACTGCCAAAAATTTAGATAAATAAATAAGCTTTATAAAAATTTTATCACATTTATTATTCAAATTACTATCGATGCGGAGCCCACCTGGTTGAGATATGGTGACCCCGCACCTCATCCAACAACTCAATTGAAAAATCTCAATTGGAGGAGGATTGGGCTAGGATTTTAGGCATAGAATATATAAATAATCAGACAAATCGCAAGCGAATAGATGATAAAAGTCAAAAGATACTCCGGCTTCTAGTGGAAAAGAGAGGAAGTATGCGCACGAAACGCATTTCATAGCCGAGGAAAAAAATGTGAGCGTGGGTCCTCCAGTACGGCATTCCCCGTTGAACATGCCTTCTTCTTCTTCTTCTTCTTCTTCTTCTTCTTTTCAATTTAATTTTCCTTGTGATAGAGGACATGCTATAATGATAATGAAGGATAGATGCAAAACTGGAAAAACTAGAGCGAGAAAGGGGTGTACAGAAAAAATATACCGCCTGTTGAAATCCTGAGAGGTAAATGGCAAGTGAGCACTTGTCTTGTCCGGGACAAAGCGCCAACATGGTAACATCGGTGATAGCTGGGATCACCATGAACACGGAGAAGTTATAGAGAAACACCGTCACGAAGAGGTGGCTCAACCCCAACAGCTCCTCCATCATCGATCCCTCTCCCTCGAAGCTTTGTTTTGTACAAAATCAAAACAAATTTAAAAGGACAATTACCGAGTGATGGCCACTGGCCAGCCACCCTCTGAAACCTACTACCCAAATATCAGAGAAAAGTGTTGAGCCTTAAGTGCGTCCTTTATTACATATATAACTTTCCAAAAAACGTCCTATTTACCCAAGAAAAAGTGTTGAGTCTAAAACTTTGGAGTATACGTGTCATCTAAGTTTGCTTGTGGAGCCATGCATATTTCAGGTTTGTCACTGTAAAATTGATGCAGTTACATCAGGAGGTTTGACAATTTTATCTCGGTTTAGTTTAGTGGTTTTAAAATGTGTGGTTTAAAAAAATAATAACTTTAAAATATAGTTAATAAAAATATAATTAAATATTTGATAAAATTTACGGTTTAAAAAATTAGAGTCTTAAATTATCTTTAAAATTGTGTATTTTTTAAAACATAACTCATTTTTTAGTGCACAATAATATGATTTTTTTTTAAGTTTTTAAACTGTACGACAATGCAATTTATTAAATCTACCAAATCGTGTGACTTGACGTGCTTAGGGAATAAGCTTTGGTCTCTCTTTAATTGGTTTTGATAAGTCAAAACCAATAATTTGACCAAATTCCGTACGGTACGGTCCAATTAGCGAATTCTTTAGCAAATGGCTACCCAATTAAAGATGGTCAGAGTAACTTACAAAAAAATAAAAAAAATAAAGATGGTAGAAGTAAATTGGGTTTCAGTTCAGCCTCTAGAGTTAAAATTCAATTATGTAAAGATGGTAAAAGTTTTTTTTTTTAAAAAAAAAAATCATTTAAAGATACCGACCAAAAGAGATGTTCATTCCTTCACAGAAAGGTAACACGTCACGCAGACCTGGTCCCTAAAACAATTCTAAGTTGAAAACCGGTCCCTACAACAATTTAGGATTCACATGTACAACTTAGCGTTGGAGTGGTTTGAGGATTTGGATCCGGTGCACCAGGTGCAATAGAACTTTTGTGGATAACAACAATACAAAGAAAAAGAAAGAAAAAAAAAATGAAAGGCAATGAAAGGTGCTTGGGGTGTTTATTGGGGTGGCCAAACTATCTAAAGGGGTGTTTTGGCCACCACCCACCAGGGTCACCACTCTCAATTTTTATAGTGGGTGATTGCATCACCTTCAATAAATTTAAGGGTGATTAGGATCATCTCTATGTGGTTACTGTTAGCTGTCAGGAATAGATGGAGGTATTGCACCCCGGCCCAAACACCCAAACCACCGTCTTAAGGTTTGTGGTGCTTCTCTATTTTTGTGTTTATAATTTATTAAATTTTAGCTTTTGGTCCAACCTTATTATCAAAAGTTTTCAGGAGATAACTTGTCTTCTAAAGTAAACTATTAAGTAATAGACTCGATTTAATCCCCAGGGGTGGGAACCGTGGGCGCCACAGTGGGCCAAAGTGTAGATGCCATTTCTTATCGTAACCAGGCAAGTAACGGTCGACAAAAGTCGTACAACTTGGATTTTTGTGAAAAAAGATGAACAATTAATACACACATACGAAGTTTACAATTCAGTACAAAAGCTAAGTAAAGTTAAATAGAGATTGTGGGTCAGCCGAGTTGGAAGTTTGTGTAAATGCTTAGAAACGAAGGAGCCGCGAAGGAAACCTCGTGAAGCTGAAGAGAAGTTTCGTTAAATGAGAGAGAGAGAGAGAGAGAGAGAGCGACTTACCCTTTATTGAAGTGAAAAATAGATTTTACATATTTAATAGTATTTATATTGCCCTATAATTAATATATTCTCACATTATTCAAAGATTTTAAATAACGTGACAGTATACACATATACAACAAAGCAAAATCTGGGTGTAAAATAAATTTGAGATTCCTATTTCTAGTGATTAGAGACTAGCTATAATAACTTGAATTTAAAGGTTTTGAAGTGGCCGGGGTCACTACTAAAAAATCTCAAAAATACCTTTTAAATTTTCTATTTTTCAAATCTTCTATACAAATTATTTCAACCAAATTTAGAGAAAAACTTTATTCATATTAATGAATTCAAAAAATAAAAGGTAATTTTTTTTTTTTTAATTCAATAACGAAAATAAAGACATTACAAAGGGAGTGCTTGCCACTCCTAAGTAATCTAAATGAGTGGGATATCCGATATTGTCTAGGGCCTTTTACTTTCAACGGAAGAAAACGTATTAGAAGCAACCAGCTATCTCAATAAAATTGCCAGAGAAAATGTGTAATAATAATGTAAAGAAGCATGCATTAATTTGGCTACCTACCGAGGTTTATATAGATTAACAAAGTAGTAGGAATGGAAAAAGGCTAGTAATTAGTAAATAAATGAAGCTGGGTGGGGTTAAAGAGATTACGTACCGCTTGTTGAAACCCAGTGAGGTAAATGGCGAGTGAGCATTCGTCTCTTCCGGGACAAAGTGCAGCCATAGTAACGTCGGTGATGGCTGGTATCACCATGAATGTTGAGAAGTTATGCAGAAAGATTGTCATGAACAGGTGCCCCAACCCTGAAAACTTTTCCATCTCTCTCCTTCTCTCTTTCTCTCTTTCTCTTTCTCACAGCTAAAGCTAAAGAGCCAAGCGTCGCAGTATAGCAAGAAGAAAAACTTAAAAGCAGGAAAGGAGCGAGGCCGATTTAAAAGAAACAGTGAAATGTATATTGCATGTCTATTTCGCTAATGTAGGAGCTACCATGTACTGTGACAGTACTAGTTGATTTAGGAAATGACCGACCAACAAAAACCCAGACGATCTGGCCCACCGAAAGTTGATTAGGCAATTTCTCCATAATCTACAGGCTCGTGATGCCAGGGACTGTTACTCTAGCCACAAAAGTCAGGAAATTAAGTACTACGGTCAAGGATGCGTAGCTTGTAGTTCATGCAAGGATAAAGCCTCAAAGTTACATTTTGGGCCCATTTTAAGGCGTGTTGGAGTTAATTACGCTTTGAGGCGTGCAAGCTTGATCTACGCCGACTTGGGTGGGTTATTGCTGAATGGGCTAGTTTATTGGGCCCATTCATTTGAAACTGGGTTCGGCCCGTAGATATAGAACTTTGTTGGCCACATTGGGTAATTGGGCTAGACTCTTTGATTTTTTTTTTAATGACAAAATTTTTTTCAAACTTAGGTTATTTGATACTGGCACATCGTTAAGGTAGAATAGTAATGGAATTAAAGTGTTTTGTTTAGCATTATTCTCACATATTTTTAACATATGCATTTTAAATATATGTCAATTTAAATTTCTAAAATTGAATAAAATTTCTCAAATTCTAATGAGAGGAAATCTTTGACGTTATTTTTTTTTTTCATTTGTACCATGGTAGGCTCTTCAAGTCTTTGACTTCGGGTACCCATTTCAATTCCATGGCTTTATTCGAAGTAAAAAATTATTATTTTTTTTTTAAAAAAAAAAACTACTGCATAAACATGTGTGTATACATTATATTTACATATCTACGTTATCTTTTGAATGAAATGGGATAGGTAAATGGGTTTGGATTGACAAACATTACATAATTGAGATGATTTTAGAATAATCCTAAAGATATGGCCAGACACAGCCACCCAATGTATGAACATAGAAACAAATGAACAGAGTACAGTTGCTTATTCATGAAAATTAGAACTGCTTATGTCATCCAAACTTGAGGTCAGAATATCCCATCCTAGTTTAAAAAAAATATTAAAAAAAAAAGAGAGAGAGAGAGAGAGAGAATATCCCATCCTAGTATGACAAGATTCCGGAACAGAGTATGCGGTAGGCCATTTTTGTATCCCTCATCAAGGCCTTACTTATGGGCCCAAGGTTCGCATCATGGGCCAGAAAATATGTTCAGATTGGACTAGGTGACATGCATTCATGGTTGTCTCTCAAGAGCACCGAGCGGAATAAAATTCTACTAATTTCAAGTGAAAGGAAAAGTATTTATTTTATGGTTAATATTTTATTTTGTTGTATCTAATGGTATATATAGTATCATGTTATTTAAAATTATTTAAAATTTTAAATGACGTGACAACTATATGCTATTAAATCTGTAAAATTTAATTTTAAATGGCGTTGCAATATACAACATTAGGTTAGACCCACAAGATGTGACACGATAATTATAAAAAAAACCATTACAACAGATAAATATGGCTCAACTTTTTAATTTTATTTTTAAGATAACTTTATTTATTCTCTGAATAGCCACCTCTTTTACAATGTTCTTTTAAAGTTCAAAATCACTCAATTTGATGTATCTAATTTCTAAATTTTTTTCAATTTTTTTCATCTATTATGATTTTTTGATAAATCATTTCAATTCCTAAAATTTCTTTTTTTTTTTTAAATAAAAAAAAAGTATATAATATTATTCATAAATTCAAGCATAGTAATTTTATAAATTTCATTAAATTCTGACCGTAGAGGAGGTGTTAAATATATTGGAGATAGAAGATAAAATATTCTAACAGGGGAATACAGTCAATCAACGCAGCGATTATTAGTGTTGAGAAAAACATTTATAAAAATATAAAATAAAATAAAAGGATAAGGGGAAGTGCGGTAAAATATTCTCACAGATCCAAAGGCAAAGAAACTAAGAAAGTATTATTTTTGGACTCCTTTTTTAGAAAGAAAAGTATAAGTCGGCAAACATTAAAAAAAAAAAAAAAACAATAAAATAATAAATAAATAAATAAAAAAAGCCACAAGTTGGTAAAATGATCGAAAGCACCATCTGAAGAAGCTTCTCACGTGATTTCCAAGCTACGACGGGCCACACTCTCCATCAGAGCTCCCAAGCTGTTATTTTGAATGGAAAGATGAACACTTGATAGTTATTAAGTTGCTCAAAAAAAAAACAAAAAAGAAAGTCATTAATCATATAAGCATGTAAATTTGATGTAATTATATTAGTTGTTGACATTTTGTAAATTATACACTGTAATTGTTAGAATATAGGTTTTCTAAATTAGGTTTATATTTTTTTTATTAGGTCATTTCCGATATGTGTAATTGTTCACCTATACCACATTTTTCCTATAATTATGGGTCATATGTATTGTTGGGGGTTGGGCCTGAATAATAGATGTAGGCCCATATTCTTTTTAGTTTCAGACGACCCGTATGTAAGGAGCCCAAATCTATGTATTTATCGACCTTCGTTGTAAGGTTTAGTTAATGCGTTGAGAGTTCTTCCATCTCTCAAGGTTCGGCTTCTAGATAAAGGATGTAATGATTATTTATGAAGAAAGAACAAAGTCCATTATGGCTCGCATTTAAGGCAGCCGGCCTTGGTTGTTGCACCCACCTGTTTCCAAGGTTTACCTGCCCTTCAGAGTATGATTGACGTGACAAGCGGACAGAAACTCAAATGTCGTGGACCAATATGTATGCGACACGTGGAAGGATCTTCAATGGCCCGTATGGACATAAAAGATAATGGGGAACTTAGAGCCCCACCGCAGATGCTCATTAAATGAGCTTCGGGGAGTCCGCCACTATATAAGAAGAGGGGAAAGGTTCGGCAATGAGGTACGTAACAACAAATCTTAAAAAACTATTCTAAGTCTTTCCTTCAGAGAAATTCTCTAAGATAAAAACTGACTTAGGCATCAGAGCTATCTCTCGCCGGTAACTCCTGGCAAACTCTTGTGTCTAACATTTTCTCTATTCTCAGGTCCACGTGGAGTCGAAATTGAAATCTGTCCTAATATGTATTAAAAAATAAATAAATAAATAAAAAATCGCACAACAAAGCCATTAGGCAATTCGTAGTGGTGGACGACGTCAAAATTCTCGTGTCATTTTTCATATTGCTTTTATTATTTTCTCCCCATTTTCATATTTTATTACAAAACTTTAGAGTTTGTGTGAGAGACTTGAAAGACAAAATTAGTTTAGATATATATATAGGAGAGACTTGAAAGACAAAATTACTATATTTTTTTAATAGTATTAAAGCATGTGTTTAGGAGCTTGCCAAGTGGGTTTAGGAGCCTAAAACTCAACGGCGTCTTTGTTTAGACTTTTTAGAGAGAAAAAAAATGGCAGAGAGAGCGAGGGGAGAGAGGTGACTTGAAAATTATTATTCTATTCCTATAGTTTGCTATAGTAAGTAGCACTAAATTGTTAATTACTGTAGCAAAAAAATAGTTTACCTAATGTGTAGCTACTCTATTGGAGCTTAAAAAGTGACCAAATTAGCTAAAATTAATTAATATTGTTCTTTTACATAAACTATTAGAGATGCTCTTATTCCTTCTCTTTTTGTTTTCCTCCCTCAAAATCAACACCACTTTTTATATTCTATCAATTACTTTTTAACGATTTTTTTTTTACATTTTATATCATATCATTCACTTTTTTATTACTATTTAAATAAAAAACTCACAAAAAAAAAAAATTCATACAAAAAATTTATAACATTCTTTCTACTTTATATGATATCATTTACTTTTATTATTATGAAAAAAAAAAATTAGAGAATTTAACAAACAGAACCTCTAAGAATAAAAATAAAAAATTTATTATTGAAGCATAAGATAGAGCTATAGTCATGGACTTGGCCTCTCCCAATTTCTGCAAACTAAATTATGATTTGGTCATATGAGAGATTCTCTATTCAGGAATGGTTTGCTAGGCCCATAGAAGTGCAATTCTACATTATGTTTTGGACAACCAAAGGCCGAAAGCCCACCAATCCCACAGTCGGAAGAGGCGTGAACAGCTCTCATGGCCATCTCATAAGTTCGCGCCTATGGACTAAACTTGATAGTCATTGAAGGTGACCCTGGTTATTCTCTTCGTCATATTCGTTTTGAATTCCATCAATACTCATCCTTCACCAGCATCTGCTTGGTTGTCGTTCCAGTTGTTTGCTAATGGGTTCTGTGCCCCTTACTTTGCTTTAGTTATCATTTTATGTAGTTCTTTAAAAAAAAATTCGGTCACTTTTTGACCAATTTTTTATTATTTAATTATAATTTATGCACTATAACATTGATATGTTAACGAATTGATATACTACGGAAGACAATACTTTATAAGTTCAGAGACATAAAAACATAACAAAAAATGAAGAGATTAAACCATCTTTCAAAACCAATTTCAGTTATGTTGAAGAGATAATTATCTTACTTACAAATATATTTGGGCGGAATTAAATATATGACAGATAATCCAATATTGTAATAATCGTTGATCAATAAGAATACTGTATTTTCTGTTTTTGATATGTTATTAAGGAGTCCACGTATTTATCAGTATTTTGAACCCAGGTAAGCTTCTTTCCAAATTTGCTTTTTTTTTAAAAAAAAATCTGTCAAAGTCTGAGATTAATTTTTGGCCAACAAAGAAACTAAAGCTAGGCGTTGAAAATAATAATAATAAATAAAAGATAATGACAACGACAAAGTAAAAAGGATCCAAAAGAAAAGGAGATTAAAAAGGTGAGATCAGTGTGGCATAGGAAGGACCAGCAAAGCAGTACAGATCTTCTTCTTCTTTTCTTTATTTATTTATTTTCCTCTGAGCCGTTCCGATCTACGCGAGCTTTATTAACGCTCAAATATGTCGAGGAAGCACGTGAGAAAAGTAATATAAAATGTTTTTTTTTTTTTTTTTTTTTGGAGCAATAAGATTCTTCCAGTGAATTAACACTACACATGTCCGCATGATCCCCGATAAAACACTCCAAACAGGAAATTCGAAACATAAATGCAAGATTAACAATATTCTGTTTTTAGAGGAGGTATTAGGTAAATTGATGGATATATATTCTTTTGAGACTTTGAGTGGTTGTTAGAGTATTACTGTTTTTATTACGATTTCTTACAAATAAACTTAACATTTGTCACATTATTTAATAAAATGCTGATTGTTAGGTGGTAATTTACTTGACATTTATTACATTTACAAATTAAAATGATAATTCATGTGTCATTTATCATACTGGTTACTAAAATATAAACTATTAAATTTAGGTGGCACTCATTTTCATAAAAAATAGATTCACACGTTAATTTGTAAAAAATTATAGTACCATGAACATTATTTTATTATTTTTATCTTTTAGACAAAATAATTTAGATAAAATAATCTTAAAGTTGGGACTTGGCTATATTTATTAAAATTGTTGTTTTCTACCTTTTATTTTTCGGAGTACCCAAATGTAGAAAGGCTTAGGGGGCCTAGCTGAGGGCTCATCGGCCAACGACAACCCCAACCCAATCTTAAGGCCCAAGCTTACCAAGCAACATACGCACACAATACGCTAGAACCATCCCCATTGCATAAGCCCCAAATAGGGGTGAGCAAAACTCGACCCTACCCGCGAAACCTGCCCGACCTTACCCGCCCCAACCTGAAAAATTCTGATTTTTAGGGTTTAATCGCGAGTTCGGGTTTTTTTTTTTTTGCATATCTGCACAGGTCGGGTCAGGTTGCAGATTGTTTTTTTGAAAATCGCGGGTATCCGACCCGATCCGCGATTTGTGATATACTATAGATATATTAGTATGAATGAACATATTATAGATATAGAATGTAGAAAAATTAGGCCCAAAATTATATTTTATTAGTATTATTATTTAAATGAGTATTGATTTTGATGAATGTGATTTTAGGTCTATTTTTTAAATGGGTTTAGATTTTTTTCATTTCATGAATTTGGTGTTGCAGGATTGATGACTAGGAAAGAGTTGATAATGTGTTGGTTTGTTTTAGTAGGTATATTGGTATAAATGAACATATTATAGATATAAAATGTAGAAAAGTTGAGCCCAAAATTAAACTTTATCCAGCAAAAATAAGTTTAGAGTACTTTTTTTGACAAAAAAACCCAATTAAAATAAACTCAATCTGAGGCCAATAAGAATTCGAATTTATACCCGACCCGCATTCAAACCCAAACCGCCCCGCAAACCCGAAACCCAGCGGGTTGTAATGGAAATATGCGGGTTGCGGGTTGAATTTTTTTAAACTCGCAACCCGCGGGTCGGGTATCGGATACTTGCGATACTCGACCCAAACTGACTCATACTCACCTCTAGCCCCCAATCCAATAAATACTTGAGAAATTTGTAATTGAATAGTACCTGACATGATATGTTGGATATACTTGACTCAAAAACATAAAATTAAGATTTAAAAGTCAATAACATGATGTTAAACATTCATATTTTTGTATTTATTCCAATACTTTCCTCCCTAATCTCAACAAGACCAAAGCAAAGGAACATGAATTTCTTTCATTGGTGACCTGATTATGTTGTCTTTTTCCTTCCTAAAAAGAAGAAAAATTAAAAGATGATTAACTCGCCTAGGTTGTCAACATTTGGGCGACAAGCATAACAATAGGTAGAGCTGTTTAAGAATAAACCATGCACAACCCATCGTACACGTACGGTCCTGCCCTAAGAACTTTCATTTTCGCAACAACTATAACTAATCCTCGTCCGCCACGCAATCAATTTTTTTTTTTTAGGGAATTAACGAAGGATAATTCCAGTGAATTCTGTTGGAATTCACGGATAGGATAAGGATCCCTCAAATTTTTTGATTATTTAAATTAGACCCTTTTTTACATCGAATGAAAGTTAAAAAATATGATATATTACTGATGAAAATTAAGTATGCATCGATAATATGTCACTTTTGTAACATTTTTCACTTCATTTAATGTAAAAAATAGTTTAAATTCATGTAATTTGATAAAGAATTGTAATAAATCTTAACCCATTTGAGGGGGAAAGGCTCTCGCATCCAACATGGAGCCCGCTCTCGAACAAAAACAAAAAACTCTCTACAATTGTCCATGCTTTGTGGACAGAAAATTGGACAATCTCCATCCATCAACAAAACCTCGGCCTCTACAGCCAACCTATCATTGCACGGCCCAATTAAAAGCCGAAACCCACGTACTAAAGGAAATGAAAAATGAAGAAAATATTGGAAATTACTTAGAATGTACGTTCAGTTCTTATTTTACGGACCCCTCCTCGCATCCTTCCGTGCTTGAACCAAAAAAAGGCGAGGACCATCATAAAAGAGATTCCTCAACCCCCGAAAGAACCGAGGGAATCGGTGATCGTACAAAATCAACCGCGAGAGTCTCTGGGCCTCATTGAAATATTTTCCGGCTAGTCAGGGTAGTTTCATCAATCAGAGTTCTTCGGGGATCCCACACTAACTTTCCTGGGTCCATCGATAACAGGAAAGCTTGGGGTGTAGATGAAAAAGTTTCCTGGCGACCCAGGGTAGTCTCAGCAATTCAGATTCTCTGGGGGCAAAGAGAATCCTTGGAAACTACAACTTGGGACGTAAGTGTCAAATTCTTCGCTTGGAGGGCAGTTTCATAAATTAGGATTCTTCTGGGGTTCGACGCGCGCTCGGAATTTAACAGAGAAGAAGATGAGTCTGACTCGCTCCGAAACGAGTCACGATCCGTTCAAAGCCTCTAAATTCTTCGCTTTCCCAGAAAAACTCTCCGATATGTTCGTGGGTTTCATGCGAATCGGCCTCCTAGTCTGCCTCGTCGCGTCGGTCTCACTCGCTCTTCACTCCGCGTTCTCGACCCGGAACCGGTGGCCCAGCTTCCCGGAGCGCTTGTCTCGAAACGTATCGAACCGGAAAACCGGACCCACCAACATCTCCCACCTCCTTTTCGGCCTCGCCGGCACGGTTCACACTTGGCGCGACCGGAGCCGCTACAGCGAGCTCTGGTGGCACCCTGACGCCACCCGCGGTTTCGTCTGGCTCGACGAGAAGCCCAATACAAACGTCTCCCGGTCCGGTTTTTCGGTCCAGTACCGGGTATCGGAGGACTGGACCCGGTTCAAGTACTCGAGCTCTCAATCGGCCGTTCGGATTGCCCGAATTGTTGTGGAAAGTTTCAAGCTCGGGTTGCCGAACGTGAGGTGGTTCGTGATGGGGGACGACGATACGGTGTTCTTCACGGAGAACTTGGTTTCGGTGTTAGCGAGTTACGATCACAATGAGATGTACTACATTGGCGGAAACTCCGAGAGCGTGGAGCAAGACGCGCTGCACGCGTACGATATGGCTTTTGGTGGCGGAGGGTTTGCCATCAGTTACCCACTAGCGGCCCAGCTGGTCAAAGTATTCGACGGTTGTCTCGATAGGTACTACAAGTTCTACGGCTCTGATCAGAGGGTGTGGGCATGTGTGACCGAGATCGGTGTGCCTCTCACCAGACTACGTGGGTTCCACCAGGTACGTTCGGTCGTCTGCTTCAAATTTGGTTTGTTTGTTTGCCTGCATTTCCTTTAGACGTGGCAGATGGTTTGTGTTGTCAGGCGTGAAGTCAAAGATTTAAGCGACCCATCTGAAACATCCGAAAAAATTTAGTTACCCGTGGCAATGACCCACAAAACGCAAACCGACCGTTGATTCCCAAAATGAGTTACACGTGGCAGTTAGCCAATAGACGACTAGAATCTACCTATTCCTAGGTAAATATCGTACAGGTGACCAATGAGAAATTGTTTCCATCAGAAGATCATGAAAGTGTTGAGGAAAATGTCTCATGGTCATCCAACATTTTAGCCACAAAGTGGCAACAAAGCTAGTAAAGAACACTTTTTTTCTTCTTCTTTTCTCTGGTTTAAAACAAACAAGCCTACTATCAGTTAAATATTAGTAGTCATAGTATACCGTAATCAGGAAAAAGTAATCAAGCGAGACCATTGTGAAGCTCAGTCGTCAAATGGCATAATTGCAGTAGGATCTTTGAATATCAAAAGTCGGATTAAGATACTCTACAATTGGGGATCTCTGAAAAAAAATTTGGGTAGGAGATGTGAAGGGGCTTGTGACCTTGCCGAGCAAAAGGCCCACAACCGAGTAAGTTGTTCGGGCAGTGGGTTCCTTAAGAAATCTTGTTCGGGCAGAACCCACTCTTAGAGCATTAGCAGCAGCTTCCCTTAAACCTCATTCTCTAGAGAAAACTGTTAAAAAATACAAAAAAGTCATTGCAGCAGCTTCCCTAAGTGTTCCCTAAACTATAAAAATACCAAGGGAACTACTTTTGGTTCCTTTTATCTAGGAAACAAAAAATGTTTCCCTTAATATTATTTTGATATAAAAACTTTCTCTCTCACCTCTCTCTTCTCTACCATTTGTTTAAAACAATATTTAAATAATTTCTCTTTCCTCTCTTTTTCTTCTAGCATTTAATTTAAATAGTATTTAATTCATATAGAGAAAGATAAAGGGAAACTGCTGTGGAGTGCATTTAAATAGGAAATTAAAAAATGATTTTGTTCCTTACATTAAAAAAAAATTTAAGGGAAGCTGCTGCTAATGCTCTTACATGAGGCTACAATTCTCATTATCACCGCCCTTGTTTAGAGAAGGAATTGTAGTGAATTCCCATCAATTTCACCCTAGAGCCCGAAAAACAAATCGGATAGAACAATAATCAAATCATTGGACTTTACTTTTTTTAAAAAAATCAAATTTACATCAAAATATTTTAATTTTTTATATTTCATCAATCATTTTTAAATAATTTTTTTTCATATTTTATATCGCATTAAACACTTTTTATTATTATTAAAATTAAAAAAAAAAACTCACTAAAAAAATAAAATTTATTCACTTTTCAATACAAAAAAAATTTATAACATTTTTTTTTTTACTTTATACCATATCAAAATTCAAAAACTCTATATCCAATTCAACCATTTATCAAAAACACCCTAAAGATTTAGTAAAACATGTAGGAATTGTTAGGGTTGGGAGTGCCAATTGAAATCGCCTCACTAACTTTTTGATTACTGATTCTTGATAGTGTGGTTTGATTAGATGGGTTAGTTCACGATGACCATACACATGTTAAGCACTTTCTATACGCCCATTAGAATATATTCGAGTAGCTGGTACCATTATTGTGCCGTGACCGTGAGGGAAGGTTTGTTCCTGTTTGGTCCGCTTGTACTACAAATTAACTCACTCTTTTTACCATTCAATTAAAAAAAAAAAAAGTCCACTCCTTTAGCAAAAGTGTCCTGCACTATGTTATACTTTTTAGAAATTCTGATTTATTTCCTTGTCATAAATCATAATTGTCGTCCTTTAAAAAATCTTTAAGTAGGTTGGTTTTGAGAAATGGTTATGGGTTATGGGTTATGGGTTATGGTTGTTGACTTTGTGATGTGATATAAAGTAGGAGAATGTTGTAAATTTTTGTATGGAAAAGTGAAAATTTTTGTTTTTAGTGAATTTTTTATTTTAATATAATAAAAAATAAAAAAAGTTGTTAAAAAGTTGTTGATGTGATATAAAAAGTGGAATGTTTTTTTTTTGTTTAGAAAAGGGATGAATAGTGATAACTAATAACCTTTGCCAAACGTTGCCAATATGATGGCCTTTAAAACTTCCCATAAATGCCAGAAAAAAGCAAAATAATGTTGTTGGTTTATCATATAGGCTTTTTTTTTTAAATAAATAAAATTATTTTTTTATCATCATATAGGCTTTTCCTGATCGTAGCAATTTTCAGACTCCTAACCTTATTTCTACTATGACGGGTTCATTTTAGAAAAAAAGAAGGATTTGAATTTCGTGCAACATATGGATTTGCAGCGGGTACAATTTTTATTTTTTATTTTTTATTTTTTATTTTTTATTTTAATGATTAATTCAAATCATGACAACCACATAATAAAAAAATTAATTTCACATAAGTGACAATTGCGGATGGCCAAACCATTTTTTGCTACTTTATTAGGCCGGGCATCCTAATGTATAAAGATTTGAATCTCTAGCAAATGTGAAGGATTTTCTATAAGGTTTACTTGTCTAAACAAAAAAGTTGGCTGGATGAGAGTTTGAGACATAGATCGTGTAGAAATTTTCTCACATTTGCCTTTTGAATCTAGTATATGAAGTTTTAATTAAGAAAATTGTCGAGATCTCTATCTTTAGTATAGTCATGTCAATTAGTGGTGCGATATGACTCATTGATTTGTTGTTATTAAGTGATTTTGCTAGGCTCCATTGCCATTTAAAAACTCTTTTCCCATGGTAATATGCTTAGGGCAATCTTTTTTTTTTCTTCGCATTCTTTGTCACAATTATCCAAGAGAGAGACTTAGAATTCTCCTTCATTTTAATGTACCATGCGAAAAAATAAGACTGAATTATTTATTGAAATAGATATTAGAATTATAGAAGTAAAAAATTGGCCATTTGAAATGAAAAATATTCAGTAGCAATTTTAATCTCTAATGTAACACTAATTAATACTTCATCCCTTGAAATAGTGGAGATTATTTTTCCACAAGATAGACGATTACGCCTGAAGCATTACTATTTAAGCTTTTTAGCAATCATATATGCGCTGCAGAGCGCACTTGTAGAAGAAATGTCTAATCAAACAATTGCAGAACCACAACTTTTCTAATGTAAGTGCTTCTACTGTTTACATAAAATGGTCAATATTCACCCTGTTTTTCATACAATTTCCACCCACAATCTGACTAATGTAAATGCTTCTACTGTTATCTACATAAATGTCAAATTCAACATTTATCATTAGATGTCTTCTTTGTCTGGGCAGTCTTTTTTTTTTATGTTCTTCTCTTTCGCTTCTCCCAGTATATGATGATATCTTTCTTTCTCTTTATCTTGGCTGGTTCTGCATGTGTGATATGAATATGCGGGTCATCAATATGATGGCAAGTCAACACATATTGCTTATCACCATACATGCAATCCAACACCAATAGCAGTCATTAATCACACACCCGATATGGGTCTTATGCCATCTCAAGAAAGGAATCCATTCATAGGGAACACGAAATGGTGGAATACTTGAAATTAGCAACTCCTTATTCAAAAGCGGGATGCCACAATACTTTCCTTATGAGTACATTTGCTTGCATTATGGGATTGCCCAATTGCCCTATAAAACAGACCCCCAATACGATACATTCCAAGGTATTGCAAAAGATGACAGCTATGATCAATTCATGTTTGTTTTTCTGCTATCCGAAGTTTACTGACTTAACATCAAATGTTATCGCTGGTAAGCATCGGCAAGTCACCTTTGTTACCTTTTGTCTTACAAGGTAACACGTGAGGTTATGGGTACGCGAACATACTATATGCAACATGCATAGCTTCATAAGAAATCTAATCCATTAAAAATTCGAATTTAACATGCTCTTAAGTCAATGACAAATATTGATACAATGAGATGCATGTCGGACGTCCGATTGTCAAAAGCTGCAAAAAGGACATAAATTATTACAATCAATCTAATAAAGTAATGTGTCTTTAACATGTGTTTCGTTATGTTTTTTTAAATACATTAAAAAGAAATATTTGTTTAAATATGCTTTAGGAACATATGTCATTTTATTAACTGATTTATAACTAATTCTCGTCCAACGTGAATTTCATAGGGTGTAAAACAAAATGTAAGCAATTAATGGTAAGAATCACGATCGCGTCATGATTCGCATTCTATACTTTTGTAGAGTTGTCGTTCCTAGTTGGTAATGGGCTTGATAAAGCAAGTGTTACACGGGCATGGGATCAACATTGAATGTGTGTATTATTTCATGATTTAAATTTATTTTTGGTCGTAGGATATGTCGCCTTCCTTCCTTATCGATGATGGTATTGAATGCAGGACATATAAGTGTTGTAAACTAGCTTTCCTTTGAGAGAAGATTCAAAGCATTAAATTTTTGGTTGGAAAGTTCATAATTAGGGGGATTCTGTGTCCTTATATAGATTTATTACTATTTGGGGGTGTGCAGAAGAGAGGATTTAGGTGTGGCTGCTTGGTGAGCCAATTGTAAGCTTGAGCCGGGTCACCTTTGAACTGATAGGTCTTCAACTAGCTTTTTACATGACGTTGATAGAAGACTTTTAGAGGTCCTTCTAGGAGTCACGTCTAGAATTATTTCATTTTAAAATCAAATTGGAGCTCACCTTTCATTGAGAGTGAGCCCAATTTTTTAATAAAACACAAAACAATCAAAAAGACCTTATAGAAGGACTTCTAGAGATGCACAACCTTTTTCTTTCTTTACATTTGGATACTCTAGCAAATTAATTATAACTGAATTTAGAAGAATTTTTTCAATTTAAATTTGAAAAAAAACTTTGTCCAGTGGACATTCTTTTCCCTATTAGAATCGATGCTTAGGGCCATATTTGTGATACAGTATGCATATTACTCAATATACAAAGTGGCATGTGGCGTTACAACGATTTGTACACACTTAACGCGCAGTACTTAAAAAGGATAACAAAAGAAAAGAAAACGAAAAAAAAAAAAAAAATTAAAATTAGAAGTTTTAAGTGTTTGTCTAAACTTACTTATTAACCGACTCATTATTTTTTGCATTAACTCACTATTTAATCGACGCATATCTTACACAAAGTGAATAAAGAGATGACCTCTTATAAGCATAGATTCTTACATCTAAATGGTAATAGTTTCCCGTGTCTGCACTTTCTAAATCCTAATTCGCATGCTGCTGCTCTTTCCGGTTCCGCGATCCATAATCTCACAACACGTCTACGTGGTGCCTGTTTATGCAGTAAATTAACAAACGGTCAGTCCACCATTCCTTACATATTCTAAAAAAGATATATGAAAAATTATAATAAGTCCATTGACAGGAAGAAGTCAGAATGAACTGAATCAAACTTAAATTATACATTGTAAATATATTTCAAAGCAAAAAACCTCGATTCTTATTTTCTTCTATACCACTGATCCATTATCCTACCAATATACCATTATTCCATATGAATAGGTTAGAATAAATATTAGTATATATTCTATCAAATAGTGTGAAAAGCAAATAAAAAATTCTTGTTATTAAGCTGCCGAGTAACACAGAAATTTAGCTAACTTAAGAGAGGCTACAAAGCCTACAGAGTCACACTGCCTCGAGTTGCCTAATAACATAAGATTTCAATCTGTGAAGAATAGGGTTGTGGATTAAAACCCAACTGAGTGCATGTCTTTCCAAGTTATAAAAAAAATATAAAAAATCATTTATGTGAGTATTGAATTTATTTCCTTTTTTGTGGACGGACATAGTCTTTTAGTTTTTTGGGCCATAATGAGCTTGCCAATTTTTAGTGAACAAATGAGGAAACGTATACTCTCACCCTACATATATAAATAGAGTTGTCCCATTAGACTTCATTATGTCACATCTATAATGTAGGCCCTGAAGGGTTCGATAGGCTCTTGTTCCTCCCCCCGGCCACACAGAAATTCCTTAGACAAATCTTTCAAATGGTCCCAAGGGAATTGGGGACTCCTGGTAGGGCATGATAATACCAAGAACAAGCTACGGCCCACGGCTCAACAAACTGTTTGTGGACAGTACCGGTCGGACCCATAAAAAACAGCCCTCAATGAACAGATCAGGAATCCGGCCCAGACAGAAGCACAGATACCCGGTCCGCCCATATGAAACACAGTCTGCATGAACAGAAGACCCGGCCAGAACGTCGTCCTCGGGCCCATATGAAATAGTCCTCACGAACAGTAAGGACCCGCGCCAGACGGCCACCCAAGTAGAAGATGAAAGAGGCGTCACATGGAACGATAAAACGTTCCTCAATAGAATAGTTCGATTAGGCAATAAACGACCCTCCCCATAACGGTCCACAGCAGTTAGGGAAGATGGAATGAGGCATCCAGCGAACGATAGAAATTCTCATTCGTTCACCTTCCCTCCTTCCACCCATAAAACCCAAGTATCCACTCCTATTCCACCTATCTATCTCTCTCTCTCTCTCTCTCTCTCCTATCACTCTACCAAAGAAGATTCCCTAACTTTAGCATCGGAGTGATTTACTGGCCAGAGCCAGTAAGCCTTCTCTGATCCTTTCCTTCCTTACGCAGTCCAGCAATTCACGGGCTAAGTGTAAGCGTAGGGTTACTGTAGTTCTTGACATCTACATATAAAAACAAAAAAAAAAAAAAAAAAAAGATTGAGGTACTAGTCTCTTCATAACAATATTTTTTTTCTACTTAGAACATCCACTGAAGAGACATCAATGAAAGCTTGTCCTCTAAGAATAGAGAAATGTCATTCTCATCCTTGATCTATGCATGTTTATGGAGAAAGGGCAGAACTATTTAGTTTAATTCTAACAGTCAGGACAATCTTCAACGCACTTAATCCACTAAGTAGCAATTATTAGCACTTTAATCAAACTGTATTTGTTACTCCTTTCAACTATTAATTTCGGTAGCTTAAAATATTTATCTCTTATTTAAATAGCTAACAGAGTTATTTATTTGTGTGTATACACAAAAAGCTAAGTTCGAATTTTCAAGGAAGAAAAACATTTAATTTTTTTTTTCTACTTTTATTTTTCTTAATAAAATTTCTAATTAGACTATATGAAAAATTTTAGTTTGTTACCTTCTTCCAATGCTCTGGGTCCATCTTCATCGAGGAGACTTTAATGCTCTGTACTGCCATTGCACGGGCATGGTCTGCTTTATCACAACTCTTCCCTTTGTTGGCCACGTACCTCGTATAAGTTGTCAGAGTTCCACTCATCCCTACCTCCTGAACCTTGTCTAAAAGAAAAGTAACAGGCTGTTCACACGGGGTCGAAACTCACGGGTCGGGTATTGAATGTAAAAGGTCCATCCTTCCAAGTCCGCCATGTCTTGAAGGTTTGCAGTGGCCTCTGCAAATCCTTAGCTGTCAAAAACGATGTATATATCTGAATGGTGTATCCCCATGCAATCGATACCGACCATTTACGCCTGTGGTTGTAACAAAAGCTTGTGTGCAGGATTCGGGCTGGGTCAGCCGGTATGCAAGCATGAGGGACTTTGTGGAGTCTATTTGGGTCTGGTTGGGGAAAATAGGCTTCAAATAGTCAAGGTGGTGGAGCGACAGGAGTGGTGCTAGTGGGTGTGCTGCTAGAATGCCATACGGGTCCCCTCTAATATCGAACTGAAAATTCATAATAATAAGCAGGGTCATATATATACCTAATTACTAGTCATAATGAACATATGCATATTTGACAAAGA
>FXXK01000366.1:53316-145998 GCA_900184695.1 Betula pendula
GATTGACATAATGAAGTCTAATGGGACAACTCTATTTATATATGTAGGGTGAGAGTATACGTTTCCTCATTTGTTCACTAAAAATTGGCCAAGCTCATTATGGGCCCCAAAAACTAAAAGACTATGTCCGTCCACAAAAAAGGAAATAAATTCAATACTCACATAAATGATTTTTTTATTTATTTTTTATAACTTGGAAAGACATGCACTCAGTTGGGTTTTGAATCCACAACCCTATTCTTCACAGATTGAAATCTTATGTTATTAGGCAACTCGAGGCAGGTGGACTCTGTAGGCTTTGTAGCCTCTCTCTTAAGTTAGCTAAATTTCTGTGTTACTCGGGCAGCTTAATAACAATAATTTTTTATTTGCTTTTCACACTATTTGTTAGAATATATTCAGAATATATACTAATATTTATTCTAACACTATTCATATAGGAAATAATGGTAATTGGTAGGATAATGGATCAGTGGTATAGAAGATAAATAAGAATCGAGGTTTTTTGCTTTGAAAATATATTTACATGTATAATTTAAGTTTGATTCAGTTCATTCTGACTTCTTCCTGTCAATGGACTTATTATAATTTTTCATATATCTTTTTCTAGAATTATGTAAGGAATGGTGGACTGACCGTTTGTTAATTTACTGCATAAACAGGCACCACGTAGACAGTGTTGTGAGATTATGGATCGCGGAACCGGAAAGAGCAGCAGCATGCGAATTAGGATTAGAAAGTGCAGACCACGGGAAACTATTACCATTTAGATGTAAGAATTCTATGCTTATAAAGAGGTCATCCCTCTTTATCACTTGTGTAAATATGCAGTCGATTAAATAAGTGAGTTAATGCAAAGAAAATAATGAAGTCGGTTAAATAAGTAAGTTTAGACAAACACTTTTAAAACTCTAATTATTAATTTTATTTTTTTTTTCGTTTTCTTTTCTTTTGTTATCCTTTTAAAGTACATGCGCTTAAGTGTGTACAGAATGTTTAAACGGACCACATGCACTTTTATATTGAGTAAATGCAACTGTATCACATAATATGGCCCTAAAGCATCGCATTCTAATAGGAGAAAAGAATGTCCAATGGACAAAGTTTTTTTTTCAAATTAAATTGAAAAAAATTCTTCTAATTCAGTTTATTAATTAATTTGCTAGAGTATCCAAAATGTAAAGAAAGAAAAATGGTTGTGCATCTTCTAGAGGTCCTTCTAAAGGTCTTTTTAGAATTGTTTTTGATTTTTTAAAATCAAATTGGGACTCACCTCTCAATGAAAGGTGAGCTCCAATTTGATTTAAAAAATCAAAAATAATTCTAGAAGGACCTCTAAAAAGTCTTCTAGCAAACCTCATGTAAAAAAGCCTAGTTGAAGACCTATCAGTTCAAAGGTAGACCCGGCTCAAGCTTACAACTTGGGCTCACCAAGCAGCACACACTAAAATCACTCTCTTTGCACACGCCCCCAAATAGTAATAAATCTTATAAGGAACAGAATCCCCCTAATTATGAACTTTCCAACCAAAAATTAAATAGCTATTGACAATCTTCTCTCAAAGGAAAGCTAGTTACAAGCCTTAATGTCCTGCCATTCAATACCCATTCGATAAGGAAGGAAGGCCGACATATCCTAGACCCAAAAATAAATTTAAATCATGAAGATACATACACCACATTCAATGTGGATTCCCATGCCCGTGAACACTTGCTTTATCAAGCCCACTTACCAACTAAGGACGAACAACCTCTACAAAAGGTATAACGAATCATGACGCGGATACGTGATTCTTACACATTTAATTGCTTACATTTTGTTTTTACACCCTATGAAATTCACTTGGACGAGAATTAGTTATAAATCAGTTTAATAAAATGACATATGTTCCTAAAGCATATTTAAAGCAAATATTTACTTATTAATGCTATTAAAAAAACATATGAGAAACACATGTTAAAAGACACGTATTACTTTATTAGATTGATTTGTAACTAATTTATGTCCTTTTTGCAGCTATCTGACATCGGACGTCCGACATGCATAATCATTGTATCAATATTTGTCCTTAGACTTAAGAGCATGTAATTCGAATTTTTAATTGGATTAATTTCTTATGAAGCTATGCAGTGTTGATATAGTATGATCGCTACCCCATAACCTCACTTGTAACTTGTAAGACAAAAGGAACAAAGGGTGACTTGCCGATGTTACCAGCGATAACATTTCGATGCTTAAGTCAGTAAGAGCTTTCGGATAGAGAAAAACAAAACATGATTGATCTAAGCTGTCATTTTTGCATACCTTGGATGTATCGATTGGGGGTCTGTTTATAGGGCAAATTGGGCAATCCCAAATAAGGCAAATGTACCTCATAAGGAAAGTATTGGTGGCATCCCGTTTTTATAAGGAAGTTGCTAATTTTCAAGGTATTTCCCTCCATTTCGGTGTTCCCATGATGGATCCTTTCCTTAGATGGCATAAGGACCCATATCGGGTGGTGTAGTTAATGACTTGCCTATTGTGGTTGAATTGCCATGTATGGTGATAAGCAATATTGTGGTTGAATTGCCATATATGATGAACCCGCAATATTGCATATCACCATGCAGAACCAGCCAAGATAAAGAGAAATGGAAAGCGATATCATCATATATGGGAGAAGCGAAAAGAGAAGAGAATAAAAAAAAAAGGACTGCCCAGACAAAGAAGGACATCTAATGATAAATAGTTGAATATGACCATTTATGTAGAACAGTAGAAGCATTTACATTAGTCAAGATTGTGGGTGGAACATGTAATGAAAAACAGGGTGAATATGACCATTTATGTAAAACAGTAGAAGCATTTACATTAGAAAAGATTGTGGTTACTGCAATTGTTGATTAGACATCTTCTTCTCCAAGTGCCGCTCTGCACGCATATATGATTGCTAAAAGCTTAAATAGTAATGCTTAGGCGTAATCGTCTATTTGTGGGAAAATAATTCTCACTATTTCAAGTGGAATGAAAAGTATTAAATTAGTGTAAATTTAGAGATAAAATTGTACTGAATATTTTTCATTTCAAATGACAATTTTACTTCTAAATTTATACTAATTTAATATTCTCTATTTCAAATAAAATGAAGAGAATTCTAGTCCTTATTTGTGTTAGCATGGTTACATTAATGAAAAATGATATAGATTAATTTAATAGCCCTATACATCGCGTGTCAATGTAAAAAATTATTAACCCTATACGTCACGTTTCAGGTTCAAATTATATCGAGACATATGTATAAGATCCATCAATTTTATATAAGTTAACTTTAATTCGATCAATTTAATTAAATAGATCATACATTTCAACTTTAACTCGCCAATTTTATATTGAGTTTATCGTTCGTGTCAAATTCATAGATTGTATAAAAAATTATCGGTCATACTTTAGCGATTTACTCTGCACCCCAGTAACTTCGTGCATTTGAAATAGCCTTCTTACAACATTGCCTCATAGGACCGAGACAAATAGCACATTGAGAAACACGGAAAATTAAAGAATATAACTGCAATATATTTGTTAGCCAAAAGCTACTAAATTAGGTCATTTTGAGATCTTGCTTGATCAAAATTTACATTGCAAATTACTACATGGATTACTTGAATGTCAGAGATTTTATAATAATACTAAAGAACTGAAAGAGTTAGAAACACATGGTCTATCTTATCCTCATCAAAGAGTTATCTGTTAAGAGTCTTATCTATTTGTTAGTAGCCGTTAGTGGAATAAAGGAGTCTTACCATTTTTATAACGTTGTTAAGAGTGTTAAGAGTCCAAGATAGTTGGTTGTTTATCCATTTCCTTGTAATGGCAAACGTTTATTTATTAGATTAGAATAATGCTACATTTTTAATTTTTTTGTCTAATTTTATTTGTGGGGTTTATCTTTGTCCATATCTGCAAAGTTGAATAGAATTGGACAAAAAAATTAAAAATGTAACATTACCCAATAGATTATCATCGTAGAATAGAGGCATGGAGATAATTGATTTTCAATCTTACGCTTGTTATCTCTAATAACCTTACCATATATTTTATTTTTAGCAAATTAATTCATGTAATTTAGCTGATTTGTAATAAACTGTTATTTGTAGTATTAAAATGCTTTAAAAGCTCCATGAGGTATGCATAAATAACAAATTATTTTCTGCTTTCAAATTTCGTCAAAAAGCTTGACAGTAAAATCACGACATGTGTTATTCATAATAAAAAATATATATAAAGTTATACAAAATGTAAATATATAAAAATAAAAAAATAAAAATAATAAACTAAAAAAGAAAAAAAAAGAAAAAAGAAAAAAAAAGGGGGCTAGAATAGCGAGGTGGCCTTCAAGCCTCCCTAGAGGCTAGAGGTGTTGGGGTGCTCAGAAGTTCACTTTTTCTCAACCATTGCAATATTCAAGCAGGGGCAGAGCGTAAAGTCATAAGGTGGCTCAAAAAATTAAAAAAAATAATAGTTTAAAACCACAATTTTTATTATTATTATGTTTATTTTATAAAATAGACATTTAAAAATTAATTTTCTCTTTCCAAATTTTTATTTTTAAGTTTGCTCACACTAAAAGTTTTGATTCTGCCCTGATTGCAAGTTTCTCTTGCCACAACAGTGTCAGCGTGTCTCCAGCAGCAGTAATTGAGACTATATCTGTAGTCTTTTCTTCAACTTCATGATGGTTGTTTTGATTGTCTACAGCTTGATCTTCTAGCGATTTCTGCTCAATTGGTGGTTTTTCATTTCCAACTTCTGTACATGACTTCTCAGTACTCCCTTCCGCTGCAGCTTCATCTTTGTTTTCAACACCAATGCCAACATTTACGAATAGTGGTGAATCTGCCCAATTGATTGGAGATGCTGGAAACCCATTTTGAGTCACGGGAATACCATTTACTGATGCTGGATATCCATTAGGTGACATTGGAGATTCGGAACACCATTTGGGGTGGCCGCACTGCCACCTCCTTCCAACCCCTTACCTTCTCTTTTTTTTTCTTATTTTTATTTTAAACGGGAAAATTCATTTAATCCTTGAAGTTTGACTGCTTTTTCAGTCTTGCCTTTGATGTTTAAAAAATAGGACTATACCCACACCAAATTTTTTAATTTTAAAATGTAGCTCATTCGTTAAAAAATTTTGTCTTTTCTAATGGCAAACCTCACGTGTGCTAATAATTTTTTGAAAACTTCTATTTTTTTTTTTACGAATGAAGCTACATTGCAAAATTTAAAAACTTGGTGCTACATTACCAATTTTTAAATATTAGAGGCAAGATTAAAAAAATAGTCAAACTCCGAAGGTTTTAAATGTATTTTTCCTTTTTTAAAATCTTATATATTTAAAATTTTATATGTTTTTTTATTACGAGTGATATGTGTTATGATTTTATTAACTTGGCGTTGCACAATAATGAAATTCATCAAAAAACTTGATGAAATTTGACAGCATGAAGTAATTTGTTATTTATTCATATATTCGGGATCTCTCAAAACATTTTTATATCACAAAAAACTTATTGTAAATCACATAAATTATCTCTTATTTTTAAGGGAAAAAATATATTTAGTCCCTGAATTTTTATATGATTTGAATTTAGTTTTTGGGTTTCTAATTTCAAAAGTATGGTCCCTAAGTTTTGCCTAAATTTTAAATAAGTTCCTCTATCATTTTTCTATCAAAATGAATGATTTGTCAATTACTTGTATCTCAATTAACATGTTAGCGTTCATATCAACACCTAATATCAATGTCATATCATCAAGCACCAATTCATCAATAAAAAATAAAAGCAAAAAATAAAAAAACAAAAAACAAAGACCCAACTAAAAAAAAAATAATTATCTTCTTTGTCATCTTAATCTTCTAAATTTGTAGCATTAAAGGAAAAACCATTAACTTTGATGTTGATATAGACCTTGGCGTGTCAAATGAGACATACGTGATAAATATAAAATCATTAATTTTGACGGTAAAGTGATAGAGAGACCAATTTCAAAACTTAAGTAAAACTTAAGAATTTTTTTAAAAAAATTAAAAACCTAAGGATTAAATTCAAATTAGATAAAAACGGGAAAGATCATATTTAATCCCTAAGTTTTCATCTAATTTGAATTTAATCTTTAGGTTTTCAATTTTAAAAATAAGATCCTTAAGTTTTACTCAACTTTTGAAATTAGTCCCTCTATCATTTTACTGTTAAAATTAACGATTTTCTATTTGTCACATGTTTCTCATTTGGCACACCAAGGTTTATATCAACATCAAAATTAATGGTTCTTCTTTTAATGCTAAAAATTTAGAAGATTAAGATGGCAAAGAAGATGATTTTTGTTTTTTAAGTTGGGTCTTTTGTTTTTTGTTTTTTTGTTTTTTTTTATGGATGAATTGACGCTTAATGATATAACATTGATATTTGGTGTTAGCATGTGAATTGAGACACAAATGATATATGACAAACCATTTATTTTGACGGAAAAGTGATAGATGAACTTATTTAAAATCTGAGCAAAACTTAGAGACCATACTCTTGAAATTAGAAACCCAATGACTAAATTCAAATCATATAAAAACCTAAGAATTAAATATGATTTTTCCCAAAAATAAACACTAAAAATTGATGTAATTTTCAAATTATTATTAAATGTGATATAAGTGTAATAGATTAATCTAAAACGGTATCATCGGTAATTACATCTCACTCACCTCCCCCACCTTTTTCAGATATCAAACCATTTTTATGGGGTTTCCCGATATAAAATATATTTTCAGGGGGTTTTCCACAAAATTTCCCTCGTAAAATTTCATTCTTTTGCTCTGTCTCAGAGTCGTCGTCGCTTTTCCACGCTCGGAACCCCCCAAGTTCCCGGACAAATCTCAGTCTTTGGATCTACATAGGTATGCCATTTTTCTCGATCAATCTCTACAATTCTGGCGCAGTTCCATTCTCCACAGTTCTGACTTTGTGTTTCTCTTCTAGTCCTTTTTTGTTGTTGATAATTTCACATACCTCCCTATTAACCTCCAAAAGAAAATGCTATTTCGAATCTTAATTTTACGTGATTTTGTTGATTTATTTTCAGCAATGAGAAAATTTACCCTTTTGAACTAAGCCAAACGCTTGTGTATAGTTCAATTTCTTTTCCTGCATTTTCAGGCCACTAAACGACGGGGGATCTGTCGTTTACTTTACTTTTTCTCAGCTCATTGACTATGATCTGGTTGAAAGAACACCCGGACTATGCTGGCGTTCATTGGATCTCAAATTTGTTTATTGTATTTTTTTTTTCTTTGTGATTTCTCGTTTTAAGTAGAAGGATTTGACTTAGGTAATTAAATTAGGGTTTCTTTTTGAGATCACTAGGAATTTAGGTAAAATTTTGTGGATATGACTGAAATCTTTTAGTTTTGGGTGCTTCAGATGACAATGTGTAAGTAACTAAGATAAACATTAGACTTGAAAAATACCAGAGGAGTGCTCTGCGATTGTGTGGCACTTTGAGAATGTTATTGTTGGTTCAACGAAATGGAAGTTCGTCCTTAGCTGTTATTGCACAGCTTAGCCGTACAAAATTAACTATTTTGCTTTATCCTTGACATTGGAGTGTCTAGAAGTGCAATGACGTAATGAAAATGCAGTGTGGGCATTCAAACAGTTATCTGCTTGTGGAGATTATGCGTGTAGTGTAGAGACTCAATGCTTATCTGCATTGATTTGGCAGAAAGAAGATTAAGCAGCTAGATTTGAAATTTTGAGCTAGCAGAACACAGCTTTTGTTTTACATCTTTATTTATAAAGGAGCTAGCTAGTTGGGTACACTTTTTCTCAGAACGCTATTGATAGATTCTCATAATTTTGTATGTTCGGTAAATTATTGTAGATTGCTTTTCTTTGGTACTTGTTTCACTTTATTCAACTTACTTGGCATGTGAAAATTCCTCATAAGTATGTCTTGGTTTTCTCTATGTAGGTTTGCTTTGGCTAGGTTCCTCTACCTCGTTGTATAGCAGTTGGTATACAGGAAGACCATAGGTTTTATACAACAAATATTGTTCAAAGATGGGGCGTCTAAAGCTGCAAGCTGGAATCAATGCAATTGAGGAGGAACCTGAGGACTGTGATGCTACCTATTCTAATAAAGCTACTGTAGCATGCATGATTAATTCGGAGATAGGTGCTGTTTTGGCAGTCATGAGGAGAAATGTAAGATGGGGGGGTCGTTATATGTCAGGTGATGATCAGTTGGAGCACTCTCTAATTCAGTCTTTGAAGGCATTACGGAAGCAAATCTTTTCATGGCAGCATCAGTGGCATTCTATCAACCCTTCCATGTACCTACAGCCATTTCTGGATGTGATTCGGTCTGATGAAACTGGTGCACCAATCACCGGTGTTGCTCTGTCAGCTGTCCACAAGATTTTAACCCTTGATGTGATTGACCAAAATACGGTAAATGTTGAAGATGCTATGCACTTGGTAGTTGATGCTGTCACTAGCTGTCGATTCGAGGTGACTGATCCTGCATCAGAAGAAGTGGTACTAATGAAGATACTACAGGTTCTTCTGGCTTGTATGAAAAGTAAAGCATCCGTTATGTTGAGTAATCAGCATGTTTGCACCATCGTGAATACTTGTTTCCGAATAGTTCACCAAGCAGGATCAAAAGGTGAGTTGTTGCAGCGCATAGCTCGCCACACAATGCATGAACTTGTTCGGTGTATATTCTCGCACCTTCCAGATGTTGACAACATGGAATGTGCGTTGGTAAATGGCACCAACGCCATTAAACAGGAGGTACAAGTGTATTTTGCATTCCTATTTTCTTGTTGTGATATCTCCTTTTTCTGTGAAATATATAGTACGTTCTGAATATAAATTCATCATTGTTTGTGCAGATTGGTGGGCTCAATAATGAGTACGTTTTGGGGAGTCGACAAGTGGAGAATGGCAACATGGGTTCTGATTATGAAGGTCAACCATTATCCACAAATTTTGCTTCCAATGCTTCCACAGTTTCAGTAGCAACTAGTATTGATGAAAATACAATTGGGTCTAGCAACGGAAAGGATGCTGTTTCATATGACTCGCATCTGATGACTGAGCCATATGGGGTCCCCTGCATGGTGGAAATATTTCACTTCCTATGCTCTTTGTTAAATGTTGTTGAGCATATGGGAATGGGAGCCAAATCAAATTCTTTAGCATTTGATGAAGATGTGCCCCTTTTTGCATTGGGTTTGATCAATTCGGCTATAGAATTGGGTGGGCCTTCCATTTGCCGACACCCCAGGCTATTGAGTTTGATTCAGGATGAATTATTCCGTAATCTAATGCAGTTTGGCTTGTCAATGAGTCCACTTATTCTTTCAATGGTGTGCAGCATCGTTCTCAATCTGTATCATCATCTGCGGACAGAACTCAAATTACAGCTTGAGGCTTTCTTTTCTTGTGTGATTTTGAGGCTTGCACAAAGCAGATATGGGGCTTCATACCAGCAGCAGGAGGTTGCCATGGAGGCTCTTGTTGACTTCTGCAGGCAGAAAACATTTATGGTGGAGATGTATGCTAACTTAGATTGTGACATAACTTGCAGCAATGTCTTTGAAGACCTTGCTAATCTGTTGTCTAAGAGTGCATTTCCTGTGAATTGCCCTTTGTCGTCAATGCACATCCTTGCTTTGGATGGTCTTATTGCTGTTATTCAGGGAATGGCCGAGAGGATAGGCAACGCACCAGATAGTTCAGAACATAATCCTGTGAATCTTGAAGAGTATACTCCATTTTGGATGGTGAAGTGTGACAACTACAGTGATCCTAGTCATTGGGTTCCATTTGTCCGCCGAAGGAAGTACATCAAGAGAAGGTTGATGATTGGAGCTGATCACTTTAATCGTGACCCCAAGAAAGGGCTGGAATTCCTCCAAGGAACACACCTCCTGCCTGACAAACTTGACCCCCAAAGTGTGGCTTGCTTTTTCAGGTACACTGCTGGGTTGGATAAGAATCTTGTTGGTGATTTCCTGGGAAACCATGATGAGTTTTGTGTTCAGGTTCTTCATGAATTTGCTGGGACTTTTGATTTCCAAGACATGAATTTGGATACTGCACTGCGTCTGTTTTTGGAAACTTTCCGACTACCTGGAGAATCACAAAAGATACAAAGAGTGCTTGAGGCATTCTCAGAGAGATACTATGAACAATCACCACAGATTCTAGCTAACAAGGACGCTGCTTTGCTATTATCGTATTCACTCATAATGCTTAATACAGATCAGCACAATGTACAGGTCAAGAAAAAGATGACAGAAGAGGATTTCATCCGGAATAATAGGCACATCAACGGAGGCAGTGATCTACCTCGAGAATTCCTGTCAGAGCTGTACGACTCAATTTGCAAGAATGAGATCCGCACAACCCCAGAGCAAGGTGCTGGTTTTCCAGAGATGACCCCAAGCCGGTGGATTGATCTAATGCACAAATCCAAAAAGACGGCTCCATTCATTGTATCTGATTCCAGAGCCTACCTTGACCACGATATGTTTGCTATAATGTCAGGCCCAACAATTGCTGCTATCTCTGTGGTATTTGATCATGCAGAGCATGAAGAGGTTTACCAAACTTGTATTGATGGATTCTTAGCAGTTGCAAAGATTTCGGCATGCCATCATCTTGAAGACGTACTGGATGATCTAGTTGTGTCTCTGTGTAAGTTCACAACCCTCTTGAATCCATCATCTGTTGAAGAACCTGTGCTGGCCTTTGGCGATGACACGAAAGCAAGAATGGCAACTGTGACAGTTTTTACTATTGCCAATAGGTATGGTGATTTCATCCGCACAGGTTGGAGAAATATTTTGGATTGCATCTTAAGATTGCACAAGCTTGGTCTTCTTCCGGCTCGTGTGGCCAGTGATGCAGCTGATGAATCGGAGCTTTCTGGTGACTCTGGACATGGGAAGCCTCTCCCAAATTCTTTATCTTCAGCTCATATGCCATCCATTGGTACTCCTAGGAGATCCTCTGGATTGATGGGCAGGTTTAGTCAGCTCTTATCTCTTGATACAGAGGAGCCAAGATCCCAACCTACTGAACAACAACTTGCAGCTCATCAACGCACCCTTCAGACAATTCAAAAGTGCCGCATTGATGGCATATTTACTGAGAGCAAGTTTCTGCATGCTGAATCTCTATTGCAGCTTGCACGAGCACTCATCTGGGCTGCTGGGCGACCTCAGAAAGGGAACAGCTCTCCTGAGGATGAAGATACAGCTGTTTTCTGCTTGGAGTTGCTGATTGCTATCACCCTGAACAACAGGGATAGGATTGTGCTTCTTTGGCAGGGTGTTTATGAGCACATATCCAACATTGTCCAGTCTACTGTTATGCCTTGTGCCCTTGTAGAGAAGGCTGTTTTTGGACTCCTCCGGATTTGCCAACGGCTGCTTCCCTATAAAGAGAACCTTGCTGATGAACTTTTAAGGTCACTACAACTTGTTTCAAAGCTTGATGCCCGGGTTGCTGATGCATACTGTGACCAAATTACTCAGGAAGTCAGTCGTCTTGTGAAAGCAAATGCCTCTCACATCAGATCCCAGTTGGGGTGGCGCACAATTACATCCCTACTTTCCTTCACGGCTCGGCACCCTGACGCTTCTGAAGCGGGATTTGATGCACTAGTGTTTATAATGTCCGACGGAGCTCACTTGTTGCCAGCCAATTATTTGCTTTGTGTTGATGCATCAAGGCAGTTTGCTGAGTCTCGCGTCGGGCAGGCAGAAAGGTCTGTGCGTGCGCTGGATCTTATGGCAGGTTCTGTTAATTGTTTAGCAAGGTGGGCAAGTGAGGCCAAGGAAGCAATGGGGGTAGAGGAAACTGTGAAAATGTCTCAGGATATTGGGGAGATGTGGTTGAGGCTTGTGCAGGGATTGAGAAAAGTTTGCCTGGACCAGAGAGAGGAGGTTAGAAATCATGCTCTATTGTCGTTGCAGAAGTGCTTGACTGGAGTGGATGAGATCCACCTCCCACATGGTTTGTGGTCGCAGTGTTTTGATGGGGTGATCTTCACGATGCTTGATGACTTGCACGATATCGCACAGGGACACTCCCAAAAGGACTATCGAAACATGGAAGGCACACTCATCCTTGCCATGAAACTCTTGTCAGAAGTGTTTTTACAGTTACTCCATGACCTCTCGCAGTTAGCTACATTCTGCAAACTATGGTTGGGTGTTCTCAGCCGAATGGAAAAATATATGAAGGTGAAAGTTAGGACGAAGAAAAGCGAGAAGCTTCAGGAGCTAGTGCCTGAGCTCCTAAAGAAGACTTTGCTTTTTATGAAAACAACTGGTGTGCTTGTGCAGAGGAGTGCATTAGGTGGAGATAGCTTGTGGGAACTGACATGGCTACATGTTAATAACATTTCTTTGTCATTGCAATCTGAAGTGTTCCCTGATCAAGATTCGGAGCCATTACACCATAAGCAAGGTCAAACAGGGGGAGGTCCTGTATCTGATGAAACAGGGTCTGTTCCATTAAATGAAACCGTGACCTCTGAAGGTGCTGGGACTAGAGGTTAGCTATTGTACAGTGTTTTGGCGGCCAGGACACATGATCTTGAGCGCTGAGAAGTTACTATAGTAGATAATCTCTATTAAGAAATTGGAATTTACAGAAATTGGTAGACCATATCTTCATTTGGTTGGTGCTGCTAGATGCAAATTGGCTTAGGAGGAGGGAGCTGGTTAAGTGAGCCCTTGTTCGAATGCCCAGGCAGGTTGGTCAGTTTGTTGATACTCATCTTCATTTCTTTCCAGCTGCTGTTCCTTCCTTCTCATTTTTTGCCTCCTGGAAACCTTGTTGTAGTGCATTTTCCGCATAGAAATCTGGGTTTCTCCAAGTATGGTATTATAGTTTTCTAGGCTTCTAGTAGGATGCTAATTAGGCCAAGAATTGGCCCGTGTTCTTTCCCCTTTCTTCGGTATTTGAAAATCTGGAGGGGAAGGAACGGATTCTTCCGGGAAATTTAATCAAATCCTCTTGTAATTTTTGTATCAGCTTGCTCATTGATGTACAGAACTTAAAAATTGCTACTTTTCACTTCTAAGCAGTATATTTGCCCAGCATGATAATGAAGTGTTCTTCGGCTTGATACTTCGTGAACTGCCTTGGGCGATATAAACAATTCTTCAGCATCCCAAAACTTGCAAGCTGTCAGCGAATTATTAGGTGAATTGCTCTGGACGTTTTGGACGTTTTTCTCTTGTAAACTGGTCGTTCTGTGATTATTAGGTGAGCAGCGAGCATTACACAGTTATATATGTGAAATATTCGGATTGGGATTTCCAGCAATCGCAAATATTTGGATTGGATCTTCATTAATTTGCTGTCTAAATTGTTAGCAATTTGGACATCACATTGTGAGATAGTCAATATGAGACTTAATTAAATAAATTTTAGGCTGACCAGCTATCTACTAAGATAGGTAGGTTTCATATCATATGGGCTCTCCCCAAATTACTAACTACTTGGACAAAAAATTGCTAAAGATCTTTACTGAAATATTCATTGTTTATCTATGGCCAGATAGGGCAGCCGAGCATCGATGACAAACTTTCCTTTCTCTTTTTATTTGTGGAGAAAGATTTGTTTGAAAGCCTCCCTGGGATTCTCATGGGAGCGAGGAGGGTGGCTCTCACTGGGAGAAATGAAAAAGTTTCCCAAGGGAAACGGAGGCCTCTCTCACTTCAGAGAGGAGAGAAGTCTTTTTCTAGTAATAATTGAATAAACATGAAACCTGTTATATGGCCTAAACTTACACCCCAACCATCAGCTTTTACGCTCTTCCCACATCTTTCTTCTCTTTCTGAAAATTAAGTTAAGTGAGAGAGAGAGAGAGAGAGAGAGAGAGAGAGAGCGCCCTAAGAATCATAGTCCATTATACTGCAAATAATACCCTAATCATCTATGTTATCTAATCATTAGATCGTACATAATAAAGAGGACCAAAGAAAAGAAAGAAATAATTTTCTGATTTATAATAGATATTCATTTTATAATGTATATTACACAGTTACCTTCTAAGTAAATTGAGGGACTAGATAATGCTCTATTATTGGCTGATATACTACAATAGACACAACAAATCAAGTGTCAAACTCAACTCCAATGAAAGCCGCAGCTCTTACAAACACAGCAAAGCCGCCCCACTCTGATAAAATATATAATGTTTTATTGGAGCAATGAAATACTAGTTGCAAAGCAGTGTCTCGCGTGTTGCATTTCCAGTTGTTGGATTCACCCTGATAATGAAAGTGTGGTTAATTGTGAATAAGGCATATTTTAGAAGGCAAATATCGAAAAATTTAACTTTACCCATCTGCAACTTTGCAAAGGTATTCCCTTTGATCATCTCTTAAGGGCACATCAGTGAAGTCTGAGCACATTCAAGGCAAATCAGCAACAGCAAACAATGATTAATTACCTTGTAACAGGATTCAGCAAATCTCCTATTTAAGGCAAGAAGCATGTAAAACCATACTTGGTTGTCCCATGAAAATGAAAATATTCCATTTTCTTTCCCATGGAATACTAAGGTTCAAACACCTTTTTCACGGTTACAGGAATTTTAAGCTACCGTAGGGAAGAAAAAAGGTGAAACAGAGTCATGGGCACTGAGAAAAGAACGTCTTAATTTGTGGAATCCTAAGCCGCCAAACAAAGTAGGATTATATGGAATGATGGTTTGAAAAATGGAGAAGTTTCACATAAAAAGGTTGCATACATGTGTGATATATAAACATTGCATGGAACTAAGGGAAAGTTCTGAAAGTGTTAGAAATGAAGTTATGAAGGATTTTGTGAAAAGTAAGAACTCTGCCCCATTCTCATTCGGACCTGTTCATAGTCCGTCCGGTTACGTGATAAACACAGAACAGAGAGCCTCTGTTTAAAACATGACAATGGTTCATTTCGTTAGCCTACACTCCCACTTCAAAGCCAAAAAGAATAAGAAAACAATAATAAAAGAGAAGCAGATGTTCGTTTCCATCAAATGTCTGAATCAAGGAAAGCCTCTTGATTATTTAAAATGTACTTATGTTGAAGTCCTTCCATACTATAGCTCTATGGAGCTGACAGGCAAATAAGAACTTGAGTAACTAATCCTGAATGGTTGTCATTTAAATGCTTTGTAGAGTTGACTTGGAAAAACTGAATTTTTAATTGAAGGAGGGTAAACTGTGAAAATCAGGACTCGAACTCATGATCTCTATTCTGATACTATGTTAAATTATTAGTTGTCCTAAAAACTTAAAGTTTTAGAATAAATAGTGATTTAACATAGTATTAAAGTAAAGGTCCTGAAATTCAATCTTATCTCAACTTAAATTTTTAGGATAAATAGTAATTTAACATGTATCACTAGAAAACCATGACCCATAACAATTAGTACATGACAGTTCTGATTTATAAACTGGTTGGTTTCCTAGGTTTGATTACTCGCACAAACTGGTTAAATAAAATACTAAAGAGCATCACTTCTGATATCAACTCCCTTAAAACATCAATTCCCAGAAAACTTTGTTAAAGCACTGTTTCTACGTACCAGCCCCAGTAATGTTTGATCCCCTGAAAGATGTGTTTCCCGTAGCAAGTGCACCTTCCAAGTTAGCGTTGCTCAAGTTCACCTGCAGAAAGTGTTACTTGGTTGAATAAGGACATCGGGTGAATCTATGTTTATAAGAGGTAGGATGGAAACTTATCAGATTTTACAAAGCATTCGAAGAAGCTTTTTAAGTTTCAATTAAACACGAATTAGAAGGGCATAATCCACCATATAACTGGCAGCTAACCCCGTTTCATAAACCGTACATACATTACAGGAGGTTGAAGTATTTCCTATGAATAGAACCAGGCATCACAATATCGAGTAAAAATTACCTTTGTCACATTTGCCAAGGAAAAGTCTGCACTTCTGAGATCAGCGTCTGAAAGATCAGCCCCTTGGGAGAGAAAGAAGAAGAGACGAGACCAGATAATTATTATACATTTAGTAATAGACTAATTTGTTTGTCACTATATGACACATAGACCATCAATGTAATTTCAACTTCCTAACACATACGAATAAATATTAAGGTTCCTACACAACCTTAAAATGTGACCATTGTAGCTTCACAATAATAGTGCAAACAAAGTTTTATTCTAAATTGAAAAATTGGGTTGGATGAAATTCTTTCAATCCAATCTATTAATGTAATACTCTAGTTTCACATTGGAAAAGTAAGCAAGTAGATTATAAAGGAGCTCATGAGTGCAAAATCCCACATTTGTTTCTTACGATGTGAGATTGGACTTTATAAGCAATTTTAAAAAGCTTCAATTGTAACTTGACTACTCATTTTATAATGATAGCGTAGATATAATTAGTGTGCCATAGGACTCATAGCCCTGACGAGGACGCCAGGAATTTAAGCTGAGAGATTTTACCCTAGTCCCATATTAGGAAAATGATTAGTCCATATAGAGTGAGTAAATTATAAAAGAGCTCATGAGTATTAAATTCCATAGGGATTTCTTATTAGGTGAGATCGGGCCAAATTACAACATTAGTCCTTGTCAAGTAATAGCGATATGGCTAGCGCTTTACCTAGATTGTTACAATTAAACTAACATGCCCTTAAAATACATATACAAGTTACGTGAGAATCACACGTAATCTATTAAAAATGCATGACAATCAAATTTTCAGAGTTAAAATATCAATTTAATAGCACTCATTTGGATACGTCTCCAAACTGTCACCCTGCTTGTATCATCATATATTCATATGTTACTAAAGCTGTATGCACCATGCAACATTTTCTAAAGAACAACACACAATAAGTACAAGAAAACAATAAGAAAAATATACCTGTCAAATCGGCATCGAAGAAGCTTGCACCAAGTAACTTTGCGCCTTTAAAATTTGCTTGCCTCAATATAGACTGAACAAACAAATAAATTAAACCAATTTAAATACATTGCACATAAATTAAACCCAAAAAAAAAAATATATAAATCATTGAAAAGTAGACCGTCTTGAAGTCTTGCTTGATCAATGTCTTGCCGCTAAAGTCCTTCCCAGTCAGATCCTGCCCCCTTGTCACCTCCTGACCGTACGGACCTCCACCCTTCCAAAATTACCATACTTTCACGTAAGAAATAAAAATGACACAAGGGAATTACCGTTGGGTAGTAACTGTGGGGTAATTTTGTTAATTTACCTTGAATGCGAGTGCTGGGTCGGCTAAGAACAGAGAAGCGGAGAGGACAGCCAGCAGGCTTGCTTTAGAGACCCATTCGCCCAAACAAATGACAATCGGACTTGGAGAAGCTAACGTGCGCTTTGGGTGCGTATCGGACCATGTCGTGCACTGTCCGTGAGAATGAATAGGGATGCGTAGTGTGCCGACCTGGGGCGTAGGATAGCGGGAGAGAGAGGAAGAAGAGTGAGGCTTTGGAGGGACTTTGAAGGCAAAGGAGACGTTGAGAAGAGCCATTGGGGACGACCAAAAGTACTTTGTGATTGTGCCGTTTTATCGGAGATATGGATAAGCGTAAGTTTGCGACACGTGGTGGTGTTTTGTGCTGGTCTGGGCCTTCATGGTCGGGCTGGTAACAGGCTAGACCTGGTGGGTCAAGTTGGCCCATTGTTCGATGGGTTGGAAAGAGACTTGCTTTTTTTTTTTCTGGGTGGAAAGAGACTTGTTAACTGTCAACGGGGCTGGTAATGGTTGGTGATGGTCTGTTCGTCGGTTTAGTGGAATAGATCAAATCTTGAATTTCAAGCGTTGACCAAGTCAACCACTAAAATGGGATTGGTGAAATGACAGTAATGAGAATTGATAGGATCCTTTTATTGAAATTTGAATGTTTTACTTACAAAAAAAAAAAAAGAAATTTGAATGTTTTCACCTTTCGTTTGTCAAAATTTTTATTTTTGCCTTCTTTTTTTTTTTCTCAAAATAAAAATATTAATAAACAATCTAAACACAAAACGATCTATCTAAAAAAACATAAAAATAATTTTCACATTTATAGCATGTTATAACACTTTTTCAAACAAAAAAAAAAAAAACATTCCCTAAGATATATTAACAAACGAAGATTTTTGAATAAAAAAAAAAAAAAACAAAACAAACAAACAAAGATTTTGTTTGTAATTTTGTTTGTGCATCATTGGAGGGAAGTAGAGGCCGCAACACCTATTAGTCTTAAAACTTTATCAGCTGATGCAATTGACC
This sequence comes from Betula pendula, assembly GCA_900184695.1. Classification (NCBI taxonomy): domain Eukaryota; kingdom Viridiplantae; phylum Streptophyta; class Magnoliopsida; order Fagales; family Betulaceae; genus Betula; species Betula pendula. The sequence continues at coordinate 71,637 of FXXK01000366.1, forward strand.
CCCAAAAATACTATCCTGTGCACTTAACCCATTTCAATTGCAAATCTCGTGTCCATGGATCCAACAAAGTTTTTCATTTTTTTATTATTTAAATTTAAGAGCATACTACTATTTAAGATGTGTTTAGTGTCATGCTGGTGTATATTTATTGTCTATCTCTTTTGTAAATGCATTATTAAATTTGTGAGATTTACATGTGAGTTTCATATATTTAATGATAGATGTTCTCATATCTTGTATGGAAATAGACAAAAGATATGCAAGAGAATGAAATCAAATATTTTTCTTAGTATTTTTATAAATCTCGCCGAGGTAAAAAATTTTAAGGGGGTTAAGTGAAAGGAGTTAGGAGTTTAGGGGGCTAATTGTGACCTTTTTTTAGTTTTGAAAAATATTAAATTGAAGTGAAAGTTTAAATAGACTAAATGTAGTTTACCCTAAAATAAAATAAAGAAATAAATCTTAATTGCGTCACAAGGTGAAATTGTTTTTGGTTTGTTTCTTTATATTCATTGGCGCATTTTATGTGGTCTTCGAAATGGAGGGTGCAGAATTTACAAGCTCGCTTGAGTTTTTATTTTATTTTATTTTCTTGGGCGTTTGAAGTTTTGTAAGACCACTACCAACAGCTTTTTCTTAAATTTTTTTTTTTTTTGTTTGTCAATGTAAAGAACTAAACTACTGTTTGCTTTCTTATTCAAATAAACTCTACAGCAGCTTCCTTTATCATTTCTTTATACCATGTAAATATTTTTTAAAATTAAATGCTAAGAGAAAAAATAAGGGAAAGATAAACCATTTAAATATTATTTCAAACAAATGGTAGAGGAAAGATAAATTTGTTTATATCAAAATAACGTTAAGGGAACCACTTTTGATTTTTTAGATGAATGGAACAACTTTTAGTTTCTTTGGTGTTTCTTTAGTCTATAAAACACTAAGAAAAACTGTTGCAATTATTTTTTTAATAGTTTTATTTACACTAAGAAAGTGAATATATACATAAGACATGTATCACATAGATTTTGAACCACCCCCGCCCCAATTTTTTTTTTTTAAAAAAAGGAAAATCAAGCTAAAGCTTTTTTACTATACTTATTCAAGTTACAGTTCAAAACTTTAATTGTATTGTTGATTTTAAAATTAAAAAAAAATACTTATAACAAGTTCAGATATCCATTCGACCAACCCAAGTAAAAATTGCGAGCAAGGGCCCATGCTCTTGGTCAAGTTGATTAGGCCCAAGCTGCAAGTCCCAATCGAATCAAGGACATCAATGTCTCAGCCCAATAATTGCATAAAGAGTGTAGGGAGTTGGGCACAAGGGCACAATAGATAATCGCCCTCGTCTTAGGGGTGTTCGTCGGTTAAGTCGGTGTCGAAAATAGTATTTTCGCATTTCGCCAAATCACAATCGGTAAAGTCGGAAATTGTACCGACTTTACCGCATGTGGGCTTGTTTCGCCTACCGACATTACTGACTTTTTGTCGGTAATAACGGTCGGAAATGTCGGTTAAATTGGGTCAAGTTTCTGGTTCGGCTGGGGTGGCCTATGCATTTTTTTGGCCAATTTTTAGGTTATGGCCTTGCAGCCTATGCGTTTTTTGGGTCGAAAAATAGGGTTTCTAATATGGTCATTTTCAAAAATTATAGATATTTTCAAAATATAATATGGCCCAATAATATAAAAACCTGTTTCAAATTTACATTTTCATAATCAACATTCACAAACCTATTAGGTCGGTCATTTACATTCTCATAGTGACATCATAAAATACTTTAAAAATTTTTTACAAAAAAACTCTTATAAAGTGATGTGGCACAATATGATTAGATTTCTCAAAATGTGAATTTTTCTCATTTCCAATTATATTGATTATGAGAATGTGAATATCGGTAGGCGGTCGGTACAAAACCATTTTCGCCTACCGACCGACAAATGTCGGAAGAAATTTTTTTCTTCCGCCTACCGACCGCCAGTGGGCGGTAGGCGGTCGAAGACGGTCGAAACTCGGTCGGTACACGGTCGGTACGCGGTAAGCGGTGAACTTGCACACCCCTACCAACGAGCATAGAAATTGGCTCAACATCATGTCACGGTAACCTGTCTATAAGTCGTAATTTGGTGCTCACTAAGTTAGCACTGTAGTTCGGCGCCACCATTAGTCAGGGTCTTATCCTACCAGCAAATGACACATGACTAAGGTTGTATCCCGTTAGTAGACGCTTCGTGTAAGGAAAAGATACGTGATGATTTGAAGTACAATCACATCACCATTTTCTCTACTAATATTCTTNGCTTTCACTCTTAAGGAAAAAAAAAATTTATTATTCACCCTTACTAATTTAGGTATGTAAATTTTTTCTCGCCATCATCATGGCAAGTCTCCAACATTCTTACTTCTTCTTTTTAAGTCATGTCAAAAAATATGAAAATAAAAGTGTGACTGTATATAACATTAATCATTATCAATTGAAAACAAATCTTTGAATAAGTTAATCGCCAATTGAGTAAAGAGGGTATGAAAGCAACATTTTCACGATGAAGATAACTTTGGTCAATTCTTATCTACTCTCATCTTATTTTCATTAGTGCCCAGAAAAAAAAAATTATTTTTAATTTAGGTGTCTTCTAATTTTAGACCTGAAACTCCATAGCAACAGCAGTGAGGATGAGAGGTAGTTGGTGTTTAGAGCATTCATAGCAGAAGCCCTATATGTTGTTCCCTTTCCTAAATTTAGAGAAAAGTTCAAAGAAACCACAAAAAGCCTCCCACAGCAGAAGCCCTATCTGTTCCCTAAAGGCTGGGTTTGCTACAGTGGAACCCAATACATTGGGTTCCACTGTAGCAAACCCACTGATTATTTAATTTAAAAAAACTTCATTCTCTCTCCTCACACGTCTCCCAAAACTCTCGTCCTCTTCACTGTCGTCTTCATCACGCATCCCTTCTTTCTTCACAGCCTTCGCGCCGACGAGAGAGAGAGACAGACGATGCTCAGAGAGAGAGAGACCGGCGTTGATTCACAGCAGATTCACGCCGACGCCGACGAGAGAGAGAGAGAGACAGACGAGAGAGAGAGAGAGAGAGAGAGAGAGAGAGAGACAGACCGCGTTGATTCACAGATTCACGCGACGCCCGAAGGACAGAAGACAGACCAGACGAGAGAGAGATATGAGATTTTCCTATCTAGCAGATGCCTTCGGCGTCGGTTCACAGCCTTCACGCCGACGCAGTCGTCGACGAGAGAGAGAGAGATAGACAGACAGACGAGAGAGAGAAGAAGAGTTTCTGATAAATAAAATAAAAAAATAAAAAAAAGTAAAAAATATTATTTTAATGATGTAGTGAAATGTTTATGGAATTTATTGTGGAGTGTATTTAAATAGGGATTCAAAAAGTAGTTTGATTTCTTAAATTTAAGAAAATGTAAGAAAAATAACAGGAAAGCTGCTGAGAATGCTCTTAAGTTGAGACCTTGAAACCCAACCAAGATCTTTGCAGGCTGAAAAGAAAAAAGAAATCTCAGGTATAGGGGCCGGTTAAACCCAGTGGCATTGGTAAGAGCAAAAATTCTCAGTTTCAAAAAGGAGATAGAGATGAATGGAGAGAGAGAGAGAGAGAGAGAAGCAGAAGACCATTCATAGGGAGTGGTAGTCACTGGAAGGGCTAGGCTGGTGGCTCGGTTTTTGGCGGTGATGTTCCAGAGCAAGGCAATAGATGTCTTGTCGGGACTCGCAGACAGTGACGTGTTCCCACTACTCATGCGCACGTTACCCCACGCCCGCCCAAACCACCGCACCAAATTTCTCTTTCTTAGACAGCGAGAGAAAGTCCACCTCTTAAGAAACCCTCAGAGCTGCGACTTTAATATTATCTACACCCTTCCCCACAGTAGCCCAATCTAAGCCCTCTCCTGCTAACGGAAAGAGGAATTTTAGAAGTCTCGTTTGACCACCTTTTTTTGGAAAGTTTTTCTTTTACTTTTTAACTGTTTCAGTGCAATAAGAACATTATTATCATCTCACTTCCTAAAATTACTTCATGTTGAGAAAATATATATATATTTTTTTTTTCTATTTTAATTATCTATTTTTTAAAAAACTTACATATGGCTATACAAACTATAAATTTACTTTCACTATTTTATCTAAATAGAATTTTTAAAAAATAATTTATTCATTCTCAAACATTCATGTGGGAAAACTAAAAAAGTTGGAAGAAATAAATAATTTTTTTTTTAATAAAAAAGTATTAAGTAAATAGTATTTCTTAGAGTATTATTATCCGACTTTTTAAAGTATAAATTTCTCTACTTTAGATAGCCAAATTTCAATTTAGACAATTTTATTGCTTTCATCCGGCATCCCACTAAACAAAAAAAAAATGGGAAGAATGAAATTGATTCTTACTAGTAGGAAGTCATTTCTCTCCCTATTCCTCTTTAAAATAAAAAAATATTAATTTATTTCTCAAACTTTTTGTTTTTTCCAATTTTCTTTCTCTTCTCATTTTCTTAAAATATTATATTTGAATAAAATAGTGAAAGTATATATTTAGTTTAGAGAGCCAAATATAGGTGATTAGAAAAAAAAAATAGATAGTTAGAGTATTGAAAAGTGATTTTATCCTCAAAATATAAAGAAAATAAATAAATAAAAATAGAGAATCATATGAAAATGCTCTAATAGTTGTAAAAGTTTGTTTCGATCTCATTTATTTAAATAGGTGTTTAAATAATCTGTGCAGGTGAAGCTCATGCCAATGACGAACCAAAGGAGGGGCCATGAAATCCCTTTAAGTTTTGAAAATTTTATGTTTAAGTGTGTATATATGCATATGTGTGTGGGCAAAAAGTTTGACTTAGCCCCTATTAAAACATAAAATCCTAAAGTCCACCTCCACAACTCATAGCCAGGGACGGGACTACTAAGAGGCTCAGTCTCCTCAAGCANATAAAAAAGTATTAAGTAAATAGTATTTCTTAGAGTATTATCATCCGGCTTTTTAAAGTATAAATTTCTCTACTTTAGATAGCCAAATTTCAATTTAGACAATTTTATTGCTTTCATCCGGCATCCCACTAAACGAAAAAAAAATGGGAAGAATAAAATTGCTTCTTATTAGTAGGAAGTCATTTCACTCCCTATTCCTCTTTAAAATAATAAAATATTAATTTATTTCTCAAACTTTTTGTTTTTTCCAATTTTCTTTCTCTTCTCATTTTCTTAAAATATTATATTTGAATAAAAAAGTGAAAGTATATATTTAGGTTATGTTTGGTACATGGAATGTCTATTCCATGGAATAGTCTATATTAAAAATGAAATGAGTAGAGTAAGTTAACTTTGGAATAACCATTCCAATAGCCATGATGGAATGACTATTCCTTCAATTAATGGAATAATCATTCATCTTAGGTTGAAAAGAATGGTTATTCCCTCAATTAAATGAATAACTATTCATTCATGATCATCGGAATGACTATTTCAAGGCTAATGCATTACACTCATTTCATACTTGATAAAGGCTATTCCATAGAATAGTCATTCCTCGTATCAAACATGTCCTTAGTTTAGAGAGCCAAATGTAGGTAATTAGAAAAAAAAAATAGATAGTTAGAGTATTAAAAAGTGATTTTATCCTCAAAATATAAAGAAAATAAATAAATAAATAAAATAAAGAAAGATAGAGAATCATATGAAAATGCTCTAATAGTTGTAAAAGTTTGTTTCGATCTCATTTATTTAAATAGGTGTTTAAATAATCTGTACAGGTGAAGCTCATGCCAATGACGAACCAAAGGAGGGGCCATGAAATCCCTTTAAGTTTTGAAAATTTTATGTTTAAGTGTGTGTCTATACGTATGTGTATGGGCCAAGAAGTTTGATTTAGTCCCTATTAAAACATTAAATCTTAAAATCCAATCCTTCACAGATAATAGCTAGCGGCGGAACTGCTAAGAGGCTCAATCTCCCCAAGCCTCAAAATGCTCCTCAATTTTTTGTTTAAATACGTTTATAATTCCTTAAAAATATTTTTTTATTCCCTAATTTTGTTTTTTAATTTTGTCCCTTGAATCTAAAGTCCTAATTCTGCCTTTGTTCATAACCTACAACCCATTTGACTACCAAAAAAAAAAAAGGTGAATAATCTCCTTTATTTTGCAACGCAACAAAAACGACTCAAACTCACTAAACGATTTGTTATTTGCCTACCAACTTTTACCCCCTATTTTTTTTTTTTAAAAAAAAATCGTCAAACAACGCTACACAACAAAAACAAAAGCACCATCTAAAAAAATTTTCTTATATATGTATGACAGAGTTTTCCTCCAAACTGGGTTCGAGGAATTTTTTTTAACTTAGTCTATAAAAATGACATGTGTTTCTTTAACATGTGAAATGCACATGTTTTTTTAATAGTAGGGACAAAATTATAAATTTTTTTTATTAAAATAGTATGTGCATTTCACATGCTATTAAAAAAAATGACATAAGTCATTTTTATAGACTAGATTGAAGAAAATTCCTCCAACCTAATTTGGAGGAAAATTATGTCCATATATATACTTGTGTAAGCCAAAAAGTTTGACTTATCCCCTATTAAAACAAAAATCTTAATATCCAAACCTTCTAACAACTCATGATTAAGGACAGAACTTCTAAGAGGTTGGGGGAGTTTCAGTCCCCCCAACCACTTTGAGAAAAAAGAAAAAAATAAAGAAAGTGGATGAGCATGAACAGTGCTCTCACTGCATACTCTTATTTTAATTAATAAAATATTATTTACCTTCATAACTTTTTTGTTTTTCCCAATTTTATTTCTCTTTTTATTTTTTAAAAATATATATTTAAATGAAAAGGTGAAAATAGATTCATAGTTTATGAAGCCAAATGTAAATGTATAGAAAAAAATGATAGTTAAAGTAGGGAAAAATTATGTTATCATCAAAATATGAAATAAATATAAGGAGTTGGATAAAAATACTCTAACAATTGTGAAAGTTTTTTTTGGATCTCATTTGTTTAAATAGGTGTTCAAATAATCTAAACATGTGAAGCTCATGCCAATGACGTACCCAAAAGAGGGGCCATGAAATCCCTTTTAGTTTTGAAAATTTAATGTTTAAGAGTGTCTATATGCATATGTGTGTGGGCAAAAAGTTTGACTTAGCCCCTATTAAAACATAAAATCCTAAAATCCACCTCCACAACTCATAGCCAGGGACGGGACTACTAAGAGGCTCAATCTCCTCAAGCCNTCAAAATGTTCTTCAATTTTCTTTTGTTTAAATACGTTTATAATTATTTTAAAATAAAATTTTTATTCCCTAATTTTGTTTTTTAATTTTGTCTCCCAAATCTAAAATCCTAGTTATGCCCCTATTCAGAACCTACTACCCATTTGACTACACAAAAAAGGGGGGGGGACCCTCAGCAACAAAAACAACTTGACTCACTCAACGATTTTCAGATTTTGTTATCTGTCTACCAACTTTTATCCCCTATTTTTTTTAAAAAAAAAATCGCCAAACAAGCAACACAACAAAAACAAAAGCACCCTCTAAATTTTTTTCCTTATATATGTATGTATGTATGTAGGCCAAAAAGTTTGACTTATCCCTTATTAAAACAAAATTCTCAATATCCAAACCTCCCAACAACTCATGATTAGAGGCAGAACTACTAAGAGGCCAGGGGAGCTTCAATCCCCCCAAGCCTCAAAATGTTCCTCAATTTTTATTTTTTATTTATTTTTTAAAAAATTCCTTGTAGTTATTTTAAAATCAATTTTTAACCCCCTAATTATTATTTTTTTTTATTTTTTATTTTGTCTCCTAAATCTAAATATTAGTTCCACCCCTCCTCACAATACACAACCCATTTGACTACACACACACACAAAAAAAATGTGAACATCCTCCTTTTGTTTTGCAACACAATGAAGCAACAATCCTTATTTTGAAACATAGCAACAACGATCCGACTCCCTCAACAACTTTTTTATTTGTCTATCAATTTGTTTTTTAAGTGGTTGTATTTGTATTTACTCTTATCATTTTTACCACGATTACAAAATAAACATTTTCAATCATTAATATTATTAAAATTAAGATTCGCAACAAAATTGAAGATATAATTTTTACGAACTCTTTGATGTTGTACATGAAAAAATAAATTGCTGAGAAATTTAATACATATTTAATTATAGATAATTATCGAAATCTAAAATAACATTAGTTTAATTTTAATAGGTGATGGAGTTAAAAATAATTATTATGTTTATATTTTGTTAACACTAAATGCATACTAGTTTTATTCTTCTATATAATAACTAACTCTTAAATCTTAATTTATATTTTTCATTTATGGTTTGGTCCCCTTGATTCCGTCCACTAGCCCAAATTACTCGAATGCATACTTTTTTATTTTATTTTATTTTCTGAGATAATACCCGAATGCATACTTGAACAGACAGTTTTATTGCGCAATAAATATCCCTGTCCACACGAGGGCATGCCAGTATTTTTGACGGTGACCACTGACTAAATTGAATTTCTTTTTTAAGCTGTTTTTGTTGCTCATTGATTGGTGCATTTTAATGGGGTTCATAAGGGAGGGTGTAGAGTATAATAGCTCACCCAACTTGCAGCTCGAAACTTTGAACAACACAATACCGTTTCCCAGGGAGACAAGAAAACTTAGCCCCACTGCAAAACCGCTACTGGTAGCTAGATACAGTGATTGCATAAAATCCTTATCGTACGCCAGGGAGAGTGCTAAGGGTCCTTAACGTACACCCACGGCTGCGAAACATATTAGCTAAAAGATGCTCCTCAAGAAAACTTCAGGATCCCCACAGAACCACAAGAGACCAGAAACCCTTGCTGCCCCGTACGAATCTGCTCTGTAGCATACAGGTAGGACAACCGCAGCTCCTCCTACTGATTTTTGTTCAGAAAGAAAAGCTTAATAAACTATGCATTGGCTACTCACGTAGCTTGGTTTCATGGCTTCCTTTTTCTGATTGTATGAAGTGCAAGAATAGGTTTTTCTATTTGGTGCTAGATCTTTGATGTTCTTGGGTTTTGGCGAAGTGGGTTATTAATGGATTACTTTTAGTGTTGTTTGCGGGATCTGATTTTTGCAATTTGTAGTGGGTACTGGTTAGGGTTTTCATGCAAAACAAGGGAAACCCATTACCCATGTGTCTGATTCATGCAAGGCGGTTAGCTGGGTTTGGGTGAGGAATAGGGGATAAGGTTTTAGATTGTATCTGCTAAATTTGGTGCTTTTTTATTTATTAAGATTTAAATCTACAAAAACAGCAAACAAACAACGAAGAAAAAGAAGAGGAAGAAGCTAGAATCTTTATCCATAGTCTCTGTTGGGTGTTTGTCATTATTCGATTCAACAGGGCAAATAGAGAAAGTGACAGAGACAGAGTCAGAGAGATACAAAAACAAGAAGGGTAATCAAAGAGAATTTTATTTGCTTCTTTGGATTTCTATTTCCTTCTTGCTTTGATTTTCTGAAAGGTGAACATATATGGCGAATCGATGGTGGGCTGGGAATGTGGCGATGAGAGGAGGGGTGGACCCCATGTCTTCGGCCCTATCGCTTGACCTGAGAAACCCAGACGACGACAATGGCGGACTAAACCGGCTCGGCCCAAGAAGAGAGCAAGAATTCATGGACAACAGCATCATCAACAACAACACAAACACCACTCCCACCAATAGCAGCCCCAGCAACAGCACCCCACAGAAGCAAAACCCTGAAGAAGAAGATAGCCGGGACAATGATCGCGAATCGGAGGACCCCAACACCGGAGGCCAAGAAGGTGGTGAGCCAGGAAGTAGCGGCCGCAGGCCTCGAGGTCGACCGCCTGGGTCGAAGAACAGGCTGAAGCCTCCAATAGTGATTACGAAAGAAAGTCCCAATGCTCTCCGAAGCCATGTATTGGAAATCAGCAGCGGCAGCGATATTGTCGAGTGCATTGCCACGTTCGCAAACAGGCGGCATAGGGGGGTTTCGGTTCTGAGTGGCAGTGGCATTGTCACCAATGTTACTCTTAGACAACCTGCTGCGCCAGGCGGAGTCATCACGCTTCAAGGAAGATTTGAGCTTTTGTCTCTATCGGGTGCCTTCTTGCCTGCCCCATCGCCACAAGGGACAACGGGGCTGACCGTTTATCTAGCTGGCGGGCAGGGTCAGGTTGTTGGCGGGACTGTTGCCGGTGCGCTGGTTGCGTCGGGGCCAGTTATGGTGATTGCAGCCACTTTTACGAATGCCACGTATGAGAGGTTGCCGCTAGAGGATGAGCCGGCTGGGGAGGGAATGCAAGTGCAGCAACAACAATCGGGGACTAGTGTAAATTCAGCCGGCCAGACTTTGGGTGAGCAAGCGGCGGCGGCAGCTTCAATGCCTATGTACAATTTACCTCCAAATTTGCTACCAAATGGTCAGATGCCCCCCGATGTTTTTTGGGCTCCTCCTCCTCGTCCTCCTCCTTACTGAGAGAGAGAGAGAGAGAGGGGATTTGTGTTAGTTTGGTTTTGCTGACTTGTTTTTGTGCAAAATGTGTTGACATATTCTTGTAAGCATAGCAAGGAAGGTAGGACTTTTTTTTTTTGTTGTTGTTTATATCTTTTGTTTGTGAATCTGTCTCCCGAGTCCCGGGCGAAAATGAATCTCAGTTTCTCGGTGGTATTTTCTATGTTTAGAACTCTTATGGTTTTCTAATAATTAGTTCTCTCACTATCTCTAATCAAGTTGCTTTGGAAGAATTCATTTTTTTATGATGTAGGCGGAGGAGGAATAGTCAAGAAATGAAGTTGGAGTTGCATATTACGAAAGGAGTTTTCTTCTGGTAAGCAGTTTCAGTAAATGAAATTTTATTTTTGTATTTTTTTTATTTTTTTTTTTGAAAATTTTTAGACGGATCCCAGATTGTGCTTTTCTTTTACTTGATTATTTTGTTTTTCACGGAGAAATGATGCCTGCTTAAAGCCTCCTATCTGATCTCGATAGAAAATAGATCACTTTGGGTCGTAGTACAATGACTGAAACTTTCTAGAGCTTTCACACACAGATATAGAGAGAGAGAGACAGAGAGAGAGAGAGGTTCCTTCATTCGCATCAATGAGGACATTGACAATTCCCAGAAGGGGTTGGGTGAGTACAGGTTCTTTTGGGTACTTTACACTTGTCATACTTGAGGGGTAATTGCTAGGGGTCATGTCTGACAACACAAAGCAAATTGACTCTTTGATGACGATTTACACGTGGTACGGAGTAATTTTATGGAGTATATAAAAGCACATGGTGGATAAGCAAATTGTACTGGGGTCGTTCAGGGTTTTGTTCGGTAAAAAATTTTGTTTTGAATTTTTTTTTTGTTGGAAAGTAATAAGAAATAATTTATGTAATATAAAGTAAAAATGAGTTTTAAATATTTTGAAAAAAAAAAAAAAGGTGAAAGAAAGTTGATTAGTAAATAATTTTCAAAAGAGATTGACTCTTTTTTTTGGAGTGAAAATAAAAAAAAAAACTTGTTGTCAAACTGGGTCGTTCAGTTTGTAATTAGGCTTACTAAGTTTGGATATTTTTGTTGTTTAACTGTTGTAGTTTTGGGGGTATTGGATCATGGATGCCGAACAACAATCCTTGACCAAGGCATTCAATGTGTTAATTTAATTATTTAACTAACATTTTTGTATGTGGGTTCAAATTTTTCTTTAACTAGTGAGACCCAACACAAAATATTTAATTAAAATGAGAAAAATGACAGAAATAAAGTTCGCGCTTAGAATTTTGTTTTGATACCATCTTAAATCACTGCTTATCCTTAAAGTGGTCATATTTAACCGTTTATACTTCTATTTATGTGCATATGCGTGTCTTAAGTGGTTTCTTTTGAATGAAAAAATATTGGGCAATTTTTGCAAATGCATATGGCATTTTAGTTTATTTTGTTGAAGCAAGTTGACCTAATGGGGATATCCAAGTTCATTTCTATGGTATCTTTACTTTCCACTAAACTGTTAGTTCATTTGTAAAACAAATTCCGAATGGCAAAGGGAATTCAACCATATTACACTATATATTTAATGTGGTTCAATGGAGTTCTTTCACTTCAAGTAGTTTTTTATGCATTCTGAGGGCTTTCTTCAAAGTTTCCTGTTTCAAAAACTCCTAAAACCACTATTTCTATTTTTCAGTAGAAGATACCTACAAATTTATAATGATAGTTAAATTTGAAGTGGAATATAAAAAATGAATACCTCTTCTGCTGTATCATAATGAATATAACTTGCATGGTAATTTTTTATAGCCTTTGTCATATATGATGGTTAGTTATCTGTAAGGAGCCTTAGGCTATTTTTGTTAGTGTTTTTGGGTAGGTGTTTTTTGTTTTTAATTCGAAAGTGTTTTAATGTGATATAAGAGGAGAAGTGTTTTTTGATAGGGTTTACATTTGAGAAAATGTTTTAAGTGGGATACACTCGCTTATTTTGAGAAAACAAAAACAAATGTATAGCTAACTTCTTACTTATAAAAAAATAATGAAAAAAATTAGAAAAAAGAGTGGTTCATGTGGCCATCCTCAATGGGGGAGAGAGGTGGCCGTGTGGCTACCCTTGGCATGTTGTTGGCCACCCTCAGTGGAGGAGAGAGGTGGCTACACGGCTACTTTCTATTTGGTTGGAGTGGTTGCGCAGCTACCCCCTATCTATCTAGTTAGGGTGGTTGCATGGCCACCTCTGCCCACCCTCAGTGGAGGAGAGGGGTGGCTACACGGCTACACGCTATTTGGTTGGGGTGGTTGCACGGCTACTCCTTATTTGGTTAGGGTGGTTGCATGGCCACCTTTGCCATATTGTGATAGCTGCGTGGCTACCTCTCACCTCCCACCAAGGGTGGCCACTAATTTTTTATTTTTATTTTTATTTTTGTAAAAAAATTATTATTATCATTATTATTTTAAATAATAAGTTAGCCATACTCCAGCATAAGTTAAATATCTTTTTTGTCAAAATATTCTTATAAGAAAGTGTAAAAAATTTTGTAAGAAGTATTTTGTGTTTTGAGTTTTTGTTAATGTAATTGAGAAAGTGTGCGTGTGTGTTTTTTTTCCTGAAAACAAAAAACACTTGGGGGATCAATTACCAAACATAGAGTTAGAGTGCTAGTTTATATAGCTCCATGAGCCATTAATACAAGAATTTATACTTCTATTATAGCTATTAATATTAATTTTCCTTTACTTTTAGAAAAGCTTTGATAATTCATGAAGAATGGTATTCAACGGTTATCTAAACGAATATAAAAGTTAAATCTCCAAAGAAATTATGTGTGAGGGATAAAAGAACATCATATGAAATTTAAAACTGTTTTATTGCAAACATGATTACTGCCTCACCATTTCAGTGATTCAGTTATGATTAAGAATAGTATGTCATTATGTTTATCTATTACTCGATGTATATATATTGCTTACTATTGGGATATATACAACTTTTAACCCACAATCTCCACCCACATGGGGTTGAACTTATGCATCTCCCTTTGGAAAGAGGAGTAAGTGCAACTTGCCAACAAAGACAGGTCATCATTGTTGGTTTTGTATACGTTGGACAAGTCACATGTGAGGTTTTGTTTGTATCTTTTCACCCTTCCCTCTTCTTTTGGTAGAAGGTGGTTAGAGCTGGTATATGACAAGTTTCCAAGGTGGTGGTAGTGATTGAAAAAATGCATGCAAGTGTCAAAAAAGTAGTGATTATCTTTAGTTTTAGATAAATCCTTGTGTGGTATATAGTATTTTATGGATGAAAATTCCCATATCTAATTAAATCAACACATGCATGCACACATACATGCGTTTCTGCATGTACACATTATATTTAGGAGGATGAAAATTGGAATGAATTTGAATAGATGATCTCCAGTAATTGAGCTAGAGGAAATTTGGGATGTGTTATTGAAGAATATATATTGATGATTGGGATAAGTGATAATTTAACATGTTATCAGAGCTGAGATCATGAGTTTAAACTTTGACTTTACAATTTATTTTTTATTTCAATTAAAATAATTCATGTGTTGTCTGCTCCAACATGTGGGGGATAAAGTTAAAATAATCATTTAAATAATTAATCAACAATTTCTTATTTATCGGTTTAAATTTTTGGGACAAAAAGTAATGATTTAATAAATTGAGTTGGAGTGGGGTGGGGGTGGGGTTGTGCTTAGTCAAAGCAGACTTGCTTCATTCTTAATTTTGGTATACATTTGAAAATTATTTATACCATCCAGTAACAAACTATAAGATTGTATCTTGTACATTTGCTTCAGTTTTCTTATGTTTCAAATGGTGTGAACCATCTTGTTGTGCTAGAATATAAATTAAATGCTTGAATTTATCTTTTTCTATTGGTTCTTGAGCAATAAGTTCTTTGGGATAAATCTTCTTATTCCAACTTGTTTATTTACAATGCATTTTGGTTTGCTATGAACTACTCATTATGTATGAACTTTGCACTCACATCATAAATACTTCTTAAAATGTATGTTCTTTATGTTTTTCTGATGACTGAAATGTCAGATCAATTATGTATTATCACAATGATGTTCTGGTAACCTTTGTTTACGTACACTCCTGATGCCCCTCTAAATTGCTTTCTTCTTTTCCTGCACATCATTCCGGATGATTTGTTCTCAGGATTAATGACATAGATACAAATTATTTGCCTATGAAGGTCTCTTCTTATTGACAAAAAATGCTTGCTTCGGTCTCTAATATCCTTTCTTGAAAGTTTCTGACATTATATATTTCTCAGAGATGAAGTCATAGATGTTGGTTAAACTTCAAACATGTTGGAATTATGAGGAGAGAGGAAGAATGTGAATCAAACTAAAGCTGTTGGTTGTGCTTTTGCTTTAGTTTTGCTGTAGCTTTGATAAATGATTCAGCAGTGCTCCTGAGGATGCTCTTCCCCAACATTGGTTTGGGGTCAAAAGAAAATATAAAGGTCATGATTTGTTGGGTTTTGGAAAGTCTGCTGACTGCATGTTAGAAGTCGGGACATCCCCCTCTAGCCACAAACACGTACCCAACCAATATAAGAAAAGGGTTGCCTTCGGCTTTGTTGACTCCGAAAGCGAATTCTCGACATAATTGACTGAACCTGTCACGTTGCTTTAAAGGCGAAGCGAAGTGATTGAGCCCTGATACTTGATAGGATTGTGGAATTTCCCTTTCCCCCGTTCCACCCACTTTTAATTAAAATAAAAATAAAAAATAAAAAAGATAGTGGCACCTTTGGTAATTACTGTTCTTTCATTTTCACTACTTAAAAAAAATAAAAAGTCAAAATTTTTTCAAAATTATTTATCAAACCATTTTTTTCACTGTTCTTTCGCACAAAATTTAAATTTTGTTTTACTTTTATATTATATTAATTACTTCTTATTACTACTCAAATTAAAATTTCAAAATAAAACTCATTACAAAGCACACCCAAGATTGTGAAAAGCTCATTCAGAGGCTAAAAATTTCTATTACATGTTCTGTGTAAATAAGGTTATTTTTAATATACGAAACTTTGATATAAGGTTATCTTGGGTATTTCCCACCAAAAGAATAAGTTAGAAATTAATAAAAGGTTAAACAATTTTTTAGTACATGCGGTTTACGTCAAAGACAAATGGTTACCTAGATTTAAAAAAGTATCATAAGTGGTATTTGTAGTTAACGATGCTATCCAGTTGATACTTCTATTTGCATTACGTCCAAAAATTAACAGAGTGCTATATCACCACCACTTAAAATGCGATACGTATCCAGTGGGCCAAGTTTGAATGTCACATTAGTTAGCTTATGGGAGTGGCCGTCCACCCCCAAAGTCATTGGGGTACCTGGCTACTCCCATTTTGGTCGAGGAGATGGCTGGTCAGGAGATGACCGAACCATCCTCATGGTTCATGGGGGTTGTTCAGCCATCTCCAGCTTGCAAAAAAGGTGGTTGAAATCACCCTCAAGAGCCAATAGGGGTGGCCGGCCACTCCCGTTTGGCCTTGAGGTGGTTTCGATCATCCTGGATCGGCCGGTTTAGGGATGGCCGAACCACCCCTTGGCCAAAATAAGGGTGCCGGTCACTCCCATAGTCTTTTTTTTTTTTTAATTTTTTTTTATTTCAAGTTTATTAATATTATTAATTTTTTAGTTGACGTGGTGTTCAAACCTGCCCACTTGACACATGTTGCATTTTAAGTGGTGGTGATGTAGTGCTTCGTTAACTTTTTGGACGAAATATAAACGGAAGTACCAATTATGTAATATTGTTAACTACAAATATCACATGTAATACTTTTTTAAACCGAAATAACTTTTTAACTTTAACATAAACTACAGAAATTGAAAAAGTGCTTAACCCTTAAATAAATAATCATGTTAACAAGTTTGGTTATCACACTCGTATAGAAACATCAATGATTCAATATACATTTTTGTTAAACATAAAAAATAAATTAACACCGACATGCAACACTCCACTGCCATCAATGTTGGCAGAGCACGTGGATTTCATCGCCCTCCTGGGCGCATCAATGCTGCATAGAGCCAGGGCAAAAATGGGTGACCCGACATTTTCATATTTTTTCTCTAAGACCTCGCCCGCTGCCCGCTCTTCCTTACTCCCACTCGCCAACTCATTATCCATCACCTAGGTGGCAAAGAGGCAGAGCCCTAGGAGGACTTTAGCTCCGTGAGGTAGACGAATCTCATGTCTTTGAAGCCGAGTTGGATAGCGAATTGG
Source organism: Betula pendula (assembly GCA_900184695.1). NCBI lineage: Eukaryota > Viridiplantae > Streptophyta > Magnoliopsida > Fagales > Betulaceae > Betula > Betula pendula. The sequence goes on from FXXK01000366.1 coordinate 88,462, forward strand.
AGGTTTGAGAGGTCAAGCTAGTGAATCTGAGACTCTTATCGAATTCGGTGGATGGTGGACCAACAGGGGTCGGGGGAGGGTGCGTGGGGCTTGGTGGTCGTGGAACCGAGCAGGCCGAAGAAGGTTGTGAGGGCGGTCTTGGAGCTGGAGCTGGTGTTGCGATTGATAACGGTTGTGGTGGCTGTGGCGACAATGAAGGTGGAGGTGAAGCTCATGCTTTGGAGGTTGTTTGCTAAGTCATCGAGCCACGACACCATTTTAGAGAGAGAGTCCATTTTATTTCATGGGGTCCTATAATAGTTGGGTGAATGGCTATTCCATTCTACGGTCTATCTCGTGTACAAAATTTTTTTGTTTTTCTTCATAAAATATGTAGGTTGGTTATATGCCTTCTAGCTCGAATTTGAAGGGACCTTGGCTAAAATTGCAGTGACCTTATAATAAGATTTGGAATTGAAGCCCGCCCAGATAGATTAAATTAAACAAGTTTTCAATCAAAGTTGTAGGGAATAACTTTATTTACCCTATTTGAATTATCATATATTTTGTAATATCTCCTTAAAATTTCAAAATCTCTCAATTTTTTTTTAATTTCTCATATTCGTTAGAATTTTTCGTTAAATCCTTTTAAAATTCTCAAAATAACCTTTTTTTTTATAATAAAAAACTGTGATTTTTTTTTTCAATGATTCAAGCATGTGTATTTTTGTAAATTCCGTTAAATTTTTGACTAACTCTTAAGTCATTACAATTTTTTTCATTTTTTTCCCTACAAATAGAAATAGTATTTTGGAAATTTTAAGAGGATTTAACGGAAAATCCTAATGGAGGGAAAAATTGAAAAAAAAAAATTTGAAAATTTGATATACTAAATTTAAAGGTTTTGAACTTTCAGAAGAATATTGCAAAATAAATAACAATTTAAGAGGGTTAAGTAAAATTATCCCAAGTTGTAGTTTCAAGTTCTATTCAATACATGTGGTAAAGAATGGTGTGGATTGATTGGTAATTGTAGGGTTAATACTTATGTGATGTTTGGTTTAGAGAATCTAACATTATCTTCGGCATTTACATTCTCAATAATATGAATTATTGGGAATGATTAAAAATATGATATGATTATCGTGATTGAGATTCTTATGTTTAGTTTATTTATAGGCATCATGTAGGATTTATTTATGCTTTTCAAAATATTCTTATATTTCTTTCTTCAAGTGCATAAGGTTGGTTGATATAAAACTATATAAAAATTAACCGAAAATGACAAGGAAGAAAATTTGTATATAAATATTTGGTTATAAATGAAAAATAAAGAAAAATTGTGGGTTTTCTTTAATTCTCTAAAATATAAATTGCATCTATAAAAATATTTAAAAATTAACGGTTTGAATTATTTTCTTTATTTTTCATTTATAACCAAATCATTTTTATTTTTTTTAATAACAATTATATTTGTGATAAAAAAAACAAAGATCTTACTTCTGACATTACTAGTTAAAATGTTTGTACTACTCAAATGTGTTAAAAATTCTTGCATAAACAGAAATTTTAGTGGGGGATTATTGACTTTTGATGTAATATAAACTAAAGAGAATGTTGTAAATTTTTTGTATGGAAAAGTGAAATTTTTTATTTTTTAATAAGTATTTTATTTAAATGATAATAAAAAAAATTTGATGTGATATAAAAAGTAAAAAATAAATTGTTAAAAAATAATTAATGTGATATAAAAGTGAGAATATTTTTTTAAAAAAAATCAAAATTATGAATAATAGAATCAGGGTTGTTTGCCAAGCAGGCCCAAAATCATAATGTAAGAAAAGATCTCGGCCAGAATCGACTTCGTGGGCCCCATGCTGACATGGCAAGATCAGATGATTCCACGCTGACATGGCACTATAGTTCGTGTTAGATTTTCTAGTACACGTGCAGTGCCTAAAACACTAAAAATAAAAGCAAAAAGAAAATCCCAGTTCCAGTCGTTGGGGAAAGAAAATAAAAAGAAAAGCAGAGCAGACTCTCGGACACTCGCTCTCAGACCCGTACGAAGTGTAGGGTTTATTTCAGACTGAAAGAGTAAAACCCTAGCTCGACAACGTCGGTCGTTGCCGGCGATTAGCACGAAGGTAGTTTCTTTCTCTCATATTCTTGTTGTTGCCTTCGTATCTGANTTTTTAGTGAGTATTTTATTTGAATGGTAGTAAAAAAATGTTTGATGTGATATAAAAAGTAAAAATAAAATTGTTAAAAAGTAGTTAATGTAATATAAAAAATGAGAATATTTTTTTAAAAAAAATCAAAATTATGAATAGTAAAATCGGGTTTTTTGCCGAGCAGGCGTAAAATCATAATGCAAGAAAAGATCTTGGCCAGAATGGACTTCGTGGGCCCATGCTGACATGGCAAGATCAGATGATTCCACGCTGACATGGCACTATAGTTCGTGATTTTCTAGTACACGTGCATTGCCTAAAACATTAAAAATAAAAGCAAAAAGAAAATCCCAGTTCCAGTCGTTGGGGAAAGAAAATAAAAAGAAAAGCAGAGCAGACTCTCGGACGCTCGCTCTCAGACCCGTACGAAGTGTAGGGTTTATTTCAGACTGAAAGAGTAAAACCCTAGCTCGACAACGTCTGTCGTTGCCGGCGATTAGCACGAAGGTAGTTTCTTTCTCTCATATTCTTGTTGTTGCCTTCGTATCTGGNTCAGTTTCCTTTTTGGGATTTATTCTCGTTGAATTTACCACTGTCTTGATAATCATGTGCTGGTATGATTGAGTTATAGCGTCGTTTTTTCTTTAAGCGGGAGGATTTCTGGGAATTTTTTTCCTGGGGAATTTTTCCTTGGAAAATTGTTAAATTATGGATCTGTACAAAGAGTAACTGTTTGTTATAATTCCCTATGTGTTATTAGTTCAGGTCTGACTGTTTGAGGGAATGGCTGGTGTGCGGGAAATAGCAGCGGCCGAATTCTTGCAGGTATGCTGTCATTACCCCTCTGTTTGGTTGCCAACCGAGGCATCGTGGGAAAATATATAATTTCTTGATGGGATTGGTACCAAAAATGTGAATTTTGTCCTATTCCATGTTTTCGCTACACCTCTTCTTTGGTTTCTAACTAAGCAAGTGAAGTTGTAATGTTTCTTTCTTTTAGGTGCATATTGGTTCTCTTTCTGGGATGTGGCCTAAGCTATCAAATCTGATGCAGATGTGTTTTTCGTTTGTTCTATATTACAGGGTACCAGTAGGCAAAATCTGTTTTTGCATAGAAATTTTCAGAGTCGGAGAAGCCGTTTATTATGGGGTACACTGCGTAGACAAGTTTCAAGGCTGGGTATACCGAATACAGGAAGTGTCTCCTTGAGATGTCATGTTCAAGCAAAGCCCAGGGATATTGTTTCTGGGGTTGTGAGCAGTACAGTAGATGAGCAATCAAACTTGGTTGACAAGCCTGCTGAGGAAGTTATCCATTTTTACCGGCTGCCGCTGCTCCAGGAAGGTGCTACAGCTGAACTTTTGAAGTCTGTTCAAAGCAAAGTCTCGAATCAGATTGTCAGTTTAAGAACTGAACAGTGCTTCAATATTGGGCTTGATTCAGGGCTTTCGACTGAAAAGATTCCTGTCCTTAAATGGCTTCTTCAAGAGACTTATGAGCCCGAGCATTTGGGGACGGAGAGCTTTCTTGAGAAGAAAAGGCAGCAGGGGTTGAATTCGGTTATAGTTGAGGTTGGGCCTCGGCTATCTTTCACAACAGCTTGGTCTTCTAATGCTGTATCAATTTGTCGAGCATGTGGGTTGTCTGAGGTGACCCGTATGGAACGCTCAAGGAGGTACTTGTTGTACAGTCAGGGTGCGTTGCAAGAGCATCAGATTAATGAGTTTGCTGCAATGGTTCATGATCGGATGACTGAATGTGTTTATACTCAAAAGCTCGGGTCATTTGAGACCAATATGGCTCCTGAAGAAGTTCGTTATATACCTGTCATGGAGAAGGGCCGAAAAGCATTGGAGGAAATTAATCAGGAAATGGGCTTGGCATTTGATGAGCAAGATCTACATTTTTACACCCATCTCTTTCGGGAGGAAATCAAGCGGAATCCAACGAATGTGGAATTGTTTGACATGGCACAATCCAATAGTGAGCACAGCAGGCACTGGTTTTTTACTGGTAAGATGATTATTGATGGACAGGCAATGGATAGGACTCTCATGCAGATTGTGAAGAGCACTTTGCAGGCAAACCCAAATAATTCTGTTATTGGGTTCAAGGACAACTCCAGTGCTATCAAGGGCTTCCTTGTGAAGCAATTGCGACCTGTTCAGCCTGGTTCAACATGTCCATTAGAGACAGCTGCCCGTGACCTTGATATTCTGTTTACAGCTGAGACGCATAATTTCCCATGTGCAGTAGCACCTTACCCTGGTGCAGAGACAGGTGCAGGAGGTCGCATCAGGGATACTCATGCAACAGGAAAGGGGTCTTTTGTGGTTGCAGCTACAGCTGGTTATTGTGTTGGGAATCTCAGTATAGAGGGTTCTTATGCTCCGTGGGAAGATCCCTCTTTCACATACCCGTCAAACTTGGCGTCACCTTTGCAGATCCTTATAGATGCTAGTAATGGTGCATCAGACTACGGGAACAAATTCGGAGAACCCTTGATTCAGGGCTACACTAGAACTTTTGGAATGAGACTTCCAAGTGGGGAGAGGCGGGAATGGTTGAAGCCAATAATGTTTAGTGCAGGTATTGGGCAAATTGATCATACCCATATAGTTAAAGGAGAGCCTGACATTGGAATGTTGGTTGTAAAGATTGGTGGCCCTGCATATCGTATTGGAATGGGAGGAGGGGCAGCGTCAAGCATGGTTAGTGGCCAGAATGATGCAGAGCTTGATTTCAATGCTGTGCAGCGTGGAGATGCTGAGATGGCGCAAAAATTGTATCGTGTTGTTCGTTCCTGCATTGAAATGGGGGAGAATAACCCGATTATCAGCATTCATGACCAGGGGGCTGGTGGGAACTGTAATGTAGTTAAGGAAATTATATACCCAAAGGGTGCTGAGATTGATATCAGGGCAATTGTAGTTGGTGACCACACAATGTCTATTTTAGAGATTTGGGGTGCAGAATATCAGGAGCAAGATGCAATCTTGGTGAAGCCCGAAAGCCATGACCTGTTAAAATCAATCTGTGATAGAGAAAGGGTTTCAATGGCTGTTATTGGAACAATAAACGGTGAGGGACGTATTGTTTTAGTTGATAGCTTAGCTATTGAAAAATGCAGTTCAAGCGGGGCCCCTCCTCCTCCTGCTGTGGATCTTGAGCTCGAGAAAGTACTCGGTGACATGCCTCAGAAATCCTTTGACTTCCGCCGGGTGGTTCATGCACGAGAGCCCCTTGATATTGCTCCTGGGATCACAGTGATCGATTCTTTGAAGAGGGTACTGAGACTTCCATCTGTCTGTTCAAAACGATTCTTGACAACTAAAGTGGATAGATGTGTAACTGGTCTTGTGGCACAGCAGCAAACTGTTGGTCCCTTGCAAATTACTCTTTCTGATGTTGCAGTCATTGCTCAGACTTATACTGATTTAACTGGAGGTGCATGTGCCATTGGGGAGCAACCAATTAAAGGTCTGCTAGATCCAAAAGCAATGGCAAGGTTGGCTGTTGGAGAAGCACTCACAAATCTTGTCTGGGCGAAGGTCACTTCTCTTTCTGATGTTAAAGCAAGTGGTAATTGGATGTATGCTGCCAAGCTTGATGGGGAAGGAGCAGCCATGTATGATGCCGCTATGGCCCTTTCAGAAGCTATGATTGAACTTGGTATTGCTATTGATGGGGGGAAGGACAGTCTTTCCATGGCAGCACATGCTGGAGGTGAGGTGGTAAAGGCTCCCGGGAATCTTGTGATCAGTGTCTATGTCACTTGTCCTGACATAACAAAAACAGTAACCCCAGATTTGAAGCTAGGAGATGATGGCGTTCTGTTACACATTGATTTGGCAAAGGGAGAGCGGCGGTTAGGTGGATCTGCTCTTGCTCAGGTTTTTGACCAAGTTGGGGATGAATGTCCTGATCTCGAGGATGTTCCTTACCTTAAAAGAGCTTTTGAGGGCATTCAGGACCTTATTGCAGATGAATTGATCTCTGCCGGTCATGACATCAGTGATGGGGGGATATTGGTTTGTGCCTTGGAGATGGCATTTGCTGGAAATTATGGTATCATTTTGGACTTGACTTCGAATGGGAAGAGCCTCTTACAAACACTTTTTGCAGAAGAACTTGGTCTGATTCTTGAGGTGAGCAAGAAGAACTTGGACTTTGTAATAGGAAAGCTTAGCAGTTCTGGTGTTTCTTCTGAGATCATTGGACAAGTAACTGCCACTCCGTCGATAGAGCTAAAGATAGATGGGGTAACTCATTTGAATGAGAAAACTTCTCTGCTTAGGGACATGTGGGAGGATACCAGTTTTCAGCTGGAAAAGTTCCAAAGATTGCCCACTTGTGTAGAATTAGAGAAAGAAGGAATGAAATTTAGGCATGAACCTTCATGGGAATTGTCCTTCTCTCCTAGCTTCACAGACTCCAAATATATGAATGCAACTTCAAAACCAAGAGTAGCTGTGATCCGAGAAGAAGGCAGCAATGGAGACAGAGAAATGTCTGCAGCATTTTATGCTGCTGGTTTCGAACCATGGGATGTTACAATGTCTGACCTGCTTAAAGGAACCATTTCGCTGCAGGAGTTCCGTGGAATTGTGTTTGTTGGAGGTTTTAGCTATGCTGATGTGCTTGATTCTGCAAAAGGTTGGTCTGCTTCAATACGATTCAATCAACCTCTCCTAAATCAATTTCAGGAGTTTTACAAGCGGCCAGATACCTTCAGTCTTGGCATTTGCAATGGGTGTCAACTCATGGCTTTGTTGGGATGGGTCCCAGGTCCTCAGATTGGTGGTGTGCTTGGTGCTGGTGGGGATTCATCTCAGCCAAGGTTCATTCACAATGAATCGGGACGTTTTGAATGTCGCTTCACAAGTGTGTCAATAAAGGACTCGCCTGCTGTAATGTTCAAAGGAATGGAGGGTAGTACATTGGGAGTATGGGCTGCTCATGGTGAGGGAAGAGCATTCTTCCCTGATGATGGTGTTTTGGATCATGTGCTTCACAGAGACTTGGCCCCTCTAAGATATTGTGATGATGATGGGAATGTTACGGAAACTTACCCTTTCAATTTGAATGGCTCTCCTTTAGGGGTTGCAGCGATTTGTTCTCCAGATGGGAGGCATCTTGCCATGATGCCTCATCCAGAGCGTTGCTTCTTGATGTGGCAGTTTCCCTGGTACCCGAAGCAATGGAATGTGGACAAAAAAGGTCCTAGTCCATGGTTGCGAATGTTCCAGAATGCTAGAGAGTGGTGCTCTTGATATGGTTAGTTTCCTACTGTTGTTTTAAATGATAGTTTTCTGCTTTAAATGCTTACTAATACTGTGCTTCTATGTTGTTGATCTACAACAGTGTGTTCAATGGCAGGAGGCATGGCTGTTTGAAGGTCAACGGGATGCTTTGAATATTTTTGTCTTATGAAAGTTTTAGAGATTACCAAGGTGTTAAATTTCTTCTTTTAGTTTTGTTTACCGACCATGCAAGGTCAATTGGCTGGTCATTGAGGTTTTCATGATTGCAATGTTACTTAATTTACATTTTGATCTCTCTTTCTATTTGTATCGTAACTCAATATACATGACTTGTGGAGAATTCCAAAACCATGCCTTTTGATTTTCATTGCAATGTTCATTACAGTGGATAGACATGATTAGCAGTGTAAAGTGATAAGGGGCTTTCATCTGACCTCCTATGGATGAACAAATCTGTTAAGTGAAGTAATTAGTGAGACTGATCTCACAATTCAATGCTTCTAGGGATAATATATGGTTGTTTTTTCTTGTTATTACTTGCGTTGTTCTGATCTGTAGTTTGTAGGTCTATAGAGGCATGACCGTTCCAAGACTTTTTCTTTTGGCTAAGTGACCTTTTCAGGACAGACACACTTAGGAAACTAATGTCCGTATAGTTGACAAAATTGAGGAATTTTTTTTTTTTCTAGGTCTGTTTACCTCTAAGCAAATCTAATTTAATGTTCTTTCAAGTTGTAACTCATATATGCACTCTCATTTTATGATTACTGTCTATTTGACTTGTTTTGTTTCTCCTAAATATTTTCTGAGTACTCATGCGGGACGCTGATGCAAGCATTGATCCGAGATCATTATACATATCTGCAATCAAAATGCCTCTGACATAACACACTGAATGAGATACGGTACTAAACAGAGTAAAATTTTCCAGACGACTATGATGTGAAGGTATGAGGTCAAATATATAGAAGAGAAGGATGTTTATTAAGGGTATAAACTATAATAATCTATGCCTACACCTCAAAAAACCCGCTTAAATTTCAAAATTGGGCCTAGTACAAAACTTGTACCATACGAAGCAGAAAACAATTAGTAAAATTTCCAGCTTGGACTCCCCTAAGTTTTAAGCATTGGTACTATTGTACAACCATGGCTAACGTGTGAAGTTCTCTTCTTCTATTCCCTCAATCAGGCTCTCTTAAGAAATTTTGGCCAGAGTCATCAAATAAGTTTTGGTTTTCCCATCCATATAAAGGATGGAGCAGTACATCCATCTAGCTATCAAAGGCTTGGTTGGGAGTTGTAATCTGCATGGAAAAGTAGTGCAGCATGTTGATTTTGGTAATATTACGAGTGTATGACATCATGTTGCAATGAGAATTGTAATCCATTGCATGGGTTGGTAGTTGCTTGAGAAATTCTGCAACTAGCAACACCAACTGTGAAATTAGCCATTTGGCTCCCAAGGATTTCTATCTCCTTTTGTAAGTGGGCAACCTGCAAGGCCAGGTAAACAGTGTATCACTTTGGTTAACTAATTGTTCAAACTTAGTGTGATTTTACAGGTTTTGGAGAAAATTCAAAGTAACAGCATGGAAACCTGTTGTTGGAGTGCAAAGATATCAGCAACACAACCATATATAGGGTCCTGCACCTGAGCCAGTGCTTCGTAAGAAATGGTGGTTGCAGTGTCACTTCAGTTGTTTACTGGTAAGTGTAATAATAACTTGGAAACGTTACTTGCACTGAACGCCTTGTGCACTGCTGCAAAGTGGGTTGCAGCTTGGTCATAACAGAAGTAAGGAGCAAATACGCATTCACTTGTGCACTTTCTCCTCAGGAATTAGCACGCTCCACATGAAGAGCCAATCCCAGTCATTGTCCTAAGCTTTTCTTATTGAAATACAATACTCTCCATGAACGTTTTAATTATTCTGTTCAATATCTAAGTGGCAATATCTCTAGCCTTTCTGCTCATGTACTCTTTGTTTTTATTTTTGTGTTATCCTTGCTTATAGAAAGGGCAGAAAAAACCTAATGGTATTTCCTGATGCCACAGCCATAAATAACATGGCTGTAGAAGAAATATCTAAACATGGTTTTGGGGAGGAGAAATTATTCTCTGGTTTCTGAATGTTTTGGTGAAAATTAGTGCAGCAGGACAGTGTTTTGCTTCCCTCGTGATAAGTTGTGCCATTGTCCTTCTACACTTGGTTGAATCAAATTGTTTATCTGATATGATACAAGTGCTTATCTTTTCTTTCTTTTTTGCATCTACTCTAATTGCTTTTCTGTTTTCTTGCCTTCATTTCATTCTTAAAATTTTGAAAGGAATGGATCAAACACAAGAGGGTATTTTCACATGGTCTTTCCTGGATGTGCTCGAGTTATTGGATGGCTATGAATCCAGCTTTGGACTATACCATGGTTAGATTTAGATGACCCTGATTTGAAAAGATACCCCAAGCTCTCTGCAAAATTCTAGTCGCAGTTTTTGAAGGGAAGAAGCATCAACTCAGATGGAATTATTGAACTTGAGAAGAGTCTATCAGCTCTCTCATAGCACACTTTCAGATTCAGAAGGTTCCTTTTTTCGTTCATATATTTATGGTACACCACTGGTGGTGTTGGTGCAAATGCATAGGCCACTTGTGTTGCTTATGAGACCAAAATGTACACATTAAGATTGTTAAGATATTTTACGATTTTAACATATTTTGATGGACATTGTAATTTTTGTAGTGAAATATTGTAAATATTCCATTTAGTATGAAATTATAACGTATTCTTTTTTCGATTTTATATTATGAATGCTTAGATTACTAATCATAGAATAATATACTTATGAATGTCTTGATTATGAATTTTATATGTTTAAAAAATTAATTTAGGTATATATTAAATGAAAAATTAAATCAGAATTTATATGTATCAGTGACACGACAGCAGTGTTATTGCTAATGTTTTATATTCATGATGATGACACATTAGCGACCACTTGGGGAGTATTAGCGACCGACTTTGTTGTCGCTAATAGGAGAGTATTAGTGACAACTGATTTTGTCATTGCTAATGAGCATCCAAGACAGTATCTGTGATGAATAAAGTCATCGCTTATGCTCATTAGCGACGACTTTTTGAGCGGTTGCCGTCTAAAGTCCAATTTCTTGTGGTAGGTACTACAATAGACTAAAATTTTCCAGTCGATTATGATCTGTTGTTAAGTGAAGGAATGAGGTCAAATTATAGAAGAGAAGAATATTTATTAAGGGTTTAAACTAGAATAAGCTATGCCTACACCTCAAAAACCAGCTTAAATTACAAAATTAGGTCTAGTACAAAACTTGTTACCATACGAAGGAAGCCGAAAGTAGTCATATAACACAAGCTTTCTGTTCTTTCGAAACCAATCACTGCCTTCCCATATGCAGAAAGTGCAACTCCCTCAGTTTTTGGCATTGGTACTGTTGTAAAACCATGGGTAACGTGTGAAGTTCTCTTCTTCTATTCCCTCAAGGAGGCTTTCTAAGATATTTTGGCCAGAGTCAGCAAATAAGTTTTGGTCCCATCCATACAAAGGATGGAGCGGTATATCCATCTGGGTATCAAAGACTTGGTTGGGAGTTGCAGTTTCTGCATGGGAAAGTAGTGCAGCTTGTTGATTTTGATAAAATTGTGTGTGTATGACATCATGTTGCAGTGAGAATTCTAATCCATTACATGGGTTGTTAGTTGCTTGAGAACTTCCACAACTAGCAACACCAACTGCGAAATTAGCCATTTGGCTCCCAAGGATTTCTATCTCCTCTTGTAAGTGGACAACCTGCAAGGCCAGGTAAACAGTGTATCGCTTTGGTTAACTAATTTATTCAAACTTCAGTGTGATTTTACAGGTTTTGGAGAAAAGTTGAAGTAACAGCATGGAAACCTGTTGTTGGAGTGCAAAGATATCAGCAAAACAACCATATACAGGGTCCCGCACCCGAGCCAGAGCTTCGTAAGAAATGGTGGTTGCAGCGTCGCTTCGGTTTTGTACTGGTAAGTGTAATAATAACTTGGAAACATTACTTGCACCGAACACCTTGTGCACTGCTGCAAAGTGGGTTGCAGCTTGTTCATAACAGAAGTAAGGAGCAAACACGCATTCACTGGTGCACTTTCTCCTCAGGAACTTGCACGCTCCACATGAAGAGCCAATGCCAGTCATTGTCGACCTAAGCTTTTCTTATCTGTGACAATTGGATTTTCAGTAGTACAAACACTTGGACTGATTTGTTTAAGAAGTAGTTGAGATTTATTCTTTATAGCCGTGACTTACAAGGGTTAGAAGTTTGTTTTGTTGTTCCCAAAGGACATTCTTACTTTTGATTAAAAGTATATGTCCCTTTCAGGTCTCCTTTGTGGCCTACATAGTCATTCTTAAATTGGGTAGCCTTTACTATTCGGGCCTTTAAAGGTTTTATTCAACTAAAAAAGATTTATGTGATGGCTGAATACCTAATCATTACTGTCATAGGTTGGGCCATGAAAGAGCAATAATTTTTGAAAAAGTATATTTAGTGAATACATTCTGTAGGCAAGTACAAATGCTACCTCTCCCTTTTGGCTATTATAATGAAAGTTCATCATTCTTGAGTGAAAGGATGATGAGAAAAAGATATTGGGGATTTACTTTTTCAACGTATAAAATCGACATCAACTACAGCTTGTTAATTGTATGGCACACCAGATGATTCATTGCATTTTCAGTAGTGTTTGTTCTTTGTGGTAGGACAGTCTAACACATCCCAAAACAAAGAAACCTTGGGCAGTTTAGATCTATTCCAGTCATATTGCAGAAGAGGTTTATTAGGTAATAACTCTTCTGTCTCTCTCTGGCTCCAGCAATGGTTGCAGCTCAACAACTCCAGAAATTGCATTAAAAAAGAAGTTGTAGCATAGAATTTTTACTTTCAGTCAAAATCAAGGATAAGGGTTGGACAATTATGCTCAAAACATGGTCTCCCTACGGATGGCGGCTATTTGTCTGGATGTTACTAATTCTCCATAAATATGCATATTTAAATCCTACACTAGTGTGTTCATTCTTCATTATTGGCATATTTTAATGTTGTACTAGATCAGGTTTGGCTGTTGGCCACTTAATTTATGCATGGGTGGGTGGTGATTGATCCCCCCCTCCCCCCCTTTTGTCTTCCCAATAGAACAAAAGGCCTCGAATAGCATGCTTCCAATTCTGTCAAAGTCCAAGAGAGAGGCTAGCGCATCTTTCATGCAACGGATTTTTAAGTGCATGAACTTTTATGTATCTGTATGCTTCATGGCTCTAGAAGTAAAGCAGACCTCATGCATGGCTCTAGAAGTAAAGCAGAATTGGGCTAAAGTATGTGTGTGTGTGTGAGAGAGAGAGAGAGAGAGTTGGGAGACAGCATGCCATTTCCAGTTATATGAGCTTGGCTTTCTGACTTTCTGTCATTTCAGAAGTACTGTGAAATATTTGTTTTTAGCCGAAATTATATGCACGAAAGGGAATTTCGAGGGATGGTGGAAGTTAGCTTTTCGGCTTTTGAGATTAACGATGAAAGTGCCTTTCTTTATCATGAATCAATTATTACTTTGTAAAACCTCCAGTTCCAGGTTTTGCTGACTGTAACACGTTTTTCGTTTGTGCAGTCCCGTGAACCTTATACTATAGTTTAGACAGACAAAATTATACGGCCTAAAGTTCAATGGGTGAGACTGTCCCCCAATTATGTTCTTTCATAATTTGCTGTCATCAACTCAAACTCCTTCTGGGTTACCTTTCTGAACTGGAAACTGGACTTGGGGGACCCTTTTAGGACATGATCAGTTTCTTGAAGCTTTACTTTCTAAAAGTTGGTGCTGTTGTATCTCTGTCTGAGTTTAATCTCGTAGGCACTTCATTGGTGCATATAGGCGTTACATGCAGAGGATTTAAACCGCTAAGAATGTGCTCTCAGTGGTTGTCTTGCCTTGTCATGTATGTTCCGCTCTTCTTTGTCCGATCTGAATGGCATCTTAACGAATATGAGAGGCCTAATCATTGGAATTAAGAGGACTCATGGGCAGGAAAGGGCTACTTTGTACAGCGCAACCTTTGGATCATTAGGAGAGACACAGAGGGCTTAGCGTCGGCTGGCGCTTCTGGATACTCCACGCCTCAGTTTAGACAAAGAAGTGAGCAGGTTGTAAAATATTCGGATCTTCAGCAATTAGTTGTTGAATTGGCAGCATTGCTGATAATTTAGGTAGTTAATTGTGAGAGGATTCCTTATGGGAACCACCTACCCAAGCAATTTCGGACCGTCCAAATACATACCCAAGTAGGTGAGCCTCATAAAGGTCATCTCACAATTGCTTGCTCAAATTGTTAGCAATCAAGTAAGTCCAAAGGAGGCTGCGAGGCCCATTTGCCTTGGACAGCTTAGAGTGTCTAACTCACTTGCTTAGGGCAGGTGGGCCCACAGCTCTCCTCTCTCAGACTGTTCAAATTTCTGTTAAATTCTAGAAGTTTAATTTTAAAGAATCCCTATCCGTACTAAATGTGTATTGTCTACAAGAGAGTAAAATCAATTCACGTGATTTACTTGATTTGTAATAAGCTTCATGTGCTGTCAAAATGTTCTAGAACTCCTTGAGGTATGCAATGATAACAAATTACTCCCTATTATCAAATCCCATAAAATAAAAAAAACTTGACGAATTCCATTAGTGTGTCATGTTAGATCCAATAAAATTATGACATATGTCATTCATAATAAAAAATATAAATATCTAAAATATGGAAAAACTAATTTTTTAATTTATTATTATTATTATTATTATTTTAAAAAAAGGGCTGAAAGTGGGGTGGCAGCCACCCTCTTGGCTGGGGGTGGTCTGGGAGCCACCCTCATAGGTTGCTGTAAAACCCCCCAAATGCCGCAACAACCATACCCCCAGATTCGCCAATCATGACCCACTAGAGCCACTACTGCCCACAAACCACCTTCATCCTCCATGACCTCAAATCTTCTACACTCGCACCTCCCATGACTGGAGGACCAAACCCCACAATCGGAACTTACCCAATACCTGCCACCCGCCAAAACACACACCCCATAACTAATAGACCACAAAATGTTACAATATCACAACAAGAAGGCCAATCAGCATAAAAGCATGAAAAATTAAAAGAAAATTGAAGGAAAATAGAGGGACAAAAAATAAATGAAAATTGTTACTTGCCTTAGACAAGAGATCCTAGAGAGACAACCATTAGAGAGAGGCGGTCTGATGATCGGCATTGATGAGGAGATATGACGAGTGAAGATTATGGAGGATTGACTAGCGAGGAGATAATATGGTTTAAAAATGGGGTCTCAATCTGGGTTGGGTTAGATTAATTGGGATTGGCTTGCAGGCCATCCCTTCTTCCATCTTCACTAACATATGTTGTAATTTTATTGGATTTTATATTGCATATTAATGAAATTCGTCAAAGTTCTTATTTTACGAAATTGATAATATGGGTGTAATTTGTTATTATTGCATACTCCAAGAAGTTCTCAAAACATTTTGTTACTACAAGGAGCAGGGACTGATTTTTCATTTATTCTTAAAGATTTTAAGATTGTTTATCAAATGTTTAATTGAATTTATTAAAGAGATTGTTTAACAATAATATAGGTAAGTAAGGTAAGTAAGGTAACCTATTATGTCCTAATACTACGTCCTCCATGCTTTTTAAATCGTAATTTCTTTAAAATGTAATTTTAAAGGATTCACTTTTTGAACTTTGGTTTAAAATTATACTTTTTACAATGCTAAACACACCCTAAGTTTTATGTATACTAATTTCATTTATTTATTTTTTTCTCTTATGCAAGTATTTTCTTCTGAAAGAGATACTCAAAGGCCCAAATACACACCTTGAAGAGATTACGCATTCACTTTGAAAACAAAATAGTAACATGAATACTAGAGATGGAAACTGAAGGGTCGTTTTTGTTTTTTAAGTAAAAACTGAAAGCTAGTTGGGTGGCAAATAGCCTCACTATTTTCCGCAAAAACCATCTACCATTCCAACCAAAGGTTTTTGAATTTCTTAAGCATAGTATGCTAGAATAAAATTTTCTTTTAAATTGGGGTGTTAAAAAACTCCTTCAATCTAATTTATTATGCTGACATTTGACCTTAGAACATGTAATTCTTATTTACATTTTTTAAAATGCACGTGAGAATCACATATTTTAAATATAAACGTTAATAAGGATGAAACTAGGGGCAAGGAGGCCATGGCCTCTCTCTTTCTCCCTCGGTTTTGAATATATATATATAAAAAGACTAGACCCTTATTATTTGACCCCTCCCGAGAAAAATCTTATTTCTATCTCTAAATGTCAATTTACTCATCTAACTTAGTTTGTAGAATTTTTTTTTCTAATATATTAATTTCTCTAGTTCGGAAAAACAAATATATTTTTATCCTTTTTTTTGGAATTATTAAACCTTCCAATCCGGGCTTCCATATGGGACCCATAGCAGCCCATTCAAAACAAAATGCACCTCAAATAATTGCCACATAATTGAAACCAGAATTCACGAAAATCACAAACATATTATTCACCTGATCTATATTTTTATTTTGCTTTAAAAAATACAACATGGAGAATAATGCCGTTTGTTTTTTTGTGCTTGTGGTAATAAATTGACCGAAATTTAAGTGGAGGAGAAAAGCTTAAATGCCAACCTCAAGAACCAATGAGGACTCAACGTCTAAGCACACTCTGCTTGCCACGTGTAAGCCAGGCAATCTTGATTGTGTGGCCGTTGAGAATTCAAAAACCAATCCTCAGGATATCAATTTCTGTACACTCATAAGCGAACTACTATAAGTCCTCACTATTACTCACAATTCATCACCTCAGAAACTTCTCTGTATTGGCTGGCTTGCAGTGCAGTGCGGTGCTTCTATCCACACTCTGCAACTCCCCCCACCAGATATCACAGCCGTCCAGTCCGGGATATCGATGGCAGCAGCCGTCCCCACCATTGGAGCCGTCAACCGAGTACCGGTATGTGTCTTTCCCGCCATTTGAAGGCTTCACTCCTAGCACATCTATTTCTTCAAAATTTTGTTAAATTACCTTTTGTTTTAAGCTAAAAAAAATAAGTAAATTTAATAATTTAATTAATATTTTAACATTTTTTTTCACGTGTGAGTTTCGAACCTAAAATTTTTACCTTTAATACCATATTAAATTACCACTTATTCTAAAAGCAAGCGAATAGAAAGGAGTACTTTAATAATTTAATCAATTCTTTCACCATACTCCCTAGTGATATTATCTGGGTTTTCGTCTCTGAGTAGTTACTTACACACAAAAGTTTTAGAATCCTTTAAGCTTATTAATTTATGTGGTTTTCATTGTGTATGTGTATGCCTAGCTTTAAATTGGTATAAAAGGGTTGCGTGGTTTATGTTGATGCATGCAGCTGAGCTTGAATAGCTCTGGCGCTGGAGCTTCAGTTCCAAGCTCAACCTTCTTGGGCAGCAGCTTGAAGAAGGTGAGCTCAAGATTTAGCAACTCCAAGGTTTCCAATGGGAGCTTCAAGGTTGTTGCAGAGGTTGAAGAAGGGAAGCAGACAGACAAGGACAAATGGAAAGGCCTTGCTTTCGACACATCCGATGACCAGCAAGACATTACCCGAGGAAAGGGTATGGTTGACTCACTCTTCCAGGCTCCCTCGGGAACTGGAACTCACCATGCCATCATGAGTTCTTACGACTACATCAGCACTGGACTTCGCCAGTAAGAGTACTACCTACTTATTAAATTATCGCTTATTTCAAACGTTTAAAATAATAAGTAATCATTTAATTTATATCCTAATACTATTGATTATATATGCAAGTTCTTGATTCAGATTGTAATTGCTTAAAAATTCTATTTCATCTGTTATGAAGTTGATTTGATAATGATTTAGGTACAACTTGGACAACAACATGGATGGTTTTTACATTGCACCTGCCTTCATGGACAAGCTTGTTGTTCACATCACCAAGAACTTCATGAGCCTGCCTAACATCAAGGTATTTGAAAAAGGTTTTGACCTTTTAAGTTATGTGAATTAATCGCAGTCTACTACTTCACCACAAAAGTGAAACTTTTATACATGCAGGTTCCTCTCATCCTTGGTATTTGGGGAGGTAAAGGTCAGGGAAAATCTTTCCAGTGTGAGCTTGTCTTTGCCAAGATGGGAATCAAGTTAGTACACGTTAATTAGATTAAACTCTTCCAGAAATGATTTTGTTTCTTGCACTTTGATATATCTTAATTTACAAATAATGAAATTTCAGCCCCATCATGATGAGTGCTGGAGAGTTGGAAAGTGGAAACGCCGGGGAGCCAGCGAAATTGATCCGGCAAAGGTACCGGGAGGCAGCTGATATAATCAGGAAGGGAAAAATGTGTGCCCTCTTCATAAACGATCTGGATGCAGGAGCTGGTCGGCTTGGTGGAACCACCCAATACACAGTCAACAACCAAATGGTTAATGCCACTCTGATGAACATAGCTGATAACCCAACAAATGTCCAGCTCCCTGGTATGTACAACAAGGAAGACAACCCCCGTGTTCCCATCATTGTCACCGGTAACGACTTCTCAACATTGTATGCCCCTCTCATCCGTGATGGTCGCATGGAGAAGTTTTACTGGGCACCTACAAGGGACGACCGTGTTGGTGTCTGCAAGGGAATCTTCCGGAATGACAAAATTGCTGAGGACGACATTACCAAACTTGTTGACACTTTCCCTGGCCAATCAATTGGTAAAGTTAAATTTAATCATTTAATCCATATTTTAATACTGTATGTCGCTATGATTTATAGTATGCATGCATTTGCAGATTTCTTCGGTGCTCTGAGGGCCAGAGTTTATGATGATGAAGTGAGAAAGTGGATTTCTGGTGTTGGGGTAGACAGCATTGGGAAGAAGCTTGTGAACTCAAAGGAAGGACCCCCAACATTCGAGCAGCCCACGATGACCCTGGAGAAGCTCCTCGAGTACGGAAACATGCTTGTCCAAGAGCAAGAGAATGTGAAGAGAGTCCAGCTTGCCGACAAGTACTTGAGCGAGGCTGCTCTTGGAGATGCTAACCAGGATGCTATTAAGAGTGGAAGTTTCTACGGTTAGCTCCTTGATCCTAGAGGCCCTGATGGGAGGTTCGGATCCTTCTTTTAGCATACTTATGGTATATTTACCCATGAGATAGCTCACCCCGCTGATGAGGACTATGTCTTGTGATGTGGAGGTCATTAACTCGAATATTTTCTCCGTCCCCCTTCCCACTCCCTTTGGGCCACTCCCTCATAAAATAAGAATGTACATTAAGAGTGAATAGCAATTCTCCTAAGCTTTTGTCATTTTTTGATGCAGGCCAAGCTGCCCAACAAGTGAATGTTCCTGTTCCAGAAGGTTGTACTGATCGAAATGCAGCAAACTTTGATCCAACTGCTAGGAGTGATGATGGGAGCTGCCTTTATTCATTTTAGGCCTTTTCTAGGTATTTGGTGGAAATGAGAAATCCTTTCAAAGGATGTTAGATAAACAATTATGATGTTACTCTGTTTAAATGGATTGTTAGCCTCTAGTTTTGTGTCATAATCTAAACGCTTTCAACGGTGCTTTCTTCTTACCACCAGCTTTTCAGTGGCAATGGCCTCTTGTTCTACCTATTTTTCCTCGTTCAACTAAACAGAGAGCTGCAAAACATCGTCAGCACAGTGCGCACTTATACTGTGAAACTAGACGAAAATTACAAATGAAACTCAAAACAGTTGAAGTTCTCAAAATTAAGATAATTCAAAAATGTTAAATTACCACTTATCTCAAAAGAATCATTCAATTATATCTTAATATTTCCTTCATTTGTGAGTTTAAACTTTTCTTCATAAGTGTGACTTAACATGTAAAATGTTTAACCGAAATTAGAGATAAACTATAAGAACATGGTTTAAATTTAGGATTTCTGCTCTAGTACTATATTAAATAACTATTTATCTAAAAAAACGTAGACTTAGAAAATATGATAAAATTAATGATTTAATTAATATTTTTTTTAAAAAAAAAAAAGAACAGAAAAAGCAATACGCTCGCAGATTAAACCTTCGTTGAAGAAGTGCAAAAGGTTTGATTCTTGGATTTTGAAACAGAGCAGCTTTGTTTTCACCCATTATGAGGGTTAAATTGTGTGTTTCATACGACATGTGTGTTTGATTTTCCTGGGAGACAATCAGCAAAGGGAGAAAAAGTTATTTAGAACTTACCACTATTACATCTTTTTATAGTTGCAATGGTACCTAATCACAATAAAATAGGATTTTCTTAATTTCATTTGAAATAGATATCCATTTCAGATGAAATTGATAGTATTTATTGTATAGTTAGGATTTAAAATTTATAAATTTAATGGTATATATGAAGTTAATGTTGGCACGTTTTTTAAAATAATTAAATAATGTAAAATAATATTCACTGTTGGATGCATCAACTTTAAATAATAGAGATAATCATTGTCCTTTAACAACAAATACAACTCTTCTAAGAGTTGCATTTGTTTAAAAGTTACAACTCTTGAAAGGATAGACATCTCCATGGGAAACCTATCACCATGGGAGGTTATGGTATGTGAGGGTGCAAATTATTATGGTGTAATCACCCATCACATTCCCTCATCTCCCACTTAAGCACACTATAATAGTAGTCCATAGGATTTTCAATTGGACATGATTTACCTTGGTACCAAAAATTTTCCCAATGCCAACTTGCATTTGTAAAACTTATAGATTGACATTAAATCATGTTGCGTGATCACACCTTTTACCATATGATCTCTTACTGACAGCATATTAGGAGTGACTTTGCACACAATATTTTTCATGAAAATGGAGTCAATTCCTCGTATTTGGGAACATAGTCAACACACATGCGACCGTGATGACCTCAACCAAACACATAACCCATGTGTCAACCTATGCTAAATTTTCGATCAAGTACTTTCTATAAGGCCCAATTCATGAGGTTTTTTTTTGATACACTTCATCGGCAACTTTATATATACACGAATAGATATTAGTTGGTATCATCATGATGCATACTTGTGAACTTTACATCCATATGAACAATAATATCAATATCTCGTCATTGCCTCTTACCTTTAACCAACCTTTAAATACTTATTGTAATGCTACATATTACATTTTTATTTATAATGCTCGTGAGACAATTTAATTAATTATTAAATTTATTTATTTATTTTTTAAACAAAGACTGATTTAATAGTTAGTTAAAACTATTATATCAACATAGTAAGATAATTATAAAATAAAAATATAATATATAACACTACTTTTTTTTTTTTTTTTACTACAGAGATCATTACTCATTAAATTAGGCTAATGGCAACGACTGTACCTTACCTTTTTTTTTGAAATGCGACTTGTACCTTACTTGGGCTAATCAGCCAGGCACAACAAAAGCATTTTGGGCCGGATCCACGCATTTTTATAAGTGACAATTCTAATTGATGGTGGGACGGGTTGAGGCTAGTTTTAGAAAATTTGTCTTGCCCCAAAAAAGCCATGGGTACCAACTTACCATCATAAATTGGTCAAGCTCAATGTGCATTTGTTTTTTCTTTTTCGATAAACTTAACAACTTTGAATAAGGTTTGGTTTCTTTCAGCATAAAATAATTTATGAATTTTTTTAAAAAAATATTTTTAGGTGTTTCGTATGACAAAAAATTATAGTCAACGAAAAATATTTTTGATTTGACAAAAAAAGCTTATCTAATTTATGTAAAATGATTTTTCTTTTTCAAAATCGTAAACCATTTTTCAAGTGTGAATTTATCATTTTCAAATTATCAGAACCCTGCAAGAACCTCGCCAGATTTCAAATTTTTGGGAATTTCTTATTTTTAATTTTAAAAACTTATGTTATATTAATATTTTTTAAAATTAATTTCCATACGAAAAATATTTTACATCAAAACAAACAAAGTCTAAATCTTTTATGCAATTTGCAGTTAAAATTTCACATAATTGGAGTAGCTCTTACAAAGAAATGGGCTACAAGACAGACAGTCCAAGGTGTGGGGGCCACCTACTTGGAGTAGGTGAGCCCCGCAACCTACCTCTCGAAAATAACCCCCAAGTCCATCTCTATTTGAGGCTACCCGAAAAGAGCCACTTATAAGAAATTCGAATCCTAACAACTTCATGTAAAGACGGAAAATATATCAACAGGAGGTGGAACTAGAATATAAGGTGGAAGGTAAAACTAAAAAGAAAATTTTTATGAGGTAAAAATTTAATTTTGAAAATATTATAGACGTATTTTTTAGGAGAAAAAAAAAAATTGGAAAGCACGCGCGTTGAGAATTGGGGGCTGAATACCGAAAGCTATGCATTGACAAACTCACAAACCTACAGCCTTCGTAAAAGCCAAATCTAGGAACAAGTTATTGTGTTCATACGGGACCATAACCTTAAGAAAATAGTGTTTTAGGTACATCTTTATTCTAATCATAAACTTATATTTTACTATAAATTCATACCAATTCGATTTGATTAAGAGGTCATTACATAAGTTACAAAATAGACCTTATTATTATTTATCTAGAGGTCTTTGTCCCTCCTCCATGAATCACCCACCTTTATTCCCGTGACTATATTTAAGTACTAATCAAAGACTTTGCAATTGATGACCCATTTCAACCTAACTTCTAGAAAGGGGGAAAAAAAAATAAAGAAGTTAAAAAGGCATTTCCACTGACTATTTAGTGCTTTTTTCGTGTCAAGAAGTAAGAATCAACTCGATCTCTTCCATCTTAAGCCAATCCTAATGGGCTCAACAAAAAACCTTTTGGTTATTTTTGTTGAGCCATTTAACCAAAAGAGACAAAAATGGCTTCTAGTGGGCCTCACCTCTTTTAACCAAAAAATTTCTGATGAGTGTCAGTAATCATCAGGTTTGATGAGTACTGTACACTCATCAAACATTAAATTATATTATTTTCTCTCAGATTTTTTTTTTTCTTTTTTCTTCTTCTTTTTCCTTCCTTCCATTTTTTCTTCCCACGCACTGGCGCACGTTCTGCCCTCCATTCTCTTTTCTTTTCTTTTTGCCTTCCTCTCCAACGTTCTTCTTTCTCCCCAAATTTTTTTTCTTTCTTCCCCATAATGATGCACGGTTCTCTTCCCCAATTTTTTTTTTCCTTCTTCTTCCTCTCCTTTCTTCCTTCATCTCCAATGCACACTTCTCTCTTCTTCCCCAATTTTTTTTTCTTTCTTTCCTAGAATGATGCACGGTTCTCTTCCCACAATTTTTTTTTTCTTTCTTCTTTCCTCTCCTTTCTTCCTTCATCTCCCACGCACACTTCTCCTCTCTCTCCCTCACTCTCTTTTTGATTGCAAGGAATTTTGAGGGTTTTTATTTAAAACCCTGAGAGAAAGAGACAGAGAGCGATTCGGCCGGAGCGCCAGCCGGAGCGAAGAGAGCGTAGAGAAGTGGCGGAGGCAGAGGAGAGGGAGAGAAACGAGTGGAGAGAGATGAGGTTCTGGGGAAAAAAAAATGATGGTCTGTGACTCTGTGATGGAGAGGAGAGGGAGAGAAGACGAGTATTGAGAGAGATAAGGTTCTGGGAAAAAAAAGAAAAGAAAAAAAAGCTTAAAAAATAATATTTAAATGGAATAGTGATAGTGAGTAATTAATTTGCTGAGGCTGTTAGGAAGCTTTAAAAAAATTGATGGTTAAAATAGAGAGGATGTGGTTTTTGGTTAAATTGGCTAGTAAAATTAGATGAGGCTACTAGGAGAGCTCTTAGTAACTAAACTTTGGTAACTATCAAACATAGTTAGGACCAGTGATGGACCGAAGGCACCCAACCCCTCCAAATTCGTTAAGAAAAAAAAAGAGAAGTCCCAAAATTTATTAAAAAAAAAATTAGGGCTTTTTTTTTCTTTACTTGTTTAACGATGGCTCCTCAAAAAAAATAAAAAATCAGCACATTCTGATCTTCCTAAATTAAATTTCTAATTCCTGATTAGGAGTCAGGACCACCCCAACTTTGTAATATTGGAGAAACAAGAGTCCAAGTTTATGGCTCAAGGTTCTAATTTAAGTCAATTTAATTTTGGTGGAACAAAAATAATTCCCGAGTGGTAGTTTCAGTCAAAGGATTCCCAAAAGCTTTTTTTTTTTTGGTTTGGGTAACCTGTGAAAGATCTAGAAAAGGGCGGGTAAACAAAAGATTTTCTTATCTACTGTATTATATTGTATAGTGGTGCTAGACGTCAGCTTTCCACCCATTTCTAACCTGGCATGGCTTGATAGGCCACGCCAATTTCAATTTTTTTTAAAAAAATAAAAATATGAAAGCATGGGGCAAATGCTAGACGTCAGCTCACATGTAAGCTTTACAAGCCCATTTCTTAAGCCGCATAAATTTATATAAAATTCAGACAACTTAATATCAAAGGACTCTTATCTTATAGAATTGAATAATATTACATGCAAGACTCTTATCTTATTTTTGTTATTTTTAAGTGTGATTTATCTTTTAAAATTACCACTATAACATTATTCTATAGAATTTGCACTTAAAAAAAGTCCTTAGCAAGAATATAGCAAATATACTGAGTTAGATTAGATGACTTTTAAAATTCATTCCAATTGGAAAGCACCGTCAATTTCTTTGAAGAAGAAAAAGGGAAATCAAAACAGCATTTTTTTTTTTCTTCTGTTCTTTAACATGCTCAAATCGTGATTCACATAGGTGAAAACCGGAAAAGAATGAAAGGAGAATAATTTGATGAGACTTCTGTGGAGAAATTTACACATATTTCATATTTGTCGATTTATGATGCATCCATAATGATTTGTGGAATATTACATTCCGTAATAAAAGAAGCTTTATTTTTTTTTTTTTCTAAGCAATACAAATAGGAAGGGTTAAAGAGGAGGGCATTTCTTGCCTTTATTTACTAAAATAATAGATAACATAAGATAGTAATACATCATTTTAGAATTAACTTTTTGAATAAAAAAAAAAATTGAAAAACTTAGCATATATCTTTTAAAATATCGGGTCTTTTACTTCTAATTCACGCTCACTATTCATAATAGCCATGAATAGTGTTGGTGATGGCACCCAATCGGGCGACCACCACTGGTGGACGCTCAAACGACATCCAAAGGTTGGTGTGTTGCTGCGATCAATTAGCTGGCATTTGCCTTGACGGTCACCAAAATATGGACACCCATAATAGTGCCTAGCCATTGGTAATCCATTGGCAGTCAAAAGTTCCACCGGCCATCATAGTAGGTGGCTTTGATTGGGTTAATGTATCGTAGAAAGAGAGTGACTGAGAAAGAGAAGGACGAGAGAAGATGATGTATCGCAAAGTGAGGGTGACTTGAGAGATGTAGAAGACTTTTGTGTCAATATGAGTTGAAGTGCTATTCCAACAAAAAATGAATAGCTATTTTTCTATTTTTTTTTTAGAGAAATAACCATTTCTCATTTTGAAGAATAAGTATTCTAATACTTATTCGGGATTAAAAAACTTATCAAATCATAAAATAACTATTTGTATTCCATTTCAAAGGTTCAATCTTCGTACTAAATGTTCCTTTATTTCTTAAGAAAATGATTAGCTCATCATATTATTAATTATAAATGAATGATTTGAAATATATAAAAATGTGTCTTTTTTATTTTTTGTCATTCTCACGATACATTAACGGCTATTATATCATTTATAAATAGCCATGATTGTATTCCGTTTCCACAGCATTTGCCATTGCTAAAGCATTAACCCACCCCCCTCCCCCCTGTCAACGAATGATAGAATATATATATATTTTGAAGAATAATTCATTCTGTTATTAAAAACTGAGAAGAAACAAAGAGCTCTACAAATTAGAGCAAAATTACTCTAAAGATAAAAAAAAAAAAAGCATGTTGCTATAAGATTACAGTGTGACAGATACACATAATTTTTTTTTCTATTCATACACTATTTATGACTTGTTTGGTTGCAGCCTTAATTAGTCGGTGCATTACAAAATTTGATTTTTGCTTAATATGACTAATCTCCTAGCTTCGAAGCCCGTTTAATGATAGAATAATTTAAAAATAATAATTTCACAAATCCAATATTTATGATGATTTGAACCTTAAACCTCTATTTATTTCAAAATAAAAAATAAAAAAAAATCAAAGAAGCAATGGTATTATTGGATTACCATAATCTATTCAGAAAGCCAAAAATCACTAGCAATTAATTAGAAGTTTCAATTGTTTTTCCTTAACAATACTGCCATACCTTAATTAGGTGTGCCACGGATTGAGATTCTCCAAAGTTAATATGTTCAAACACAAAAATTTGAACAGCTTAGAACAGGCTCGAGAGGACTATAAAATCAAGGAGGTAGGGCTCACCGTACTCATCTCTTAAACTGATGGATTTTTTTTTTATTTAAAAAAAGAAAAAAAAAAAAAAACCTTTATTCCTGTTCGTTTTTACACTTGACTTTGAAGTTTGGACGGCCACCGACTTACTGGAGACTCATTTTCTGTCCTGCAATGAAAACACTCCAAAAGACGTGTCAGCATAGGGTGTGACATCCGGAGGAGAAGTACAGCACAACAGACTCAACAGTAACCTAGTACAATTTCAAAAAAATAATAAATTCTCATGATGATGTAAATTTAAGTTTTTTTTTTTTTTTTTCTAATTTTAATTGACCACTTGAAAGATACTACTTATTAAAAAAATATGTAGTATGTTATAGAGGTAGTCAATTTTTTTTTTTTCCCTTTCAAACTGTTATTTTTTTATTTTTGAAGAGATAATTTTTCTTCAATAAGCCAAATGACAAATTTTTTTTGCTCAAAAGCTTACATACGACATAAAGTACAAAAACACAATAAAAACATATCTAATTCTCATTAATAACATAATACATTTTTAATATGCAACATTTTTCACGACATTTGATACAAAAAATAACATAAACTCATATAATATGAGAATTTACAATTTTCTTGAAATTGTAAAATATTCTTATCCAATCTTATTGAATTTAGACCTGTTTGATTTGTTTGTTTGTGGTTGCTAACTACTTGCTATTTTTTTTTTTTTCTAACTACTACTTGCTATTTTGAATAGCTGAATGGTAAGTTAAACTAAACGTTTACTTCATGCAACATTCATTAATAGGAAAATAATTGAAGTACTCACATGAAATTCCAGGTATCATCCTAGGTAGTTTGGAACTTCACAAATTGGCTCTAGATCGATGATTAGAATTAACCACTTCCAACAACCTCAATTTGTTTACGCTCTTTAATCAATAAACTATAATCAACCCAACAAAGTAAGTTCAAATATATATTAATGACATGATTGAGCTGGAGTCCAATTAAGGTTTCGTTTACTCGACCAAAGTCTTCATGCATTGTCTCCTGACCCAACTGCCAAATTTCTTAACTAGGGTGAGCTGTACACGCCATCGTACGCTTTTGCCATGCTCGTTCCATGCCAAGAAAAGCCACATCACTGTGGCAATTGAAAAGTCATTAATTATATCGTTAATTTTAATTATTTATTTTCTAATGCTTAATTCGTAAACATGATGAATGCTTATATATGCATGCCGTCGTGATTTGGTGGAGTTCAAGTAAAGTAGGAAGTGTAATTGGGTGGAACTCCTGACCAAGAAGAAGAAATCAAGATGGACTCATCCTACTTCGAACATTCACAGGCAAACGTTTCTTTAAGACAGGTCCAGCCAAAGCTTGATTATTCCACCACCCCCCCACTAAAAATGTATTTAGTAGTAATAGTAGAAAGTAGATGAAAATACATTAACTAATGAGCATGACTTTTGTCCCCTCATAGAGACTCGGACTAATGTCTTCCCCCCTCACCTAATTAATCACTTATAAAGTAAAGCTAAGTATCACTAAGAGCCTGTTTTAAATTGTATTAAAAACATTAAAAAATACTTTTATCTAGTATTTAAAAAGTTGTGCCGAGCAAACCTATGTTCGTTTGAAAAAAAAAAATGATTTTTTTGGCTCTAAGAAAGTTTCATATTGTGTTTTGAGAAAAGCTAAAAATAAGACATTTTTATA
The DNA here is from genome assembly GCA_900184695.1 of Betula pendula. NCBI lineage: Eukaryota > Viridiplantae > Streptophyta > Magnoliopsida > Fagales > Betulaceae > Betula > Betula pendula. The sequence goes on from FXXK01000366.1 coordinate 116,093, forward strand.
GTCAAAAGCTTTATTTATTAACACATCCCAAACTTCCGACGGTGGGGTGGAGTTGACCTGGTAGTGCATAGAATAGGATAGAAGCTTCCTTTAAAGAATTAATTCTAAAAAACTTTATTGAAGTATCATTTTTAGAAAAATAAAAGGAATTAGCTAGCTTGTGAGCTTTTAAATTGTTAGTCGCTTAGTGGATTAAACAAAATTATTCTGTTTTCTTTAAGTTGTAAAATACACCAAAACTTTAATGCAAAATTTTTGAAGGGTCAGCAACATATTTCAAAATGCTAGCATTTATTATTAATTTGGATTTTTTTTTTGGTGGGGGGGGGGTTGTGTGGGAAGCTGTGGAGTTTAAGATTATATATATTTAACAATAAAGAGAAGTTTTGGAAGATTTGAGATTCAAATACTATAATATTTTAATTATAAGTGGAGAAATTAACTTTTTACGACTGCAAATAAGTAAACAACAAATGGCGTACGTACGAGGCAAACATAATATTCACTTTAATTAAAACGTGTAGCCCTACTTTTGGCCAGGTCTGACGAATTAGTACTGGACTTCTGTCATTAGAGAATATAAATGTGCTACGAACCCTAATGCAGCCAAGGAGAAAGAAAGCAGTTGCAAGCCAGGGAGAGACTTCGAAAGCTGCTGCTATATAAGAGTGTAAATTAAGGCAGTCATACAAACAGATCAAAACTAGATTATTATTATTATTATTATTATTATTATATAGATGAAAAGGTACAAGAACAAGTGAACAACAAGAGAAAAGAACAGCAAAAAAAACCAAATATAACAGAAAACAATAGAAGAAATTACCTCAAACAACAGTTCAGGTTATTTTTGCTACTGTCCAAAGGAAGAACATGCTGAAAGGAATAGTGCTAGAAAAATTGGCAGTAGCGGCCGGCCCAATGAGCCAGCCTATCAATCTTGGCGACTATCGGATTAGATTTTTTAATTAATTAGCATACGATTTTATTGTATTTTACTAGGAAAGTAGTGGTAGGCAAAGTAAAGCAAGTTTCTCATAAACAGCTCATTAGAGCACAATGGCATGCGTACCAAGTAGAAATGTGAGCCTTCAAGATCATAGGTGTTTATTAATAAAAAAAGAAGGGTAAAAAATCTAAGATGATTGTATAAATATATGTGCAAAAGAGCGTAAGAATATAATTTAAATAATTAAATTTATTATTTTTTATCGGTTTAAATTTTATTACAAGTGATGATTTAACAACTTGTCATTACCTTTCTCTCTCTTCCATGAACTCTCTCTCCAATTTTTTTTTTTTTTTTGTGGTTATTTTTAATTTTTTTATTAGGTGTAAAAACTTAGTTGCATTAACACCCCACAAAAGTTTAAGAAAAGTACATTTTACCTCCAGAGCCTTGCAGGGCAATTTGGGCTAGAATTTTATGTGCGACAACATGATGTGATATCTGTCCAAATAAATAGAAAAACTTAATGGAGGATGCCAAGCTTCGCAATTTGATAGTTATGGGGCTCAAGTGTCATTTTTTTAAATTTTGAAGGTAAAAATGCCAAGAAGATGATACTTTAGAGAAATAAAATATATTTTTTCCAAAGAGTTAACTTATACACCGGCTAACGGTGTGACAATTGATTGCATTTGAAACAATTTGTTTAGTAATAAGCATTAATATCAAAGAAACGTGTTCTTTTAACTTTCATTATAAACCAATTCAACTCATAAAAATGTTTATTTTCTTTCTCACACTATTTTTTGTCCATTTCCGTATAACAAATATGTAAAAAAATGACACTAAATACATCTCTTCGACTAAATATCAAAAACTCAAAAAATCTTAACCATTTCATGATTAGTCTTTATTTCACTTAAAATGAAACCATCTCCATCCTGATCCTGATCCTTATCATGATCAAGTGAAATCACCAGTTGGTTTAGTGGTGCGTGTTAGTTTAATAGGGTTAGGGGTGAGGATGGATTTGGGCTAAAAACAAGAGAGCCTTTATAGGATTAGAGCATCTTTCTTAAATCTCATTCTCTTATTTTAGTGTAGGAAAAACTGTTAAAAAAACACAAAAAGTCTCTGCAGCAGTTTCCCTAAGGTGTTTCCTAAAGCTATAAAAACATAAAGGAACTTTTGGTTTCCTTCATCTAGGGAACAAAAAATGATTCTCTTAGCATTATTTTAAGTATAGAAGAACTTGTGTTCTCTCCTCTTTCTCTTATCTACACGAGTTTGTTGTAAAATAAGTAGTTTAGAGAATAATTTATGCGTTTTGCGTCTCTCTTTCGTTTTAATATTTAGATTTAAATAGGTATTTAATTCATATAGAGAAAAGATGAAGGCAAGCTGGCTGTAGAGTGCATTTAAATAGAAGAAATTAAAAATAAATGTTTATTTTCTACATTAAAAAAATTTAAAAAAAATTGCTGTTAATACTCTTAGGTGTAGAATGGTGTTGGATCATTAATTATCTGAAATCCCATGTGAGAATCAAACACCACACGTCCTCTTGCACTACCTTTTTTGGGTGCAACTGACGTTCCTATTTATAAATTGCAACACAACAACGACTAAAGGAAAGAGTGGCACAGAAGGAAGATGTTGCAAGAAAGACGATTGTTCACGATCGGACGACGTGCAAGTGATGTTGATCCATATTAGTGAACCTGGCACTTTCCTCTGCTTCGTAAAGCTCAGTTCTTTTTCTCTCGCATGGCTGCTGAAAAACTCTTCTCTCTCTGGGTCTTCCTTCTTTTCCTGTACCCAGTGAAATCTGATTCAAAAGATGGTGAATTCTTGCTGGGCGGATTCAACGACGGGTTTACTACTAGTGCTGCAAGAAACAACATGAGCTTAAACGGCGTTGCAGCGTTTGAGAACAATGGCGTGCTTCGGCTGACAAATGACTCGCTCCAAGTTGTCGGCCACGCGTTTTATTCAAATCCAATCCAATTCAAGAACTCGAGCGGCGAAGTCATGTCCTTCTCCACATCGTTCGCTTTTGCTGTAATCACCGCGCATAAGCCAGGCGGCGCTGGCCTCGCTTTCGCAATCTCTCCCACAAAAGTGCTTCCTGGGGCCGCTCCAGGCCCTTATCTTGGCCTATTCAACGCCAGCAATGATGGGAACTTCTCAAACCACATACTTGCGGTCGAATTGGACACTTTCAAGGACCCGGAGTTTCAGGACCTCGATGACAATCATGTCGGCGTCGACATCAATAGCGTAGTATCGAACAAATCTGTTCGGGCTGTGCAATTTAAGGGAAGTGATACGAACAAGGCAGACCTTGTCTTGAACACAGGTAACGTAATTCAGGCTTGGATCGAATATGATTCGCAGACGAATCAATTAGATGTAAAGGTTTCGGAGGACTCAGCTCAACCCAGGTCTGTACTTTTGTCCTATCAAGTGAACCTCTCGGATATTCTTCAAGAATCCATGTACATCGGGTTTTCTGCTTCAACTGGTTCGTCCGCGAGCTCGCATTATATCCTGGGCTGGAGCTTCATCATGAATGGGAACGCTAACAATCTTTATTTAGATAAACTCCCTCAGCTCCCCACTGGGCCCAAAAAGAATCACACAGGCCTAATTGTTGGCGTCTCAGTTTCAGGTGCATTGGCTGTGATTTTGGCGATTGCTTTGGCGTTTTACATCGTCAGGAGGATCAAGAAGGCTGATGTGGTTGAGGACTGGGAGCATGATATCGGTCCGCATAGATTTTCTTACAAGGAGCTGAAGAAAGCAGCAGGGGGTTTCAAAGACAAAGAGCTAATTGGGTCTGGTGGGTTCGGTCGAGTTTACAGAGGAACTCTGCCAAACGCAGACAGTACCCAATTAGTTGCTGTCAAGCGTATTTCCCATGATTCAAAACAGGGTTTGCAAGAATTCGTGTCGGAGGTTGGCACTATTGGCCGTCTTCGTCATAGAAATTTGGTTCAATTGTTGGGTTGGTGTCGTCGGGAAGCTGATCTACTACTTGTGTATGATTTGATGCCCAATGGAAGCTTGGACAAGTACCTGTTTGATCAGGAGCCTAAAAGAATCCTGAGCTGGGAGCAAAGGTTCAGGATCCTCAAAGGCGTGGCTTCAGGGCTTTTATATTTACACGAGGAGTGGGAACAAACTGTAGTTCACAGAGACATCAAGGCAGCAAATGTTTTATTGGATTCGGAGTTTAATGGAAGGCTGAGTGATTTTGGTCTTGCTAAGCTACACGAGCACGGCTCCAACGCAAACACCACAAGGGTGGTAGGCACGCTGGGTTATTTGGCGCCTGAGCTCTCGCGCACAGGCAAGCCTACAACCAACTCTGATGTGTATGCCTTTGGCGCTTTGCTGCTGGAAGTGGTATGCGGTAGAAGACCCGTGGATCCTAAAGCTCCGCCTGAGAATCTCATGCTGGTGGATTGGGTTTGGGAGAAATGGAGGGTAGGAGAAATTCTTGATGTTGTTGACCCAAGGTTGGAGGGAAAGTTTGATCAAGTTGAGGCTGTTTTGGTGTTCAAACTGGGTTTGATGTGTTCCAACGATTCCCCTGAGGCACGCCCCACGATGAGACAGGTGGTGAGGTACGTGGAAGGTGAGTTGGAGATGCAGGAGGAGGTGGCGGAGCCATATAGGAAAACAAGCGGTGCTGCTGAGGATTATCTGCAATTTTATCCTACTGCTTCGTCGAATGATGCTGAAGCTGGTTTAAGCTCGCCATTTTCAACTTTGAGTTCCAAAGGTGAAGGTAGGTAGGTAGGCTGTAGGCATGAGAGAGTTCCAAGCTCCTCTACATGGTTTTGGATGTTCAAAGTTTCCCTTTTTAGTAGGATTTGAGTTTTAGCTTTCGTTTACATATGGTCACGGTTGCACCTTTTTTTTCTGGACGTAAATAAGTTAATTACCATCTCCTCCAGCCTTCTTTTATTTTTGTCTAAATGTCTACGAACATGCTAAAGAGGTTTGAGTTCTACTTACAGCCATCTTGTTCATGCAGATTTTTGTACCGTCAGACTGGACAATAGGTTATTTGAAAAACCCAAAAAGAAAAAAGAAGTTATTGGAATAACATCGGTCGGTGGCGGGTCAACCGAGAACTTTTGATGCTTAAATTAGTAGAGCCATTTTTGTAAGAAAAAAATAAAACCGAAAGCTTAGGAAAAAGGAGTTTGTATCTTCATGCATGGGCTATAACCTGGTTAATGAAGGAGGTTCTTAATTATAAATTGATGTAACAATTCATGTAACACTTTTCAAGTCAACCACTAATTTCTCAAATTTCGTTGCTTAATTTTTTTTCATTAAGATACTGACATGTGAGTTTGTAAAAAAGAAATTATAAATTCCCAAATATTTTTCTTAAAAAAAAAAAATGGTCTATAAATTAAAGAAACTATAGGGCAATGAATTTTAAAACCTTGAAGGTGAGGCTCAAATGGCATGTAGTGGTAGCAAGATTGGCTTCAAATGGAATCAGAATTATTTCCATTTTAAAAAACAAATTCTGGGTTAAACAGAGGAGACACAACGAGCAATAGGCCACCAACCGCGTTCGCTTTTGTTAAAGAGAGATTTTAGACATTATTTTGCTGTCTCTTTTGCATATTTGCTGTACCGAAATGTACGACAAATGAATTGGAAGCTTCATGGAATCATTTGGCTCGTGGTCTTACCAGTATCTTTGTATTGGCGTACCTAATTCTAGAAATAATGCGAATTTTCTTTAACCATATATCTGTCGCCTGTCGGTGGATTGACAAAGCATGTTATGAACTTCAACAAGTGGAGGTGTAATTTCTATTGGCGTATAACGTGTGAGAATAAATTTTTAAATAGCGTTCAATATTAACAGGAATAAGTGGTTAATATAATATTACTTAGCCCAAATTCAAAGGCTACGACCCAACGGCCAATGCGAAAATGTAGACAAACAGGAGACAATTATGTTCCGTTTATTTACTACGCCTTTCCATGTTACATCTATAAAAGTCGGGTGCCCAATTTGTGTTTGTGTATTGAATTTGAATTGTTTCGATGTATAGGTATAAATTAAAATTATATGGGGTAATTTTAATTCAATACATTTAATTAAATAAGTCATATCCTTAATGTTGACTTGACTAATTTAAAAAAACGAATGTTGGGTAACCCAACCTTAATTACCCACATATTTCATTTAATAAACATTTTATATTAGGTTGACTTAACCCAAATAGCTCGTTTAATTAACAAAATTTTCAATTATTAAATATGAAAATGTCGTTTTATACAAAGATATTGGCACCATAATTTTCAATTATTAAACATGAAAAATGAATTACACTACCGAACTTATATCTTTACAATTAGGATTAGATTGATTGTATTTTGTTGTCTCACTTTAGAGTTTTAATTTTTTAATGGTAAAAAAAAAAAAATTTAATTTATACGGATTATGCGGATCACCCATGGATTAACCAGATTGATCCGAAATTGATCAATTTATTAATGGTGTCAACTTAGTTTGACCTGAATTCTATTTTAATAAACTTTCATAATTAATTTTATAATGAGTTAGCTTATTCTGTCGAATTTGTCTGGCCTACTTAACAAAAGAGCTACATACCCTCGTATAATACACATTCCATAAACACAGTAGACAAGTCCCATGATCGTGGGATCGATGATGATTCTTCCAGATTGAGAAGGTTCCTTAGTTGTGTCTCAACCGTTGAAATGCCTTATATATATATATTTCCTCCGGTGCGAGTCGTGCGACCCTCGATTTTCTTAGCTTGTTGCTCTTGTCGTCTATTTTCCTTAGCTGTTTCTCTTGCCGTGTGTAGAAATTTATGTGAAATATAAAATTAGGGAGTAATAAGAGAGAAAAGTAATGGGTACAGGCCCAAGATCCAGCCCAATTTAAAGCCAATTACCAAATGAGCACAGCAGAGGCCCGAGAGATCCTAATCAGGGACGGAACCAAAATTTTTTATGTGTAGGGGCCAAAGTAAAAATAAATAGTCAAATTTATTTTTAAAATGAGCCAAACTTATTTTTAACCTTAAAAAATACATATATATATATCTAACATAATTAAAAAAAAATTAAAAAAAATTTTAAAATCAAGGGGGGCCATGGCCTCCCTTGGTCCAAGAGTAGGTCCGTCCCTGATCCTAAAAAAAGGCCTATTACTTTTAGGGCCTAAGAGGACCCGAAAAAGCCTAACATAAAGCTTAATTAATTGTCACAAGAGCCCAAAAGGGCCCAATAGCCTAACTTGGATTGGATAAAAGCTAGCCCCTCATTGATCCTGATAAGGTCTCCATGATTCTCAGATTTTGGCCATCGGTTCACTCAAAACCCAAGTGAAGGGAAGTTTATATTGCACATCTTAGAATGTATGCAGATGGGCTGAGCTTTAGTTTAATTTGGGCCACTAAAATTGGTCTGAGGCTTTTATAATGAACACTATTCTATTGGGTCCCGTCTTAAGTTTCTGAAAAGACACCTGCTACATGTACATCTCTTATAAGTTTTTTGTGTTCCTTACAAAATGAAATAACTTTTAAAATTATCATTTGATTAAAATTTAATAGTAGTCAATCATAAGTCCAATTGTAATTTTAAAAGCCACATTATTCTTGAAGGGACACAAGAGGAACTTCTAGTGTTACTCCATCTCTTAGGGTGAGTTTAAGATTACGATTTTGTAGACAAAAATGCAATTTTAAACCAAATCGCAAAAAATAAATGGTTTGAAATTGCAAATCACACCTAAGGGGTATTTTTTTTTGAAAACACACAATTTTAAAAGTCACACTACGATTTTGTCAAACGCTTTATTGCGTTTTTAAAGATCACATTTTAAAATCACATATTTTAAAATCACTACTTTTAAATTACAAACCCAAACAGACCCTTATACATTTACGATTCATGTCTGTTGGAAAATATTTTCCTTTATTCAACCTGCTCCTTATAATTTCTTCATTGGGCTTGATGAAGCCCACTGAGCCTTTGCCTTGGTGATCAGTCTTGGTGTTGGTTACTCTTTCAGTCTCAGTCTCAGTCTTAATCATCGTCTCAGTCTTGGTTTCATCTCAGTCCCAGTTTATATCATGATATCGGCTTCGTCTCGGTCATAGTCTCAGTTTATATCATGGTCTTAGTCCTCAGCCAACTTATAGAAACTTATAGAAACATAACCTAGAAGAATTATCATTGAGGTTATATAAACCCCGATGAGTTGTATTCAAATGAGAAGTACTTAGAAGATAACTGTTTATTCCTGAAATTTGGGGATAATGCTTTATCCTTTTATCAGATCAAGATGAGTCATATTCGGAAACTTCATATCAAGATAAATTCGATTCAAACTCTGTTGATGAATTAGACTCAAAGTCTGCTAGAAGAATAAGACGAGAACTAAAGTCTAAAAGCTTATAAATAGTAAACCTTGCTGCATAACAAAGGTACGCAAATATATCACAAGAATTCCAGTCTCTAAGATTTCTGAACCAGAAAACTGACTTAGGCATCGGAGTGGAACCAACTGGTATCCCCATCAAGCTCCTTGTTTTCAGAAGCATGACGTAGTTCATCATACCGAAAACTGTACCAACAATGCCTTTTAATTGGTATGTATATCCACGTGTAAATCACACAAATTCAATGGTTAATTTGCATTTAAAAAAAAGTATTATAATGTATATCAGATGAGAAGAAAAAAAAAAATTGGAACAAACTTGGAGGTGGGTATACGCAGAACTAGGGTAGTAGCAGTACGCGATAACCAGTAACCACCACGACTGTCTCAATTACGCATGGCAGCATGGGGCCTAAAACGCACTAGTCAGGCTCGTGGGGCATGCCAGATACTAACCAGCCAAACAAAGTCCAGGCAATTGATGCTCACTATACTTTTTGTCGTGTGTGACACTGTGTGGCGGGGAGGAAAGAGAATTGAAAAAGAAAAAGGCGCTTCCACTAATTAGTGCTGTCTCTATATATGTCAAGTCGTAGTCATTAAAAGTATTTTTAAGGGAAATTAAATTTAGTTCCTAAACTTTTTAAAAAATGTTATTCAATATTTTTATGTAATTTTTTTTATTAATAAAATAAATGGATATAAATGTGTTATATAAACAAAAATATTAAAAAAAATACTAAAAAAATATTAAGTAGCATTTCTCAAACTTTTAAGAATAGAATTCTTTTCATTTCAAGCGATGTAAATTAAATGAGTTATTTAGTCAATATATATATATATATTTCAACAAGTATGTTTTAAGTTTTTTTTTTAATTTTATTTTAAATAGGTCATTACATTCAATTAATTAACATTTATGCTAAATGACTTTTAATAAACTATTAGTGCTGTTTTTATGTCAAGTCGCAGTCATTAAACTTTTAATAAACTACCAAATATAGTGAGGACCACCCAAATTTTGCAGTGCATGAGAAAAAGAAAAGAGTTGGAGTTTACAGCTTATCAGAGGAACAAAATTAATTCTAAGTGAGACAGAAATTAGCTACAAATCGGTTTGTAGCTATTGGCTACAAATTGATCTAATCAAATGACAAGTGTCTCTAAATATGTGTCTCTCACATGTGAGTTTTAATGAACTTTAACAGTGTTAACTCCGTAACTCTCATTCTTTTTCTAGTGTTTCTTATTCTTCTAACAATTTTTTTTTCCTTTTTTTAGGGAATCTCAATAAATTTTAAATATTCAAAAACTAAATAAATGAAAATATTATTTCTTCTTTTGCATTATGAGCACCACCGTAATAAAAATTAAACAATAAATAAAAATAAAAATCTTCTTTTTTCTTCTTAATTTGAAAATTGAACAATAAAAATAAAATTGAAAATTGAAAATCTACTTGAAAACAACTGGTTGGTTGTGTGCATGGTGATGCTCATAATGCAGAAGAAAAAAGAAGATTTTCATTTTTATTGCTTTCAAGTATTTCAATTTTTTAGATTCCCTAAAAAATGAGAAAAAAAAAATTGTTCATATGTATCACTATAGCTGATTTGAGAGAGTAATATTATGTTAGAAGAAGAAGAAACATTAGAAAGAGAATAAGAGTTAACAGAATTAACACCGATAAAATTCGTGAAAACTCACATGTGAGAGGCGTATGTTTAGAGACACTTATCATTTTATTAGACCGGTTTGTAGTCAATAAATACAAACCGGTTTGTAACTAATTTCCGTCTATTTCTGTCCTTCTAAGTGTACTTACAAGGAAAAGACTTTCAAAAAGCTTTATTTTTAACTTTTTGGAATGAGCATGTAAGTTGGGGGTGCCTAGCGTCCCCTCCAATCCACGCATTAAAGTGTAGGGAAAATATTAAGCTCAACAAAGTAGTTACTTTTACTAGTCTTGTAGTAAAAAATAATTTATATCTAGCTTAATAAATTGATTAAAGATATGTTGAGATGCTATAATGCTCAACAAATTTATCAAGTATTATTCATCAATAATTTATAATTTATATTGATAAAAAATAATAAGATTATCTCTCTTTTTTAGAAATAGAGAAAGTCAGAAATAATATTTTAAATGACAAAGTGAAAGTGTATAGCTAAAATGTTGAGCCGAATGTATGTGCTTTAAAAAAGTAGATAGCTAAAATAAAAAAATAAAAAAAAGTGTTTTTTAGCTAAATATTTATTAAGCCGGATGTGAATGCTCTTAGAGTAGTAACATTAATTTTTAATTAGGTTTTTTTAAAAAAAAATTAATTTAGAGAATTAAATTATTTTTTACTTTTTTATTTAAATAAATTATACAATAGCTTTCCTTATATTTTTCCAATACCATTTAAATATTATTTCAAATAAATGATAGGAAAACAAAAATAGAGAAAATAGAAAGCCATTTTTTTAATAACATTAATAAGAAAGCACACATGCTTTAGGAACATATATCATTTTATTAGACTAGTTTGTAATTAATTTATGTTCTTATATATTCTTTCAAATAAATGTTAAATGAAAGATAAAGCATTTTTATATTAAAATAATGTTAAGGAAAACAAAAATGTTACCCTAATTTTAGGGTAACACTTTTGGTTCCCTTGAGAGTTTGTAGAGAACTAGCAATGGCTTCCTTAATCATATTCTCTTAATCTCTTCCTTAGATGTAGAAAAAACTCTTAAAAAAATAATAAAAAAAAAAGGTTAAACACATTTTCCGTACCTGTGGTTTGCGTCATTATCAAACAGCTACTCCGGTTACAAAAAGTATCACATGTATACTTGTAGTTAACATAACTACCAAGTTAGTACTCCCGTCAAGATTCCGTTAAAAAAGTTAACGGAGCGCCACGTCACCACCAATTAAAATGTAACACGTGTCCGGTGGGCCAGGTTTGAACGCCACATCAACCAGAAAAATAATAAAACTTAAAAAACAAAAAACACACAAAAAAAAAAACCAATTTTTTTTTAAAATATATGAGGGTGGTCGGCCACCCTCATTTTGGCCAAGGGGGTGGCTCCTTATGGCTAGCCAGGGAGTAGCCAAACTACCCCCATGGTTCATCGAGGTGGTTCGGCCACCCCTAGCTTGCAAAAAGAGGTGGCCGAAACCACCCCAGAGCCAACTGGGGGGTGGCCGGGTGGTTCGACCACCCCTAGATTGTAAAAGGGGGTTGGCCGAAAATACCTCCAAAAGCTATCGGGGTGGCCGGCCACCCCCTGTTGGTCCTGGGATGGTTTCCGCTACCACAAACCGGCCAATTTGAGGGGTGATAGAACTACCCACAAGGAAATCGCAAAAGGGGGTGGCCGAAACCACCTCCAAGGCCTTGGAGGTGGCTTCGGCCACCTCAAACCGACTAGTTTAGGGGTAGTTGAACCACCCCAAGGGCCTTAAAGGTGGTTTGACCACTCCCAAATTACAAAAGGGGGTGGCTGAAACCACTCCCAAGAACCCATAGAGGTGGTCAGTCACCCCCGGTTAGCCCTAAGGTGGTTTGGCCACCCTGGACAGACCAGTCCTAGGGGTGGTTTGGCCACCCCTTTAGCAATTTGGGGATGGTTTCGGCCGCTCCTTTTTGCAATTTGGGGTGGCCGAACCACCTCTATGGGCCTTGGGGTAGTTCGACCACCCCCTTTTGCAAGCTAGGGTGGTCGAACCACCCCCATGGACCATGGGGGTGGTTCCGCCACCCCTTAGCCAGCTATAGGGGGTGACTTGAGCCACCCCTTGGCCAAAATGGGGGTGGCCGGCCACCCCATTGTTTTAATTTAAATTAAATTAAATTTAAATTAATTTATTTATTTTAAGTTTAGGTTTTTTAAGTTTTTTGTTTTTTAAGTTTTATTATTTTTTGGCTGACGTGGCGTTTAAACCTGGCCCACTAAACACATATCGCATTTTAATTAGTGGTGACGTGGCGCTCCGCTAATTTTTTAGACAGAATCTTGACGGGAGACTAATTTGGTAGTTTTGTTAACTATAAGTACCACATGTGACACTTTTTGAAACCGAAGTAACTATTTGATAATGACGCAAACCACAGGTACCAAAAATGGGTTTAACAAAAAAAAAAACTTGCAACAGCCTGTATAATTGTTCTTTAAATCAAGGGAAATTCAAGGGAATCAAAGTGTTATCTTCTACAATTATTTTAATATAAAATGCATTTTATTTTTTATCTCTTTCTTCTAACATTTATTTAAAAAAAATACTTAAATAACTTTTTTTTTCTCCCTCTTTCCCAACATTTAATTTTAATAATATAGTAAAAAGATAAACAAATTTATTGTGCAGTTTATTTTAATAAGAAAACAAAAAATAGTTTAGTTCGTTATATTTAAGAAAAATTTTAAGATAGCCATTTTCGACCACGACAAAGTGGTAACGTGACCACCTCTCTCTATTGTTGGGGGTGGCAATGTGACCACCTATCTCTTTTCTGTTTTATATATTTTTATAAATAATAAGCCAACCTTATAATTGAAAATTTAAGTATTTATTTTCTAAAAAAGTGTGTTTGTTGTACTTTTTAAAAAAAATTTATTTTTTTTTTAAAAAGATAGATTTCGTATTTTGTGTTTCATTATTAATCAGATTTTTTGGAAAAAAAAATGTATATTTTGTTTTGATGAATGAGAAATCCTATAAAAGAGCACAAGAAATTCAAATCGCTTTAGCAAAACTCTTCTGCTCTAACCAGAAGAAGCAGAACCCCCATCATTTCACTACTTTACAAACAATCCAATACGCCAACAACAACCACAAGTAACGTCTATACATCATCTTCAAAAACAAAGCAATTGCATCAAAAATTAAAAAGGCATATAAATTGACTTTGGATATGTCTGATAGATAGAATAATTATTCTATTAAAAAAATTAATAATTTTTATTAAAAATTGAAAAAAATGTAATAAATTTTTTTTAGTATTAGAGTATATGAGAAGGATAAAATAGTTATTTTTCAAATCTATTACTTATTACCTACTTTTATTTTTAATAAAAATTATTTTTTAATGAAATAGTCATTTTACATACTAAACGTATCTTTCGTATTTTCAAATCGTTTCAAATGCAATCGTCATTTTTAACTCAAGTAGAAATCCAGGTTTATTGGTTTCGACGTAAAATGTTTTTAGTTGAAAAATATTTTCAGATAAATTATTTTTCGTAGAAAATATTTTTTGGCGTTTGGCAATTATTTTAAAAAAAATATTTTCATTCAATTATATTAACCTATAAAAATCAATTTTTATTCATAATATAAAAATATTAATATAATCTTTTTTTTTAAAAAAATTAACCTTAAAATATGAGTTTCAACATATTCCATCGGAGTCACAGCTAAATATAATTTGTCAATAAAACTGAAAATATTTCATTTTTTGATTATTATTTTTTGTCGCATTCATCATAAAAAAATATATATACAAAAATTATTTTGAAAAAATTATTTTACGATGAAACTAGGGACGGAGCCAGAGAAAATTCTGGGGAGGGGCCAACACCAAAAAAAAATTTGGGCAGGAGCCAATATACTAAAACAAAAAAATTAGCTTGTAAAATTTTTTATTTAGCTTGTAAATTTTTTTTTTCTAATGGGGGGGGATGGCCCGTACGGTCCCCCTATCTTCGTCCCTGGGTCACGAAACGGGACATCAATCTCATGGTTAAATTCTCCAATCTTATCTTGATTCTAGATTATTCTCGTTCTTTCCTGATCGTTCTCTTTTGCAACGCGGGGTGTGCTGCCAAGTCACATAGGATTTGAATCGGGTGCTGTCATCCTCTAGTCTTTGAAAGGCTGGGGCTCTTGTGAAGACAAATCCAATCCTAGATGGGACTCTTGTGAAGACATTTATGGAATCTCCGTGGACAATTGGTGCAACCTCTGCCAACCAGACCCATTTTGTGGAATATTCGGGTTGTCAAAATTTTATGTATCACGTTTTTAGATAGGATACATTATGAGAATTATGATACCATATTGTTGAATGGCCGCACTCCTCCTCCGTCCTCCACTTTGTTCTTATTAAAAACATACTTTACACGCGCTTGGAGCATAATTTCAAAACTTAAGCCTAACAGATTTAATTAAGTATATATGAGGAATAACATCTGGGGGCGTTAATCTGGCTCTTTCTCCTCTTCATCGATGGGAATGAGGTTATATATATACCTTTTATTGGATGACTTGAGAAATCAGATCAATAGTCTGAAATTTGAGCGACTATTACTCTTTTTTTTTTTTTTTTTAGTGTGTTTTGATTGCTCTTAGACGGTATTCGCAATGATAAATTTCATTTACCTCCATCAAGATATAGATGGTTTTACAATTATTATTTTGAAGTTTAAAAATTTTTAATGTCGGTATCTCATGTTTCAGTTATTTTTAATTTTACATTTTTTTATTTAAATACCCAAAATGCCCTTGTTTTTGTTTAAAACAAAAAGAAAATAATGAAAAATGCATTGGACTCAACCACAACTACTCACGATGTGCGTCATCAGAATTTTCACATTAATTTTTTTTGTTAAAAATATAAGGACATTTTAACAAAAATGGGTGAAATTGAAAGAGACTAAAACTTAATGTATTGATATTGTAAATTTTTAAATTTTGAGAATATGATTGTAAAATTACCTATACTTTGAGGTGTAAGTGAAATTTTCACTTTTTATAAGTATTACTGTATTACTCTAGATATTCTAGTGGTGTACTACTCCATAACCCGGATGAAAGACAAATCACTGAAAAATTAGGTAAAACAATAAATTGTAGTACAATCAAGGTATTATTTTTAATTTTGCTATGCATTTTATTTTTTTAATACATAATAAATCACCGCCAAACATAAAAGGTTGAGTGGGTAAAGAATTATGTAATTAATATTTTATTAATACTTTAAGAATATGAAATTAGATTTTGTCCGCTGAGTCCGGTTGGATTGAAGTGGATAGACAGATTAGGTAATGGGAAATATATGCAGCTAGTCAAGTCAAGGTAAGAAATGTTATCCATTCCATCATAGTTTAGGGACTATTTTATTTTTCAAATCCTAATCAAAAAGATAGAGCAGGTAAACAATTGGACATCTTCATTAATTGAAGTCTAGCTTAATATATTGCGTAAAGTGTAAACTACTTTGAACTTATTTGGATAATATATAAATGATTCGTCATTGTGAATACCTAACACTAATATCACCACACTTGACGTTTGCAGGTGTATTCACAACGCGTGCTCATTATTTAAGCAATAATTTCACAACACTCTCTCTTTTGAACAAGTAATTTGACTCAATAAAAATAAAATATTACAAAAGGTCAAGCGTATTTACATAGTTTTTTTTTTTTTAAATTGAGTTGAAGATATTTTCTTTATTTAATATATTAAAACATATATTCAGGAGATTAACCTTATATACTATATTTTTAACTTGAAAAATACTATATACTACACTTCTATTTCATTCTAATCTTATTGCCCTTATATATATTGTTTAACTAGGGCTGATAGACACTGCCACATCAGTTCAGTAGGATGGGGTGTAGTATTTTTTTTATTATTTTTTTATCTCACAACTATTTTACAATGTTGACATAACACAGTGATCGTCACAACCAACTTTAAGGTTTTTTTTTATTTAAAAAAAAATAAAACTGATTAAGGGTTGATTAAAACCTGCCATGTCAACTATAGAAAGTTTGATACCATGTAGAAAGCTTTGATATCATGTAGACATATATGTAAAATATAAATTAAAATAATATGAAAGAGAAATAAAAGAGAGTGAAAACGAAGAGAGACGTATGAGCTACATCTTGAATTAATGGCGATATGGATATTTTATAAATTGGATTACAATGCTCTTAATTTATAGACAGATTATGAGTGATGAACAAGTAAACCTAAACTAATTAAAGAAAAAAAATAAAACCTACAATGAAATAGAATAAAAGTAAATATAAAGTAGTAATCAAATAGTTTGATTACAATCAAACCTAAATAAAAAATATTCTTATAATAAAATAAACAACTATAATATAAAATATATATTCTAACATCAATATTGTAGAATAATTGTTCATTAAAAATGTAATTTTTACATTTTAGCATTACTCACATATTAGTTGTTAGTTGTTCATCAAACTAACAACTATTTGTTGTAAAGTCACACAAACCAACAACTTTAAACGCTTAATTAAATTCATTCAACTACCTTTTTTTTTTCTAATTAAGCTCATCCGTTGGTGTAAAACGGTCGGTTTAGATGGACCGACAACATGTTTTTGCGCAAAAATTGACCTTTTTTTTTGTTTTTTGTAAGTCGCAAAAATTGACCTTGAGAGGTAAAATTTTGAGCTTGAGACCATCATAAACGCAGGACGTTAACTACTTTTTTAGAGCGTAGTTGAATAACGCGCGTATAGGATCGCAAGGACTTTTAGAGGTTAAAAAAACAGTAACTACTTTTTCCGGTAGGCCACTTCCTTTATGCGAAGTGCAACACCACCAACACCACCACATGGTTCTGAAGCTCGTAGTCGTCTCTCTTTCGAGTTTCGGCACCAGCAAAAAACGAAGCTGGGTCGCCATGGGAACTGTCACTCGACGTTTTGTTTTCCGCTTCCAATAGGAGCGATCGTCCCGTTCACCACTTACATTTGGATTTTGATTCGTGAATCGTGAAGTTGATGAAAGCCCCGTGGCCAGCAGGTCAACCCGTCTACGTTTGCAACTCTCTTCAATCGCTTTCTTTCTGGAAATCTGTTTCGATTTTCTTATTGGCCAAGAAAAGACAAAACAAGGAAAATTCAACGTAACAATTTTTCAAATATTTCTGCTATTTCATCTTTGGCACCACATTAAAATCATTTAATTAACACCCTGAATTTCATCTACCTCACAAAGCTGAACTCTAATTTCGCTCTCATGGCAGAAAAACTCATGATCTCTCTCTGGGTTTTCCTTCTACTCCTGTATCCAGTAAAGCCTGATGTAGATACATCCTTGTTGGACGAGTTCAGCGGCGGGTTCAGCGCTGCAGGCAACAACTTGAGCTTAGACGGCGTTGCTGCGGTTGATAACAATGGCTTACTTCGGCTAACAAACTACACCTCGACCATGGCAACTGGCCACGCGTTTTATTCCCAGCCAATCCAGTTCAAGAACTCTAGCGGCGAAGTCATGTCCTTCTCCACCTCGTTCGCTTTCGCTATAATCCCAAAGCCTGGGAATCAAGGCGGCGATGGCTTTGCTTTCGCAATCTCTCCCGTAAAAGGGATTCCTGCGGGTAATCCAGGCTCTTATATTGGCCTCTTCAACGCCAATAATAGTGGGAACTTCTCCAACCACATATTAGCTGTTGAATTCGACACTTACATGAACGCCGAGTACGGTGAAACCGATAACAACCATGTAGCCGTCGACATCAATAGCATAAAATCGAACGAATCTGCTCCGGCCCCCCTTAATTTGACGAGTGGTCAGGTAATTCAGGCATGGATCGATTTTACTTCGCCGACAAATCAATTGGATGTCAGGCTTGCGGCGGACTCTACTAAACCCAGTTCTATACTTTTGTCCCTTACGGTAAATCTCTCACAAATTCTTAATGAATCCATGTACATCGGGTTTTCTGCTGCCACTGGTATATTCACGAGCTCGCATTATATCTTGGGCTGGAGCTTCAACATGAATGGAGACGCTAAATCTCTCAATTTAGCTCAACTTCCTAAGCTCGAGCTCCCCAGCACTGCCACTGGGACCAAAAAGAATCGTACAGGCCTAATTGTTGGCGTCTCAGTTGCTTTGGCTGTGATTTTGCTTGCAGCTTCGACGTTTTACATCGTCAGGAGGAAAATGAAGGCTGATACGGTTGAGGACTGGGAGCATGATATTGGTCCGCATAGATTTTCTTACGAGGAGCTGAAGAAAGCAACAAGGGGTTTCAACCAGAAAGAGCTACTTGGATCTGGTGGGTTCGGTAAAGTTTACAAAGGAACTCTGCCAAACTCACATACCCAAGTTGCTGTTAAGCGTATTCCCCAGGATTCAAAACAGGGATTGCAAGCGTTCATATCGGAGGTTGCTACAATTGGTCGTCTGCGTCATAGAAATTTAGTTCAATTACTGGGTTGGTGTCGTCGGGAAGCTGATCTACTACTTGTGTATGAATTCATGCCCAATGGAAGCTTGGACAGCCACCTGTTTGATGAGCCCATATCAATCCTAAGCTGGGAACAGAGGTTCAAGATCATCAAAGGAGTGGCTTCAGGGCTTCTATACTTACACGAGGAGTGGGAAAAAACTGTAGTTCACAGGGACATCAAGGCCGGAAATGTTTTATTGGATTCTGAGTTTAATGCAAAGCTGAGCGATTTCGGTCTTGCGAAGCTATACGAGCACGGGTCCAACCCAAGCACCACCAGAGTGGTGGGGACGCTGGGGTATATGGCGCCTGAGCTCACGCGCACAAGTAAGCCGACGACAAGCTCGGATGTGTATGCCTTTGGCGCTCTGTTGCTGGAAGTGGTATGCGGTAGAAGACCCATTAATCCTAGAGCATCGTCTGAGGAGCTGATGCTGGTGGACTGGGTTTGGGAGAAGTGGGCGGTCGGGGCAGTACTTGATGTTGTAGACCCGCTGATGGGGGGGAGGTTTGAGGAGGATGTGGTTGTTTTGGTGCTCAAACTGGGCTTAATTTGTTCAAATGATGACGCCGAGGCACGCCCTACGATGAGGCTGGTGGTGAGGTATTTGGAGGGCGAGTTGGCGCTGCAGGAGGAGGTGGAGATGCCATATAAGAAAAAAGCTGGGGGTCGTGCTGGTCGTCGTACTGTTGAGTTTGAGGATTATACACAATCCTTTCCGACAACGTCGACGGTGTATGACGTTGATGGGAGGTAGGCCGACAATTCGAAGCTCCTGTACCTTGTTTGTTTGTTTTTTTATTTCCTTCTTCTCTTCCTTTTCTTTTTTTTTTTTCTTCTAATCTTCTCTTCCTTTTCTTTGTAAATTGGATTTTAAGATTTCAGTAGCTGGTTACGATAGTACCTTCGTTTGGATTCTGGAAGCAAATAAATTATTCGGCACCTATGAAGATGCAGTATTTACAAGACCAATTTTAACAGCAAAAATATGGATTTCAACAATTTTTTTTTTTCTTTTTCAAAGTAAATATGGATTTCAAATTGAGCTCAAGGGGAAGTTCATTCTAATTTTGATTGGGTTTGCAACTTTCTTAGATTAGAGAATCATTTTTATGATCAGAATTTTATTTTGTTATATCATTTAAATATAATGTTATGTTATTTAATTTTAAATCACGAAACAATATATTCGCTGATAAAAAAGATCTATTATGACCGTGAAACAAAAGTCTCCATTTCCCCGCATCATGTCTCATCATCCACAAACAAGCCAAAATTTATAATTGAAAAAAAAAAAAAATCCGGAAAAAATGACAATAAATAAAGGAAGCAATAGTAGCATTTAGTTTAACTGTTTAATGCTTGACAGTACAGATATTCAAGCTTTCAAATCTTGTAAGTGAGACTCAGAAGGATTCTAGACTTTTTATTTATTTTTTTATTTTTTAATGTTCAGAAGGATTCTAGACTTGTACTGGCAGATTGACTTCAATTCCCATTGGAAATCAATTGCAGGGCCTCCCCCTCCCCAATTTATTGCTTGAGGAAAGACTTATGTGTTTTTTTTGTCATTCTAAAATTGTGGTTTTTAAAATATTAATGAATTAAAATTTAATCTAATATTTTCTAGCATTACTCGTCATAATAACCTGGCTATTAAAGCGTTTTTATTGAGTTATTTAAATTTGACTTTTTTCTATAATGAATTTGAGAAAACTCGTAAAATTGTAATTAAACAAGCTTTTCTTTCTAATTCAAATTTAACTTTTGTCAATAAAACTCTTCAAATATCAAGAGCCAAAAAGTAAAAATTATTTTAATTTTTCAAGCTTATATATTCATTTCTCTTCTCTCTATCATCTACCAAAAACAAAGATAATTTAAAAAACCAAAAAAACTTAAGTAAGAAAAATATAAAAAAAAAAATTGATGTTTGGTTTATTTTAAAAGTGACTCACCAAATTAAAAATAAATAAATAAATAATTTATTCTCTTAAAAAAGTTAACTTTTAAAAGCATTCATATTAAGCTTTTTCATCCGCAAGGGTGTGAGTGCAGAATCAAAATAATCATCTCATAAATTGGTAGTTGGAGATGTGGATTATTACAGAAAACATAAAAGGATCAGGACCCAATAATTGATGGGACCCCCTTCAAAAAAAAACAAAAAAAATTGATGGGACCCCTGAATGATTTGTCATGCTGGAAAAATCTGGATGAGTTATGAGTTGGGACCATCTTCAGCTCTCAGCTTTACTTGAGTATTGTTTGTGGGCAAGAAAATGGGCTACACTAAATAAGACGGGTTGAAATTGAAATTGCCTGACCCACGTATTTCTGATTTGATGATGGACCTGGGCCAGTGCAAATGGGTCACGTAGTCGGGTAAAAATGCGTGAGAGAGCTCTTGTTACCACAGAGCACAACCATGCCGCTCCCCTGGTAGCCTGGTAAGCTAGGACTGCTATGGTTTCAATTTTTCTATCTAATTTCATCTAAATTGCTTAATGTTTTATTTTTTTTATTTTTTATTTTTTTAAAAAAGGTTTTACTTATGGGTTGGATCGGACGGAGTTGGATGCTTGGAGTTGGAAATCAAGCATTTTTTTAGTATTTATACATCATCTACTTGCTAACACGGATTGCTGACGCTTGTTGAAAAGAAAGAAGCATAAGTTAGCCCCTTATCCATTTAGAGAGATGCTTAGTATCCTACCTAAGTATCAAACTCCATTCAACTGCCTTTTTTAAAAAAAATAAAATAAAATTACTCATGAGTTAGATGGACTTGGATGCCTGAAATAGAAAACCAAGCATTTTTCATCCATTTAATGGTGACATCACTGCCACTTTGGCACTGCATCACTTAAATCTTAGAACACTTATCACAATTTTTTTTTAAAAAAACAAAACTATTTTTTACTCTCTTATTTAAATATATTTTACAGTAGCTCTTTCTCTATACCATTAAAATATTATTTCTTTATAAAATATAAGTTTCTCACCTACCATCATATAAAAGTCCAATACAATTTCAATGAAAGGCAAAAGAAGAGAGCGAAATATTTTGTGTTAAAATAATAGATAGAGAAGTTGATGTATGTGACTTTTTGTAAATTTTTTTAGATTCTCCTATATTTAGAAAATTAAAAAAAAAAAAATTATTAAAAAACTATTGTGAATGCTCTTATATATGTAAGTAGATAAGTGTCTAACTACTTATATAATATAAGGCAAAATTGGATTGAGGTTTAGATTTGGGTGGAAAATGCTACAAAGGTTAGTGGAGGGCTTAGATACTGATGGACCCCGAAATGGGCCCACCCTTTAGCAAAGTCCAACGGACCCCTAAGCATCAGGAAGGCTCGCTAGCCCATGGCGACCAAACAATTCGGTGACCCAATGACTCGACAGCCCAAATAACTGTTAGGCATCAGGATTCGCCCTCCCAATCAGCCACCAAGATCCGGACGCACCTTTGCCAAAGGAAGGCCAACAAGCAGGGAATGTCCCCCCTCTAACAACTCATATAATAGGGGTTATAAATGTTCAAAAAATGAATCATATTTTATACAAAAATTATAGGCCCGTGGCAAGTGTGCCTAAAGGGCTAATTCGACTATGCGATGCACAGTCGGTGCTTTGTATTAGTGACACTAATACTATGTTTATTCGAAAGCTAATTTAGACCAAGTCAAAGTTAATTCCTTACAAAGCAATGAAAGTTTTTCTAATTTTTCAATGCGGGATAAAATGAAAAGTAACTCTACTCTTTTTTTTTTTTTTTGAAGTGAAATACCATTTCAAAAAATCAAACGATGACTTCTTGCTCAGCAAGTACAAGAGTATGAAGAAAACTAGGACAAGTACCCTGCCAAATACTATCAAGGGACTGATGTAGGGCTGCCTTTGCCAATCGGTGGGCTGCTTCATTTGCCCCTCGTTTGGTATGGTTGGGAGCCCAAAAAGGAAGGCTATTCAAGAGAATACGACAATCCGTAATTAATTGACCATAGCGACACCAAGAAGGTCCTTCTTGACGAAGAGCTTGCACAATGCTAAGAGCATCGCCCTCCAGAATAATACGTTGAAATCCTTGTGCATGGCAAAAAACCGCCGCCTTCCATGCTGCCACAGCCTCAGCAATAGAGGGATCTGTAATATACTTTACAGTGGTGCACATGGAAGCCACTACACAACCCCCTGCATCCCGTGCAATCACCCCCACCCCCATTTTCTTGGACTCGATATCTAGAGCTGCATCCCAATTTATCTTGATCACACCCACTGGAGGTTGCTGCCACCGAGGATGATTCAGTGCAGGACGCAGCACTGGAGTAGCTGCTGGATCTGTGTGGGCCTGAAGGAAGACGTCCAGAGATTGAGAAGAGAGCCGCACGAGTTGGGCTGGGGAAGAGAACAAACCATCGAATATAAAAGAATTCCTCCTTAGCCAGATACTGCGCGCCACGCACGAGACCAACGCAAGAGTGTCATCATCCAGTTTTGCCATGAATTTTTCAAATAGGCAGAACCCATCTTCTTCAGATATTGAAAGCTTGTGCACCACTCGACTACATTCCTGCCACACGTCCACAGAAGACACGCAACCCCATAGAATATGGCCTATGGATTCAGGCAAAACTCCACATAGAGGACACAGTGGATCAGAGACAATCTTCTTGGCAAAAAGATTGGCCTTTGTGGGTAGAGAATTAGTACATACCCGCCACAAAAAAGAACGGACAGCATTCGGAACCCGCAGACCCCATACCTTCCGCCATACTTGGCTGTGCATTGAAGCCCGAGAACTCTCACCAGTAGACTGAGAGACAAATTCCTTTTGTAGATGGTAGGCACTACGGACTGAGAAAGCCCCGTTTGCCGTTCCCTTCCAAATAAGCTTGTCTGGCTGCCCACCCGGGCTGAGAGCGAGACTGCAAATACGAGCAACCTCAGAGGGAGAGAAAATATTGTGAATGAGACTTGTGTTCCACCAACGTGTGATAGGGTCGATGAGTGCTGAAACTCGTGCCTCTGGGCTGAGAATACCCACAAGAGATTGAACTATGTGAGAGGAAGGACCCGGAAGCCACTGATCAGCCCATATACGGATAGAATCTCCAGTTCCAACCCTCCACAGCAATCCCCGATTGAGAAGAGACCGAGAAGTATATATGCTCCTCCAAGCGAAGGAAGGCCGGGACCCCAAATCAGCTTCCATAAAAGATGAGTGAGGATAATATTTATCTTTGAAAACCTGGCCTGCAAGAGAATCAGGAAAATGTAATAATCGCCATCCTTGTTTGGCCAACATAGCTAGATTAAAGCATTCCAATTCACGGAATCCAAGCCCTCCAAAATCCTTAGACCGTCCCATGCGTGCCCAGCTCATCCAAGTCACCGGAGAAACTTTATCAGGTGCCCCCCAAAAGAACTTACACATTAAAGAATTTAGCTCCTTGCACAGCCTTTTGGGTAAAAGAAATACACTCATGCTATAGGTCGGAATAGCTTGGAGGACAGCCTTGATGAGAAGCTCTTTACCCGCTTGTGACAAGAATTTCTGCTTCCATCCACTTAGCTTAGCCCTGACCCGGCCAATAATTCCAGCACAGGACGAATTTTTTGGCGTCCCACCATAGCCGGCAAACCCAAATAGCGGTCAAAGCTGTGCGTAGTAGATGCACCAGTGATAGACAAAATATGAGCACGAAACTCGCGAGGAACGGATTTGCTGAAAAGATGGAGGTCTTTCCCTGATTTATCGTCTGTCCGACACCCGTTCATATGTTTCTAGGACTCAAAGAGATTGCACCATTCCGAAAAGGTGGCTCGACAGAATAAAAGGCTGTCATTCGCAAAGAAGAGGTGGCTCAACCGAATACCCCCTCGAGAGAGAGGTAGACCTGAAATCTTCCTTCCATCTCCGCTTGCACTAAAAGAGAACTGAGACCCTCGGCACATAAAAGAAAGGATAAGGGGAGAGAGGATCCCCTTGTCGCAGTCCCCGTGTGGGAGTAATATGGGCCTTGAGGTGATCCATTAATCAGAATGGAATATGTAACCGACGTAACACAAGCCATGATTAGAGAGACCCATCTATCAGCAAAACCCAATTTTATCATAATTGCTTCGAGATAAGCCCACTCCACTCGATCGTAGGCCTTACTCATATCCAATTTGATAGCCATGTACCCCTTTTTTCCTATCAATCGGGTCGCCATAGTATGGAGGGCTTCATAGGCCACTAAGACATTGTCAGTTATAAGTCGGCCAGGTACAAATGCACTTTGAGTATTAGAAATAATATGTGGCAGCAAAGGCTTCAAACGGTTGGCAAGGACTTTTGCCATGAGCTTATACAAAACATTGCACAAACTAATAGGACGAAAGTCAGTTACCTTTGTGGCCGGAGACACTTTGGGTATGAGGGCTAAATAGGTAGCATTCAGCTCAGCTTCCATAATACCAGTATTCAAAAACCGCAACACTGCTGCCTTGACATCAGTCCCCACTGGATCCCAATATGTTTGATAAAAACAGGCAGCAAATCCATCAGGCCCCGGAGATTTCATTGGGTGCATTTGGGACAAAGCCACTTCAACTTCCTCTTCCGCAAAGGGGCGGAGTAATTGTTCATTCATAGAATTTGTGACTCTGTTCTGGACAGCCCCCAAGCTATCCTCTATGCCCACCGGGTAGGAAGTGGAAAACAGCTTCTGAAAATAAAGAGAGAAAGATCTGCTGATATCAGCCATTTCCGTCCACTCCTGTCCAAGATCATCCACAATTTTGCCAATAAAATTTTTCTTGCGTCGATGGTTGGCCCAAGCGTGGAAATATTTCGTGTTCCGATCCCCGTCACGAAGCCAATGCCTTTTAGCCCTTTGTTTCCATTGGATGTCATCCATCTCAAGGAGTTGATTAATCTCTCCTTGAAGAGTGGAAATTTCCTCCCAGTGTGCTGGACTCTCGTGCTTTTGCAGGAAGGTAAGTCTTTTGGTCTTGGCTTTTAGGAGGCGACCCGCATGTCCGAATTTAGCGGAGCTCCATTTCTGAAGCGCGAGCTGACAGTGATTGAGTTTCTGTTGTACGCGCTGAGCTGAGGAAGTGCCTAAACCAGCCTCCGGCCATACAGATCGAATCAATTCCCCGCATTCGGTATCTAGATTCCACTTAGCTTCGAACTTGAAGGGGCGCTTGGGATTCCACCCCACTGCATGGTTTGAAAAAGAGACCAATAAAGGTTTATGATCCGAGGTTAGACCTGCAAGAACTGATACCTCCACATTGCGAAACAGGGCACACCAATCTGTCGTAGCCAAAGCCCGATCAAGTCTCTCCTTCGTAAAATGTCCAACGTCTCTTCCATTATTCCAAGTGAATTTTGATCCCCGGAACCCCAAATCGCCTAACTGACAAGTCTCTAGAGCCGCTCGAAATCTCTCCATTTGGCTTGCACTTCGAACAGCACCTCCCCATTTTTCAGAAAGATCAGCAATTTCATTAAAGTCGCCAATACACAGCCAAGCCGGCGGAGAAAAGGTCCGGAGAAAAGTGAGCAGTTGCCAAGACTCCTCCCGAAGAGCACGGTCCGGATGACCATAGAAACCCGTCACTCTCCATGGAATAGCCGAATCAGAGGAATTAACAATAGCAGAGATGTGACGAAGAGAAAAATTCTGAATAGTAACTTCATGTGCCTCCAACCAAAGTAACGCAATCCCCCCACTCTGACCGAGCGGGTCAACTGCCAATAGGCCTTCGAAGCCTAATTTTATACGGATCATATTCATTCGTTTCTGTCTTAGCTTTGTCTCCATAAGAAACAAAATTCGGGGCTTATTCTCCTTTACCAACTGGCAAAGGGCACGAACTGACCGGGAGTTCCCCAACCCCCGGCAGTTCCAGCTTAGAAGATTCATAACGACTGGCGGGGCTGTGCCACAGCCGCCGCCAATCTTGAGGAAGTAGAGCTTCCCCCATTAGTAAACTTCCTGCCTTTCTTCTCAGGTTGACCCCCTTCCGACTTTTCATGAAAATTAGAGGGAATAGAGCGCTTGCCTGGAATGGAGGAGGACGGTTGAAGAGGTTGCACTTCACCGTGCACTGCTCGTGCTCTTCGTTTCCAGCTGAGATGATTCCTTTTCTGAGTTCCTGGAACAGACCCATTAGAAGGAAAAGAGGAAGGCCCTGCAGTTGTGGACTTATGGACAGGCCCACTGGAGAGCCCTAGAGAGCCTGGAATGGGAGCTGGGGCATCTGAATGTCTTGTGGAGTCCGGCTTGGAAGCTGGCCCCCCTGAGGCCTTGGAAGAGGCCGAGAATAAAGAGCTAGTGTTAGTTGGGCCAGCACAGGAAAGCCCATCGACAGAACTGGGTCCAAAAACTTGAGAGGAAATTGGATCCACAGAAAGGCTGACACTAGCCGTTACGAAATCTTTCTGCATTTGCCCCGTAACGCCTCCATCATTGGGATACTCTGAAGAAACGGTACGATTAATGCTAGGAGGAGAACCCTTCAAATCATTTACCGTTGCCGAGATACCACCCTGACCAACCGTTGAGGAATTAAAATGACAATTCGTAACGGATGCGTCAATGCCTGTAACGGTCGGACTGGGGCGTGATTTCCGGATCGGCGAAGGGGATGCAGGACTGGCCGTCTGAGTGCTGGAGGGGGCAGAGGCACTGCTGCCGGCAGCGAAACCCTTGCCTGAAGATTGCCCATAATCCTTCCCCGCCGTCCCAGAAGATCGGCCCTTCGGAGGGGTCCCCAGAATTTTCTTAAAAACGTCCACTCGCAGCCAATGACCCATTGAGGAACGCCGGAGCCATCCACTTCCGGCCGACGAGGATTAGAACACCCCCGGATGCCATGGAGAATTCGCCACAACTGAAACAAAAAATTGGGTAATTTCTCGTATTTAAAGAAACCCATACGACTTTCCTGCCAGATGAAGGGCTCTACCCTCTCCAGAGGCTTGGTGATGTCCAGCTGTACCTGAATACGCATACCTTTACCCCAACCCAAACCATCTCCTGCAACGTCGACATCAAGATACCTCCCCCAGAGAAGCTCCAATCTTCAGACCCACTTCCCGATTCATACATATAAGAGGCAAATCGTGGACATGAATCCAAAAAGGGAGTGGGTGAAGAGGATCTGAGATGGAGGAGTAACGCCATCAAAATCAAAAAGAACCAGTAAACTCCTGTCAAACAACCAGGGTCGCCCAAAAGAACCCGTGCTTTATCCTCTGTATCTGAAAACTCGAAAATCCAGAGATGAGGCTGGACTTCTTTGAAAATCACGGTCCCAAGAGGCTTCCAGAGTCGGTCAGCAAAGTGCGAAATGCCTCGCGATTCACCTTTTTCTCTGTCCCCAACTTCCCTACGAGGCACCTTGCTATTTTTGCTCGTCCCACAGAAAGGTCACCTTCAGTAATCCGTATTCCTTCTTTCTCTCATCCAAGAGAGAAAGCCTACCACACAACAGGTCAATGTCAATCTCCGGTCCCACCTTCAATGGATTATCACCCATAGTGGAAGTCTCCTTTCACGAAAACCGAGAAGAAAAGTAAAACCCTCACCGACAAAGCACTCAGGAGGGACTAAAAAAGTAACTCTACTCTATGCAGTAGATTTTCACATCAGCTTCGCATCGTTTAATTTATCGTGTTATAAATGATTTTTCATGAGAGACACTTACAAAAAATAAAAGCGTTAGTTTGGGAACTTTTTTTCTTTTTCTTTTTTTTTTTTTTTTCATTTCACTCAATTCTTATCAAAAGTTAATTTTCTTCAACAATTTAAATTTATTAAACTCAAATCAAAATTTATTCAATCCAACTCAAAAAATAATATAAAAATAATATTTATTTTTTTAAAAAATATTATAAAGGGTGGCTCGGCAATGCCACCCCCCACACGTTTGGAGGTGGTTTTGAACCATCCCATTATTTTTTTTTCTTTTAGTTTTTATTTTTTTAAGAAATAAAATATAATTTTTTATTTATTTTTAAATCTATTTTTTCCAAATATATTTACCTATTCAAATATTTTTTGTAAACCATCTAAACATAATTTTAATTTTTTTATTCTTGTTATCCGTAAAATCAATAAGGAATCAAATAAAATCGAATTGAATCCAACACCTAAACGAGCTCTAATTAGTCACTTGAAACATGTCACATGACTCACATCCACCTTTGTGAAAATCTAATATAAAGGATTGGATTACTCTTAAAAATGAAATACTCAAATGAACAAAAAAAAGAAGAGAAAAGTTAAAAAAATTCAAATAAAAGGAAAACTTAACATATTCTAGATTCTTTTCTTCTTTCCCATTCCTTTTATTTTGCGTGCGGTGTGGGGTGTGCTGCCAATTCTCATGTATTTTGTACTAAGAGCATTTATAGTAGACTCTATAAAATAACTTTTTGACTATTTTGTTGAGTAAATTTAACTAAAAAATAAAAAACNAATGAGTGATGAGTACTATTCACTCATCAAATCTTAAAAAATTAATATTTTCTCTCTCCTTTTTATTTTCATTTGTTCCTTTCCCTTTTCTTTTTCTTCTTTCTTGCCCTCCCATGACAAAACTCATATAATAATAATAATAATAATATAAAGAATTTTCTAAATGTGTTTTTTTATCACAAATTTTTAGGAAAAATATAAATTTTTAAAAATATGATCATTAGAATAAGATAACAATTCAAAAATATGAACATTAGAAAAAGACAAATTTTTCAAAATATGACCGTTAGAATAAGACAAATATTCAAAAATATAACGATTAGTAAAAGATAAACATTCAAAAAATATAAATGTTTAATAAAGAATAAAGAAATCTTTGAAAAATAATATTTAAATAAAATAATAATAATAGATAGTTAATTTGTTGAGACTAGTATAAATATTTTAAAAAATTTAATATTTAATATAAAAAAACATAATTTATAATTAAATTGACTAATAAAATCTACTAATTCAACTAAGAATCCTCCAAAGTCACCGCATTAAGAAAATTGAGGAAGGGGAAAGAAAACCGAAGAAAAAAACAGAAAAGATGAGAGGACAGGACAAATCCTTGATGGGACTCTTGTGAAGAAATTTTTGGAAGATCTGTGGACTATTGGCACAAGTGGAACCAGAACGATTTTGTGGAATATTTCACAAGATGCGACCATAATGAGTTACTTTATTTACATATGAAAAAAAAAAAAGGATGAGACCATAATGAGTTACTTTATTTACATATGAAAAAAAA
>FXXK01000366.1:146194-165317 GCA_900184695.1 Betula pendula
AAAAAGAGTAAAAAGGATGACGTACTTATCTCTAAAAAAATTAATTAATTAATTTAAAAAAAAAGGAAAAAGAAAGACTTACTTTATCTATAAAAAAAAAAAGGAAAAGAAAAAAGAAAAAGGATGACTTAACTTTAGAAATGAGGAGCTCAATGAAAGGTGACTTTCCGTTTGTGCGTGTGATTTACAAACAATACGTGAAATATTTGTAAGACAACGGAGCCTTTTCTTATCTTACCTCCTAGTTCAACAAGTGAGTCTGCTCGTCTTGCCTTTCTTATTTTATTTCTTAGAAGGAATTTTTTTTTTTGTAGGTATTTCCTTTAAGGTTTTCAATCCTAGGAGCTTGTTTTTGCTGCATCCCAAAGCTAGGCATCTTCGGTTTGTTAGGATTTTCATACCATCTCTGTCCACCTTCATGTACGTTAAATAATTTAAGTAAAATATAATAAATTGTGAGAATTTGAGTTTAAATTCATCTTTTTTGTTTGATATTTATTATATTAAATTATCATTTATCTTAAATTTTGAACAGATAAAAGAATAATCAATTTATTTATTTTTTTAACACTTTAACAATATGCAGTTAGTCAAGACAGGTTAACGACTTTTATCCATTCCATCATAATTGAGTGACTTCTTCTTCTTCTTCTTTTTTATTCCTAATCAAAGATAGAGGAAATAAACAATTTGACAACCACCGCCCCCTCTGTGGGGTTTATGAGGTGAGGGGGCGTTCGAAATGGGTGAAAAGGAACTTAATGAACTTAAGGATGCTTATAAGGGATGGGGTGTCCAACTTTTCTAAAAAGCTCTCCAAACAGACATCAAACATTCAAATCCAACTTCAAACGTCCTTTGCTGATCATTCGAATATAACTTCAATAGTTCGCCAAGACAGAGATAAAGTTCAAGATCTCACACAAAAACCATTTAAGTTCAATAATATCTTACTTAAAACTTGTTAGAATATACGGAAAACATAATATATTTTTTGTATATTTTATATTTGAGTGATATTATAATATTTTCTATTCCAAATTTAATTACAATCAACTCTAAATAAAAAAATTTACAAAATCACTCAAATATGAAATATAAAGAAAATATATTATATTATCCGTATATTCTAACATAACCAAACCCTAGCATTCTTAAGTTCTAATTAATATACTCTTAACCTTAATATAATTAAGGTTGGGATATTACATTAACACCAAGTTAATATATGTTTACACACACACACACACACATATACGAGTTAGGTTCACGAACCTTAACCGAGTCGGGTTGAACTTTATACGAATTAGGCTTTTAAGCCTTAATCAAGTCTCGTTGAGCGAGTTAAGTATATATATGTGTTACTTAATAATGGAGCGGCTTTCTATTACACAATTGAGTTTTTTGCAATCACAAATCGAGTTTAGGTCGAGTTTAAACAAACGGGATGTCGAACAGACTAATTCATTTGCAACCTTAGATCGTGTGATTGTAGCTAAGAGAGAGGAATTCAGATAGGGGGCAAGAGTGTTGCTTTCTCGAATGTGGAGTCCAATGGAGGAAACTAGGAAGTCCGCATGTGATGTTCGTGTTGGCAACTTTTTTTTTTTTTTGTTGGTTTATTCAAATAAGAGAAAATAGGGAAAGAGAACTACAAAGAAGGGATATTCCCACTCTTAAAACGAAGAGCATAAATAAAAGGGGAACAAGAAAAAATGCTACTAAAAATATAATTGGTAGTGGCCCATCTAGCTATTTAATGTGCAACTTGATGTTGGCAACTTTGTGTTCATACAAGTAATATCAAACCTACATTGGCTTTGGGTAGCATACATGTAAGAGCACTCACATTAAGTTAATCAAAATAGTTAAAAAGTTATTTTGATTAGTCCTGTAACAAAAAATATTAAAAAAATGATTTACATTCGGCTCAACAAAATGATTAAAAATTTGTTGAGCACTATAACTAAAAAATCTATAGGTTATATTAATAAAAAAACTCAATATGATTGTCCCTCTAGGAATATGAAAACTAGATAAAGAAATGATATTTAAAATAAAAAAGTAAAAGTTGATAGTTAAATTGCTGAAACAAATATAAGTGCTTTGTAAAAACAAGTAACTAAAATGGAAAAAAAGTATTCTTTAAATAAATTTTAACAAAATATTTATTAAGGAGGTGAGTGCACTAACATGTGCAACTGCAAGCTGTTTTACATCAATGGATGTAATTTATATTTTAATATTCTAATAATTTTTCTCTTTTATTTTTCCAAGTAGGCAAGTATAGTTATATTTTTTCCTGTTATTAAGTTTATACATTCATTTCTCTTATCTTTATCATCTACCAAAAACAAAGATAATTTTTTTTTTTTTTAAAAAAAAACTTAAGTAGAAAAAATATAAAAAATTTGATATTTAATTTATTTTAAAAGTAATTCTCCAAATTAAAAATAAATAAATAAATTATTCTCTTAAAAAAGCAACTTTTAAAAGCATTCATATTGAGCTTTTTCATCCGCGAGGGTGTGAGTGCAAATCTAAATAATCATCTCATAAATTTATACTTGGGGGGATGTGGATAATTACAGAAAACATAAAAGGATCAGGACCCAATAATTGATGGGACCCCTGAATTAATTGTCATGCTGGAAAAATCTGGATGAGTTATTATTTGGGACCATTTTTAACTCTCAGCTTTACTTGGGTACTGTTTGTAAGCAAGAAAATGGGCTATACTAAATTAGACGGGTTGAAATTGCCTGACCCCACGTATTTCTGATTTGATAATGGACCTGGGCCAGTGCAAATGGGTCACGTAGCATGAGAGAGCTCTTGTTGCCACAGAGCACAACTATGCCCCTGCTAGCCTACCAGGCTATTGCGTTAGTATTTATACGTCATCTACTTGCTGACGCAGGCGGCAGCTTGCTGACGCTTGTTGGAAAGGAACAAGCATAAGTTAGCCGCTTATACATTTACGGTAAATATAAACATAAGCTTGAGCTGAAATGAACAGTATTTTAGTCTAGACACATTAACAGTGTTTTGTGGGTCTTATGTATTAAAAAAATAACATATATATTTTTTTTAAATCTCATTCAGCCCAAGCTAAAATACTGTTCATTTCAGCCTGGACTGTTGTATATCACGACTCATACATTTAATGGTGACACAGGTCGCTGCCACTTTGGCACTGCATTATTATTTTTTTTTTTTTCAAAGTCATAGAATAGGAAAAAAATTACAAAGGAAAGAGTTGTTAACTGAATTGAAGACAAAAAAAAAAAAAAAAAAAAAAAAAAAGAGAATGCTACGAAATTTTAGGTTTTAGTGGCCTATCTAACTACTAGATGCACATAATCATTTGCGCATTGAAAAATCTTACAAGCTTTTCAATGCCAAAAAGAAAAGAGCTGTAGTCTAATATCTAAAAAATAGACTCAGTATGCCAATCTTCAAAGAGCTGAAGCTGATTTAGAGTAAGGATAGGAAGAAGAGAATCACCTTTTATAATTAGAGAAGAACAGTCAAAAGAAAATACTAACTGGGTTGCCAATAACGCAGCAAGAGCTTTACCTTTGTTAGTATCAATCGAGAGGAGCCTCAACGAATGCACAACAAAAAAATCATCATGCTGATCTCTAAGGGTGGCTGTTGCCACAACAAAAGAAGGATGTATGGCCGCATCGAAATTCACCTTGAGAGAGCCCAAAGGAGGGGGCAACCAAATAGAGAAAACCAAATGCCTGATAAACCAGGCTTCCAAATGATGCTTAATTGCAGATTTGATCCTCTTCATTAAAATAAAACTGTCCGACTGAACAGCTTCAAATAGGAGTTTATTCTAAGCGAACTAGATATTGTCCATTAGCACAAGAGTTGAGATTTGAAACTTCTGAACCTCATCATAAGGAATACCTAGCATATCACGCGGATTCAAAATTGCCTTTATTCAAGAAACAAAAGGTAATTGAGCAAAAACTATATTGTTCAATGGCTAGTTAGAGTTATGCCAAAGAATTCTGGAGAGGGGACAACTCAAGAAAATATGCTGCAATGATTTAGTTGGGCCTTGACAGAGCAGGCAACATAACAAATCCGAGGCAATAGAAGGAACAAACCTAAATATATTACGTCTAGTTGGCAAAATGTTCCAAGAGAGCTTCCAAAGAAACAGCTTGAGCCTTGCTTCAACCTTGAGAACCCATAAAAGATGCCAATCAGAAGTATTAAGGGGGAGAAGGAGATGGAATATCTAGGTTACTAACAATTTCATGGGCTGATTTAACAGTAAATTTTTCACTAGAGGAAAGGGACTAGATCCAGTGGTCTGGACTAGGCGTTTGGGGAATATGGATAGAAAGATTTTGAAGGGCAAAATGTGTATAAAAAATGAAATTAATAGGTGATGAATTCCAACTCCTAACATGATACGTAATTAAGTATGGAACAGTGAGGTTAGGGAGAGAAGGAAAAGCTGAACTAGGGGAAGGCTTGAAACCAGCAATGGAGGGAACCTAAGGATCTTGCCAAATATGAACATTCTGACCAGAGGAAACAGACCAGTTTACCCCCTTTTGAACCGCATGTCTATATTTCATGATTCCTTTCCATAATCAGGAAGCAGAAGAGGGAACCAGGGCATCAAGGAAATTCCTACCATGTAAATATTTAGAGGACAACGCTCTAACCCAGAGAAGATCGATCAGTAGAATTCAGCATTTTCGACCCTAATTTTGCCAACAAAGAAATATTCTGAAGAAATTTTTTATGGGACTCTTGTGAAGAAAATTTTGGAATATCTGTGGACTATTGGCGCAAGTGCAACCAGATTGATCTTGTGGAATATTTCACAAGATGCGACCATAATGAGTTACTTTATTTACATATGAAATAATAATAATAAAAAAGGATGACTTTATACATAAAAAGAAAAAAAAAAAGGAAAAAGGATGACTTACTTTATCTATAAAAAGAAAAAGAAAAAGGAAAACTTAACTTTAGAAATGAGGAGCTAAATCAAAGGCCACTTTCCGTTTGTGCGTGTGATATACAGTAGTAACAATACGAGAAATATTGTTATTATTTTTTTTTTTAAGCATTTATATTCAGGTCCTTAAATTATGAATTTATTTTTATTTTTTTATTTAAATATAATATTTTAAGAAAAATAAAAAGAAAAAAAAGTTGAAAAAAGTAAAAAGTAAAAAGTAAAAAGTTAGAAAGAAAAATAATATTTTATTAGTTAAAAGAATAGTAGGGAGTGGATAGTGATCCGGCTTTTTATTTTTATCCGGCTCCAAAATACTCTCTAGTTCACGCTTCCAACTTTTTTCCTCAAAGTAGGGAGTCGGATGGAAGCTCCAAAATACTCTAAAATAAATTTTGGCTCCCTAAATTCCTATTTTAGAAAGCCGGATAAAAATGCTACGACTTCCTACATTTATTTCCTATTTTGAGGAGAAAATCACTTTTTCCTATATTAACTATCTATTTTTTCTAGTCACCACATCCGGCTCTCTAAATTAAAGATATACTTTCACTTTTTTATTTAAATATAATATTTGAAGAAAATGAGAAGATAAAGAAAATTGGGAAAAACAACAAGTTGGAAAGAAAAATTAATATTTTATTAGTTTAAAGAAGAGTAGAGAGCGAAAGGGCTCCATACTAAGAGGGAGCTATTCCATACTCTTCACTTTTTTAGTCAAAGTGGATAGCTGAATAAAAGCAATAAAATGATCTAAAATGAATTTGATTATTTAAAATAGGAAAATTCATACTTTAAAGAGTCGAATAGGAATGCTCTAAGTGCTTTGAATAGGAGTGATCATCCCGTTCACCATTCATCCCACTTAAAAAACCCATAGATCCAATAATGATTGTAAAACATGAGGAGGATATGAGAATGATCATAAAAAGAAATGAATCATTTTTCATACATATATGTATGAGGACCATGTGTCCTCACATGAGGATTAAAAATTCAATTATGATTTTGAAAAATAGAAGGATAAGAGAAGGGCAAAATAAGAAAATATAGCATTTTCTTATATTATTTCAAGTACCAAGAAATGGATCAGGCTTACATGCTGTAGTTTTTACGTAGAAAATCAAGGGCCCATATGGGCCATATCAACTGAAAAAAAATTTACAATTGATTTGGACCTTAAATTTTTTTACAGCTTAGAGCATTATCATCCGGCTCTTTATTGTGGGGATTTCTTATTTTAAATAGCTAAAATGAATTTTAGACCATTTTATTGCTTCCATCCGGCTCCCTACTTTGAGGAAAAAAGTAAGGAGCCATTTCACTCTCTACTCTTCTTTTTTATAACAAACTATTAATTTTTCTCTCCAATTTTTTTATTTTTTCAATTTTATTTATTTGAGAAGAATAAAAAAATTCTTAAAATATTAATATTTAAATAAAAAATTCAAAGTAGATCCTTAGTTTAGAAAATCGAATGTAGGTATTTAAAAAAGTAGCTCGTAAAAAAAAATTGATTTTTAATCTCTATTTTAACCTTAAAATAGAAAATTGATTAAGAATGCTTTTAAGCCTCATCCCCAAGAAGTACGTGTCAATGGTTGTTGGAAATTTCATTCTCGTACATCTCAGCTTCCCCATCATATTCAAATCATTGAACTCTTTTTTAAAGATGCTCATCACTACCTAAAGTTTCACCACCTCACAAAGCTGAACTCTTTTTTCGCTCTCATGGCAAAAAAGCTCATCTCTCTCTGGGTTTTCCTTCTACTCCTATATCCAGTAAAGCCTGATGTAGCTACACCCCTGTTGGAAGAGTTCAGCGGCGGGTTCAGGGCTGCAGGCAACAACTTGAGCTTAGACGGCGTTGCAGCGGTTGATAACAATGGCCTACTTCGGCTAACAAACTACTCCTCGACCATGGCACTAGGCCACGGATTTTATTCACAGCCAATCCAATTCAAGAACTCCAGCGGCGAAGTCATGTCCTTCTCCACCTCGTTTGCTTTCGCTATAATCCCCCAGCCTGGGAATCAAGGTGGCGATGGCTTTGCTTTCGCAATCTCTCCCGTAAAAGGGATTCCTGGGGGTGATTCAGGCTCTTATCTTGGCCTCTTCAACTCCAGCAATAATGGGAACTTCTCAAACCACATTGTAGCGGTCGAATTCGACACTTACAAGAACGTTCAGTTAGTTCAGTACGGTGAACTCGATAACAACCATGTTGCTGTCGACATCAATAGCATACAATCAATAACAACTGCTCCGGTCGTGCAATATAAGGGTAATGATACGAACGGAACTCCCCTTAATTTGACGAGTGGTCAGGTAATTCAGGCATGGATCGATTTTAATTCGCCAACAAATCAATTAGATGTGAGGCTTGCGACGGACTCTGCTAAACCCAGTTCTATACTTTTGTCCTCTAAAGTGAACCTCTCACAATTTCTTCATCAATCCATGTACGTCGGGTTTTCTGCTGGTACTGGTTTAGCAGCGAGCTCGCATTATATCCTGGGTTGGAGCTTCAACATGAATGGAGACGCTAAATCTCTCAATTTAGATCAACTTCCTAAGCTCGAGCTCCCCATCACTGGGACCAAAAAGAATCGTACAGGCCTAATTGTTGGTGTCTCAGTTCCAGTTGCATTGGCTGTGATTTTGGCGATTGCTTTGGCGTTTTACTTCGTCAGGAGGATCCAGAAGGTTGAGGTGATTGAGGACTGGGAGCATGATATTGGTCCGCATAGATTTCCTTACGAGGAGCTGAAGAAAGCAACAAGGGATTTCAACGAGACAGAGCTACTTGGATCTGGTGGGTTCGCTCAAGTTTACAGAGGAACTCTGCCAAACCCAGACACCCAAGTTGCTGTCAAGCGTATTTCCCATCAGTCAAAACGAGGCTTGCAAGCGTTCATGTCGGAGGTTTCTAGTATTGGCCGTCTTCGTCATAGGAATTTGGTTCAATTATTGGGTTGGTGTCGTCGGGAAGCTGATCTACTACTTGTGTATGAATTCATGCCCAATGGAAGCTTGGACAGCCACCTGTTTGATGAGCCCAAATCAATCCTGAGTTGGGAACAAAGGTTCAAGATTATCAAAGGATTGGCTTCAGGGCTTCTGTACTTACACGAGGAGTGGGAAAAAATTGTAGTTCATAGAGACATCAAGGCCGGAAATGTTTTATTGGATTCTGAGTTTAATGCAAAGCTGAGCGATTTCGGTCTTGCTAAGTTATACG
Source organism: Betula pendula (assembly GCA_900184695.1). Classification (NCBI taxonomy): domain Eukaryota; kingdom Viridiplantae; phylum Streptophyta; class Magnoliopsida; order Fagales; family Betulaceae; genus Betula; species Betula pendula. The sequence goes on from FXXK01000366.1 coordinate 154,429, forward strand.
AGCATGGCTCCAACCCAATCACCACCCGGGTTGTGGGGACGCTGGGGTATATGGCGCCTGAGCTCACGCGCACAAGCAAGCCTACGACTAGGTCGGATGTGTTTGCCTTTGGCGCTTTGTTGCTGGAAGTGGTATGCGGTAGAAGACCCATTAATCCTTCAGCGTCGTCTGAGGAGCTCCTGCTGGTGGACTGCGTTTGGGAGAAGTGGGCGGCAGGAGAAGTACTTGATGTTGTAGACCCGAGGATGGAGGGGAGGTTTGATGTGGATGAGGCCGTTTTGGTGCTCAAACTGGGCTTGATTTGTTCAAATGATGAAGCCTTGGCACGCCCTGCGATGAGGCTGGTGGTGAGGTACTTGGAGGGCGAGCTGGCGCTGCAGGACGAGGTGGCGATGCCAAATAAGAGAAAAGTTGGTGGTGGTGGTGGTGCTGTTGTGGAGGATCATACGCATTCCATTCCGACTACGTCATCAGTGTATGACGTTTATGGTAGGTAGGCCCTAGGCCGACAATGCAAAGCCCCTGTACTTTTTTTTTTTCGTCTTCTTCTCTTCCTTTCTTTGGAATTTTAACGTCGTGTTTGATCTTCCCTCTTTTTTTTTTTTTTTTTTTTTCAAGTGTTTTGATGTAAAAATAAGGGTGAAATAAGTTTTAAGTCATTTGTGGATATTTATGAGAAAAATTAGTTGTTAATGTTTTTTTAAGTAGAAAGAAAGAAAGAAAATTATCAAACGAGCCCAATTTTAGGTTTTCATTACCTGGTTACGATAGTATCTTTGTTTGGTAGCAAGTGAAATATTCATCACCAATGAAGATACTTTATTTATAATGAGACTTGCTAGACCTTCAATTATATGGTCTTCTTTCAATTATGGTTTTGTAAGCATTGGATTGGGAAGGATCGTAGGGTTGAAAAATAATCATTTTTCATTTACAAGACCCATTTCGGTTAAAATATTGATGTCAACTTGAGCTCAAGCCCAAAATAGTCTTTATAATTTTTTATTTTTTATTAACAAGGATGGATTTGAATGTTGATTAGGACTGTCATTTCAGCATTATGAGATAATTATAAAATAAAAATGTAGTTTATAGAGTATTACTCATGTTGAAATATGTGCAGAAATATAAAATACGTAAATAATAGTGGAAGTAAGAAAGAGAGAGAGACATAAATAATTACGGGTGGTTTGTTGTTAGATACTTACGCCCACCACTTTAAAAGGCTCTTAAGATTACATTGTATTTATTTACTTAATTTGTCTACATTACAAATGTCCATATTTATAAGGTATAACCGTATAAATTAAATACAAGTATGGTAATCAAATTTCTCAAATTTGATTACAATCAATCGCAAATAGAGAATATTTCAATATCAACTACATATGGAATATACTAAAAATATCTTATATTTTCTGTTTATTCTAATAACTCAATTTTGATTGAGTTTGCAATTGTCTCATTATTCAGAAGAATAATTCTACTCTTTATATATATTTATCACATACATTTCTTATTAATTGATGTAGCGTGTTTTAAGTGGTTTTTATTTCTTTTCATTTGTTTTTTTTTAAAAAAAAAAAATTGATACACCCCACATTAACATGTACAAAATAAGTGTGATAAACAACTGTGAAAAGTAACATTATTCAATTCATAATAACATATTAGAGAATCAATTTTAAGGTCAATATTTTATTTTGTTACATCTAGCGTAAACATAATGTCATGTTATTTACAATTTTAAATGATATAACAATATATACACTATTAAATTTAAAAAATCTATTATAAACAGTAAATCAAAGACTCCATCTCACCTCATGTCTACATACTACATCTCTATTTCACTTTTATTTTGCTTGACTATGTGATAATACCTATTAATTTTTTAATTTTTTTAATGTTCTTTTTTTAATAACAATTATTAATAAATACTACCATATAAACTCCGTAAAATAAGAATATAGTATTGAGCACCAGGGGGAATATGTACAAATATTCAAGCTTTCAAATCTTGTAAGTGAGGCTCAAAACGCCTCTAGTGGTAGAGTGACTTCAATAGGAATCTAAATTCCAAATTTTAAGTCAAATACCACGGTATACACGGTTTTGAGGAAGCCACACAACAAGTACATAGGCCACGTGTGTTTTATCCACATCTCATTCAAATTCAAGAACTCAGTCAATATTAATTGGAGTGCAATTATGTGGCTTTTTGAGCTGCAATCAGATCTTATTTTGACTGTATTTTTAATTTTTTTTTTATTTCTTGAATTCTATACCTATCTATAGCGGTTAGGATCCATCTCTCTGTGTTTTCCTCTTTTCCATGTAGCTCTGATTTAATTTTTCAGTATATGTACTTAAAAAAAAAGAAGAAAAAAAAAGAGAGAACTCAGCCAATATCCCCTTTTCCCCTTCCCCCCTCTTAAATAGAAAGAAAAAAACAAAGAAGAACTGGGCCAATATTAAAAAAAAAAAAGAAGAAAAAAAAAAAAAAGAAAAAAGAACTCAGCCAATGGCATTGCATTCTGATTCTCTTTCTATTGGGTTCGCTTTGTTACGATTGGAAATTAGGGCCATTAAATTTGTTGGGGACCCAAAACTTATAAAGTTAATTTACGTTCACTCTTTACCTAGACACTCATGACTCAGCCGTCCCAGTCTATTCCAACTTTAATTTCTTTCCATAAAGTCCAATGCTTTAATAAAGTCCAATGCTTCTCACATGCAAATGAACACTTGTCATTTTTATAGATGAGTTTAGAAAAAGTTCCTCCAACCCAGTTTGAAGGAAAACTCTGTCCTTCTTGCAAAGTCCACTCGGTTGTTGTTGCATTTGCTTTCAAGCAGGTCACTCTCTTGGCCTGCTTCGGAAATTGTATTGTGCACAGCTCATTTGATGGCTTTTAGTTTTTTTTTTTTTAGTTTAAGATATTGAGGATTAGGTCATTTTTTATTTATTTTCAATTTTGTATTGTTCGTTTAAGTTTGTTGTTGAAGAGTCCAAACTTAAACGAATGCCAAAAACTTCCATAGATATTACCAGTGAACTCAGTGTATGGTAGCACTCATGTGAACGAGAATATATTCTCATTCACTTAGTTTTAGCTAGATCACGCGATTGCTCTTTGATAATTGTTAAAATGTGCATAATTTATTTAATTAAAATAAGTATGATAATATTTTATTTTGTACTAATTTTTGTATTTTATAGTTAAATTTAGAATATTGTTTAATCACTAGTTTTGAGCTTAAATGAAGTACTAATGCAATGAATTATATTTTGTAGGATCGTTAGAATTGTTATAAAAAAATAATAATAATAATAAAAAAAAAAAGGAGGAATTAATGAAAGGGGGCGTGGACTATAGACCAATAAGAAGGAAATTGAAGAAAAAGAAATGGTCTCTTTAGACTTAAATGAACCACGACAAAGCATGTGGGCCCGTCATGTAGTCAAAGCAAAGGAAAAAAGAAAAAAAGAAGACAAAGAACAAGGAAGAATACGTAGGAGAGGAGCCAAAAGAATGGAGAAAAAAGAAAAGGTGAACATATGGGTAAAAAGAGGTGATATGCGTGTGAAATGAAAATTTTTTTTTTTTGAGAAGCTGATCTTTGACTTGGTGCTTTGAATTGCAGCAACGTGAAACAGAGCTGAACGCTTGCAAAAACAGGCGTGAAAGAACTTGAAGAAAAACAGAAAAAAAAAGAAAAAAAAAAAAAAAGAAGAGGCTGGGAAAAAAAGGAGAAGAGAAAAAAGACTCCAAGCTTTATAAAAGAGAGCTGGCCAGTGCTGGACGTGAACCAGGAGGGGAGTGTTCATTTTGAAGGCATAAGTTGGGTTCTCCTCCATTCTGGAGAAGCAATATTTTTCTTTTCTTAGNTTTATATTTTTTATTTTTTATTTGTTGTGTTTAATGTTTAGCATTTTGATTGTGGGTTTTGTGCTCATAGTCATGAGTAACTAATCTTTCAATTAGGGCAACGGGTGAAGCCCTTAATTTTTATTATGTGTTTTTGAGACTATATATTTTGAATGTTCTTTATAGATTAATGGTTGAATGGTGTGAATGATTTTAATTTGAGAAAAATTTCATGTTAATAAGTTTATTTTGATTCATTATGATTTTTGTTTATATCATATGCTTACTTTAATTTGTTTGATTTGTTATGATTCGAATTTATAGTAAATGTTTAATCTCTTTTAACATGTCACTAAAATCAAATCTTCAATTAAATCTATACTCAATCGATTTTAATTTTAATTAGTGTTTTATTGTTAAATATTTCGATTATGAGAGTTGATTCTCTACCTAGTTGAGTTATAATTATAATTTAATACGTAATAGAATGCTAAGTAAATTCTTAAAGCCCTATTGTTTTTCTCATTAATTTTTCTTTAACTTTTTTTTTGTACTTAATTTAATTATGTTAATCTAATCGCTCTATTACTCAACTTCTTAGTGAAAAACAACAATCGAATTATTTTATTTTTTTATACGACAACAATAATTTTACTTGAGTGTCTAACATTCTCTATAAATCAACATCAGTTTTATCAAAAATTTATTTTTTGCGATAACCTACATTTAAATTTTACAATCTTTTTAACATAGAACTCTCCACCTTTCCTTAGAAGATCAGTGGCAGGAATCGAGAGATATTCTCCACTTCTCTTTTGCAGTCCCTCTCGACTTGAAATCGACCGTATGATTTACTGCATCATCACATTGATAACAAAATGAGAAGTAGACAAAGGTTCTTTGAGATTAGAAACTCTTTTACTTCAATAATTAAAAAGAATAAGAGAAAGGGAAGAAACAACCTTTCTTTTTTTTTTTTTTTTTTTGCGTTTTTGGTATTTAGTTTTTACTTTTTGAGGTAATTGATGATTTGAAGGGACATTTCACAATCAGGTGATAGTTTGTGGGATATGTCTGCATGTGTATCTATTTTTATTTTTATTTTTATTTTTTATTTTTATAATTGTGGCTTTAATTAGAGAGTATTAATTAAAATTTTTACCATAATTGAGGCTTTAAATATTTTATTTTAATCTATAAAAGGGGCCTTAATTATACAATTATCATAATTGAGGGGCTAATTGGCCTAATTTAAGAGCCGTCCTAATTGGAATATGGGTTATACATGCCTAAAGGACCGATGTGACTATGCGATGAACGGACAAAGTGATAAAAACGGATGCTATTTAGACAGGCGTATAGCACAACTCCTATTCAAAAGTCAATTTAAACTAAATGATGATGATCAATCGTTTATAAAATAAATAAAAGTTCTTTAATTTTTTTATGGGGTAATATGAGATAAAATGAAGACTAGATGCTCTTTTGTATATTAGATTTTCCATTGCATCACACAGATATAATTTATAGTGAATTTCATCGTGTATTCTATTTAGGGGAAAAAAAAAAAGGCGTGAAACCGACTTAAAATACGAAAACATTAACATTATCGAAAATGCTAATAAAAGGGGGACAGTTACGTTTAAAATTGAAAAAAAAAAAAAAATAAAATTTCAAAAGAAAGGAAAACTTATTAAATGAAATTAATCTAATAGATTCCTTGGGAAATATATAAAAAAGCCACGTCTGACTACTGCTAAGGCCAAATTTAAAAGAGCTCCTGAACTGATAAGTGGTAGATGTCGCATTTATAAACTACCAAATGGTGGATAAAAAAAAAGCTATTTTCGAATTTTTTTTTCGCAAATTAAAAAGAGCTCTCTTAACTGATAAGGTGGCTAAATATTCGATTATTTTAAACTACCAAAAGTTGATAAAAAAAGTCTATTTCAATTTTTTTTTTTTCTAGATATACTTTAGATTCTAAAAAAAAAAAATTAAAAAATCCTTGGTGGGCCTCGGTAAACGCACCCCCAAAATTATGTCGTTCTTATGGTGGTCTGTGACCACCCCCAAGGCTATGTTGGGGATGTCGCGACCTTACTCCCCAACCAGTTTTGAAGCGCACGCGCGCATGCTCTGGGGTGTGGCCGCGAGCTACCCAAAGCAGTTGAGGGTGGGCCGCAAGCTACCCTCATGGCGTTGTGGGGGTGGTCGATCTACCCCATGTGGTGAGTTGGCACCCCCAAGCCCATTAATTTATTTATTATTTTAAAAAAGATGGTTATGGGTTTGGGATTGGGCGAACCACCTTTATTTTGAATTAAAAAATGCCTTGGGGTGGCTCGTAAACACCCCCAAAATTGGTTTAGGTGTCTGTGACCACCCCCAAGCTAGTTGGGGATGGCTCGCGATTACTCCAACCAGTTTTGAGCCACCCCCCCATGACCTGGGTGTGGCCGCGAGCTACCCTCAAGCAGTTGAGGGTGGCCGCAAGCTACCTTCATGGCTTTGGGGGTGGTCGATCTACCCCCATGTGGTGGATTGGCACCCCCACCCACTAATTTATTTATTTATTTTTTAAAAAATGGTTATGGGTTTGGGATGGGCGAACCACCTTTATTTTTTTTTATATTCTTTTTATAAATATAAAAAAAATTGGTTAAGTTTATTTTTTGTAACTTTTTAAAGAAGTTAAGGACATTTTAAAAAAAAAATGAAAATTTGTCTTTTTATCATATATGGGCAGTTTGAGAAATTGACTTTTATTGCTTGTCATTTCATAGTCTCTTTTAAATTTGACTGACAGTATAAAAAGCTTTTTATATTTTTTCCATATTTTTTTCTTCTTTCTTGTTCCTTTTCTTTCACCGTGGGGTGTGCTGCCAATTCTCATGTATTCCGTACTCAAATCAGCGGTGGTGGGGCGTGTGGGTGCTGTAACAGCACCCAACCTGAGGGAAAAAAAGATGAGCGGACAAATCCTTGTGAAGAAATTTTTGGAATATCTGTGGACTCTATTGGTGCACGTGCAACCAGAATGATTTTGTGGAATATTCCAAAAGATGCGACCATTTGTTTAATTTGTTGTAATCTTTGTTCTATTATTGGATTAAAAAAACAAAAGAAGAAGACCATAGTCCATAGATGACTAACTTTATATATATATATATAAAGGATGACTTACTTTATTAAAAAAAGAAAGAAAAAAGGATGTCTTACTTTAGAAAAGAGGATATAAATTAAAGGTTACTTTTTGAGAATACATTTAGTCAATGGTGTAAAATTTATATTTTATAGCATTTAATAAAAAATTAACATCTCACTTAAAAATATTAAATATATTTTATTAACAAAAAAAAATTTAACAACAAAATATTCACGTATCCTTTTGAAGAGATTTACTGAATTTATATTTATTGCATTTAGTGTATTTAAATGATGTCTTTTTATTGTAAGCTGAAAAATAAATGTTTACAGCTCATAATAATAGCAGAGGCTCCCTTTAAAATAAAAAAATAAAAAAATCCTAATCAAAGATAGAGGAGAAAAATATTTGGACATCTTCAATTGAAGTCTTAATATCTTGTGTAAAGACGTTACATAACTTGATAATATTTATATCAAACATGTACTCATTTTATAAACAATAACTTCAGAAATCCATTACCTATGACAACACTTTTTTCTTTGAACAAGTAATTTGCTTTGATTAAAAAAATAAAGGATTACAAAAGTCGGGATTGTTTTATAAAATCCAGTGCATCCAATTCATAGGAGAGAAAACCAAAAAAATAGTTTTATAGCAGTCCACTCATGTTCAAAGTACATGCGAAAAGTAAATGAAAATCACATGATATATTAAAAATGTATAGAAAAATTATATAAGTTTTTAATATGTATTAGTCTAAATTGCCTTAGACCCATCACTTATTTAGGATTACAATTTGTGTTTACGTGTTATATTTGAATTGTGTTGAAGCATAGATATAAGATTATATAGGTCAATTATAACCCTACTTATTTAATTAAACGGATTAAACCTCTAAATTTTTACCTATTAATTTTGTGTTAAGTTCATGGATCGTATAACAAATTGTCAACCCTTGTGTCGTATGTCGGGTTAGGGTCATGTTGAAGTATTCATATAATACTATATATGTGAACCTTTTGTTGGCCTATTTAATTAAATAAATCAAACTTTTCAATTTTAACTTATAATTTTATGTTGAATTTGTGTCAAATTTACATGCATCTAAAAGAAATTGTTGATCCTACCACCAGTTAGCCACGTGGGGGCAATTTAAGATGGCCTTGATGATTATCCGTGAAGTTACTCTCAAGGATGATGTTATTGTTGCCAAGAGAGCAAGCTAGGTTCTGATAGGAGCAAGAATGGGGTGTACACATGGATACAATTATTTGTAATATTTGCAGCTGCACCTACAAAATATGGATATCATTTTTAGATATTCATATAATATTTTTGTTAATGGCATCGCTCAATTATTGCCGTTATTATTTACTATCTGAATATTAGGTAACAGACTTATTTTAGTCTTTTAGGCCTTCTGTAGGTCTCTATTACAGCCTATTTTAAATTTTTTCTCAACACCCATCCAGTTAGAAGCTTAGAACAACCAGAAAATAATAATAATAACAATAATAAAAGAATCTTCATCCCAACACCGGATGTTGAGAAATCAAAATCTCTCGATTCACCCATTTTCAGACAGAACAATAAATTGCAGGAAGAAGAGTTGTCAAGAAAACCTACGAAAATCAAAATAGTTTCAAGAAAACCAACACCGGCCTAATTGTATGCACCTGAAGAGAATATTGAAACCACCTAAAATTCTGTTTGAACCGATGGAAAATCAGAGATCGAAAGGCGAGAGGAAGAAGATATTGGCTATAGGCTCTAGCTGCATCACGACGTGAAGTGAAGGAGAGTCTGAGATATGAGAGAATCATAAATGAGAGGCAAGAGGAAGAAGATGGTGGCTTTGAGCTCTGGCGGTGTTACGGTGAACTAGTGAAGTGAATGAGTGCACTATAAAAAAAAACCATGATAATGTTTTTAGAAAGTTCATGAAGTTTAAGAGATTTCTAGCCGCAAAACTCCTTTAAGAACTCTTTAGAAAAGATCGTTTTCTGACGACCAATCTGTAAGTATCAAAACAGGTCAAACGCAACTCAGTTTACTCAAACTGAAGCCCTTGTGCTGTATCGAAACCCTCTACGACATAGTGATTTGATAAAAGTTAATCCGTTGACCTTTTTAAGCATAAAATGACTTATCATCGCTTACGTGGCACTTTTGACCCGGGCCTTATTCTAAAATGGAGTTTCACCATTTGGATTTTATATCATAAATGGACTCTATTTAGTATATAAATGGTTTTTACTTGATTTGTGAAATCGGAATTCAATTCCGAGGCAGTGTAACTTTTAGCCTAAAAACCGAGCCTTAAAACCTCCAACTGTCGAATTTAGCTTTAAACTGCTAAATTCACTGAGTAGGGCCGGCTCATAGCTGATTTGGAGCCTAGGGTATTGACACTTGGCAGTGGGAGAGTTTGCTGGAAATAAAGCACAAGAAGCCAAAAAAGTCATAAAGTTATCTGACTTTGAGGGCATTTTGGTAACTTGCATGGAAAGGTGTGTTTCCATGAACCTAGGCTAGTTTGGACGTGGAAGCTGGCTGTCTAGAAGCCTTGGCTTCTCCTATAAATAGGAGGAAGAGCACTCAGAACCGAAATCACTCCTTCTTGCACCAAAACAGAAAAATCCTCCATTCATCTCACTCTCACCCTCTCACGGCACCTAGGGGGTTTTTGAGCAATTCTTTCTTCCAAACTGTCCAGAAATTTATACACAACCTTGCTTGAGTGTCCAGAAGCGTAACCCAACCTTTAGAAGTCATTTTGAGTCCATTTGAGGTATGAAAGCTTCATCCCCTCAAACAGCTTCAAAACCGGGTCAATAGAGGGGTTTTGGGGAATTTTTTTGGTTTTTCACAACCTGTTTGCATGGGCTGTGTATGATCATTTAGGAGGGTTCTAAAACATTTTGTATCATGTTTCCATTGGATCTTTGGGCTTTGGAATCATGAGAAAACACCAAGAACTCATATACCCCATTCGGCCTCTATAAGAGTATTTTTATGTGATTTTTATGCCTAACTGGTTTTGATGGCTTCTTTGCTATTATTTGATTATCTAACATATATTTGATGTATCTAAATATATTTTTGATGTGTGTTGTTATTGGTTAGTTCAAGGATCCAAAAGCGCTCAAAAGACTAAAATATGGAAGCAAGCGGAGCTTGTTTTAAAGGAAATGAAAAAGGCTTAAAATCAACCTATATATTGTTGTTGTTGTTATTTTTTAATCTTATAGTGGATAACACTCAATCTCATGCTTAAACGTTTATGGTGGCCCTGCCCTGCGCCCCTCGGCCGTATAAGCATGAAGTTGAGTGAGAATTGGCTATAAGAGATTCTTTCAATACTGTACATATAACTCATAAATAAGCCCTACTAATAGTGGGGACATTTATGCAGTATTAACTCTTGTTTGTTAAATACTCATCTCGAATTATACTCTTACTTCGGTGTGGGTATTCGAGTGCAATATTGGATGATTTACATTATTGTCAACGGATCCTTATGGCATGTCCTCACTTATGTGGGGATTTCATAGTTAAATGCTTTGAATAAAATTATGGACAATATGTGAGAATACTCACAAATATGACTTTATTATATATGAGTATATGTATGGATAAAATCAAGTAATGAAAAGAAGGTGATGGATAATAATAAAGGCTAAGAGCACGGATCCTGAAGACTTGACCAATTGTTATTGATTGGTCATCTGATATATGTTATTTGTGTATCAATATTGCTAGGCAGGTGGAATACTATTATTCTGCGGAAAAAGAGTAAGTATGGAAGTACTTACTGGGGCTGGACGGCTTGTCTTCTTTTATATCTCAGTATTGTTTTATTCATG
>FXXK01000366.1:165566-176981 GCA_900184695.1 Betula pendula
AAAAAAAAAAAAACCTAAAACAATGTAAACATAACTCTACCTATATATATATATACATGTATTATAAACTGTTCATACATTACAACTATATATATTCTGTGAATTGGTAATGATGTGACATTTAGCTGGTCGGTAGCAGGGGTGTGAGGGCTGATCCAGTGGACCTCGGGTCGTCCCTAAATCCGGTAATAAGAACTAACGCTGGGAGTCGGTTCCAGGTGCAAACCAGTAATCTGTTTAAGTGGGGAGGTGTAACGTTCGCTAATCCGGGGTTGGCCCATTATGAGCTGAGTGTAATTTCATGCTGCATTAAGACTAAACAAAGCCTTCACAACGATGCATGAAAACCTATTCATTATATCTGTCATATGCTTGTTCAATAATTCAATTATCTGTTTATATTGGGATGCAGTAGACTCACTTGTTTGCCTATGTAAATATGATGATGTCATGTTTACATAGACTGTGATGCAGGTAGCGAAGGCGGAGACCCCTTCGTTAGCTTTGATGACTATTAGGCACTACTTTGTCGAGATGTGCTATATCCCGAAAGAGACAACATTTTGTTATATATATGTCTCTTCGTATTTTATGTTTTGGTTTTTATTAATGATCACTTGTAATATATCTAAACAGTGTGATGTTGCAACTGTATGCCGTCTGTGGCGTATACTGCAACTATCTTTTATTTGGTGCATCTGGTATACACATGTTTGTATTATTAAAACATCTAACGTATTTTAATTCATGAGGTATTTCAGTCAGCTCTATTGTGTAATTTTAGTTGTTCCCTAGTGTTTTTAAAAGAAAAAAAAATATATCCGCTGCGAGACTGATCTCTGAGGTAGTAATGTCACGTGAAAACCGGAGATTTCTGCTTACGGTTTTATTGCATAGAAACTGGGGCGTTACATTTTTTGTTTTAGTAAATTAAATTCTTTCAATTTAATTATGAAGATAGAATTTTTTTTCTTTTTGGATTTTTTTAGTGACCCTTAATCCAATTTAGACCGTGTTTAGTCTTTACATACAACTCGGATCCTTGAAAACAAAAATTTCCTGTAGCCATCTAAGCATACGTACATTGAGCCTTGATCTTTGTAATTCTTGACATAATCTTTTTTCAAAATTATCCTTCACTTCATTTTTTTTTTTTAAATCCAAGACCTCCATATAGTTCTGTTTGAAAAAAAAATAAAGAGAGGGGTCATTTCAGAAGAAATTTATGTCAAAAATTACAAAAATCAAGGCTCAGTATATGGCTACATAAATTTTCTTTTTTCAAGTTTTACGAATTGTGTTTAAAAACTTAACAAACACTAACCTTAATATTTTTACGTGCAATCTCAAGTGAATTGACCTCTGATTTGAACTCGGATGAAAATATTGACAACGTATATATCAAGTAATATTAAAAAGNCCTAAAACAAATGTAAACATAACATCTACCTATATATATATATATATATATATATATATATAATATTAAATTTATTATCACATTCACATATGCAAATAGTGCTTTTTTTTACTAATCACATTCACATGTATGGATAGGAAATAGTTGCGGATAACAGAAATATATGGTTCATATGTGCCCGCATGTAAACCCCTAAGAAGGAATGCGATGGTGTTTATCTAACGGGGGAGCTAGGCTGAGTGGTCCAGTCCTCCGCACGTGATTGAATACTAGCATATATTATTGAACTTGCGTACGTTTCTTTGGAGAGCATGCATGTGCAACTGCAACCTGTTTTACATCAATGGATGTAGCTTCTATTTTAATATTATAATAGATTTTTCATTTTTTTTTTCAAGTATAGTTATATTTTACCAGACAAGCAAAAGTTTTTTTCCCTGGTCTTTTTAAAATGTGCTAAAACAAAGCTGCTTATAAACAGCTCATAATACGTAAAAAGCACAAGCAAACCAAATTTTTTTAACATTTTTTGTTTGAGTAAATTAAATTCTTTCAATTTTTAATTATGAAGATGGAATTTTTTTTCTTCTTTTTGGATTTTTTTTAGTGACCCTTAATCCAATTTAGGCTGTGTTTATTAAGTCTTTACATACAATTTGGATCCTTGAAAAAATAAATTTCTTATAGTCATATGAGCATACGTACATTGAGCCTTGATCTTTGTAATTCTTGACATAATCTTTTTCTAAAATTATCCCTCACTTCATTTTTTAAAAAAAAATCCAAGACCTCCATATAGTATGTTTGAGAAAAAAATAAATAGAGGAGTCATTTCAGAAGAAATTTATGTCAAAAATTACAAAAATCAAGGCTTAGTGTACGGCTACATAAATTTTCTTTTTTCAAGTTTTGGGGTTGTGTTTAAAAACTTATTAATATTTTTACATGCAATCTCAAGTGAATTGACCTCTGATTTGAACTCGGATGAAAATATTGACAACATATATCTCAAGTAATATTAGTGAATTAACCTTTGATTTGTAATGTACTTTTTAAGATTAAAAATAATAATTTTAAAAATTACTCTCACATTTAAAAAATGGCAAACTGATGAGGAAAAAGTGATGGGAAAAAGAACAGAGAAAGGAATCATTTCTCAAACAGATATTTTTCACCTGTAACTTTTTTAAAGATGGTTGGTTGTTGGAAAAATCTTTCTCGTACATCTCGGCTTCCCCCACCATATTAAAATCATTGAACACCCTGAAGTTTCACCACCTCACAAAGCTGAACTCCTTTTTCGCTCTTATGGCAGAAAAACTCATCTCTCTCTGGGTTTTCGTTCTACTCCTATTTCCAGTAAAGCCTAATCTGGACGATGCTAGACCCTTGTTGGACGAGTTCAGCCGCGGGTTCCGTGCTGAAGGCAACAACTTGAGCTTAGAGGGCATTGCAGCGGTTGAGAACAATGGCGTACTTCGGCTAACAGACTACTCCCCGACCATGGAACTCGGCCACGCGTTTTATTCACACCCAATCCAATTCAAGGACTCCAGCGGCGAAGTCATGTCCTTCTCCACCGCGTTCGCTTTCGCTATAATCCCCCAGCCTGGGAGACAAGGCGGCGATGGCCTAGCTTTCGCAATCTCTCCTGTAAGAGGGATTCCTGGGGGCAAGCCAGGCGAATATATGGGCCTCTTCAACGCCAGCAATAATGGCAACTTCTCGAACCACATATTTGCGGTCGAATTCGATACTTACATGAACCAGGAGTACAATGAAACCGATAACAACCATGTAGCCGTCGACATCAATAGCATAATATCAAACAAATCTGCTCCGGTCGTGCAATTTACGGGTAATGATACGAACGGGGTCCCCCTTAATTTGACGAGTGGTCAGGTAATTCAGGCATGGATCGATTATAATTCGGCAACAAATCAATTAGATGTGAGGCTTGCGACGGACTCTGCAAAACCAAGTTCTATACTTTTGTCCTATAAAGTGAACCTCTCACAAATTCTTTATGAATCCATGTACATCGGGTTTTCTGCTTCTATTGGTTTAGTCACGAGCTCGCATTATATCCTGGGTTGGAGCTTCAACATGAATGGAGACGCTAAAACTCTCAATTTAGATAAACTTCCTAAGCTCGACCTCCAAACTGAGACCAAAAAGTATAACACCGGCCTAATTGTTGGTGTCTCTGTACTTTCAGGTGCTTTGGCAGTGATTTTCCTTACTGCTTTGACGTTTTACATCCTCAGGAGGATCAAGAAGAAGAAGGCTGATGCGGTTGAGGCCTGGGAGCATGATATTGGTCCGCATAGATTTTCTTACGGGGAGCTGAAAAAAGCAACAGGGGGTTTCAAAGAGAAAGAGCTACTTGGATCTGGTGGGTTCGGTCGAGTTTACAAAGGAACTCTGCCGATTTCAGATACCCAAATTGCTGTTAAGCGTATGCCCCAGGGTTCAAAACAGAGTTTGCAAGCGTTCATATCGGAGGTTGCTACTATTGGTCATCTGCGTCATAGAAATTTGGTTCAATTATTGGGTTGGTGTCGTCGGGAAGCTGATCTACTACTTGTGTATGAATTCATGGCCAATGGAAGCTTGGACAGCCACCTGTTTGATGAGCCCAAATCAATCCTAAGCTGGGAACAGAGGTTCAAGATCATTAAAGGAGTGGCTTCAGGGCTTCTATACTTACACGATGAGTGGGAAAAAACTGTAGTTCACAGGGACATCAAGGCGGCAAATGTTTTATTGGATTCTGAGTTTAATGCAAGGCTGAGCGATTTCGGTCTTGCGAAGCTATACGAGCATGGGTCCAACCCAAGCACTACCAGAGTGGTGGGGACGCTGGGGTATATGGCGCCTGAGCTCACGCGCACAAGCAAGCCGACGACCAGCTCGGATGTGTTTGCCTTTGGCGCTTTGTTGCTGGAAGTGGTATGTGGTAGAAGACCCATTAATCCTAACGCATCGTCTGAAGAGCTCATGCTGGTGGGCTGGGTTTGGGGGAAGTGGTCGGTAGGATCAGGGCTTGATGTTGTAGACCCGAGGATGGAGGGGAAGTTTGATGAGGATGAGGCTGTTTTGGTGCTCAAACTGGGCTTACTTTGTTCAAATGATGACGCCGAGGCACGCCCTACGATGAGGCTGGTGGTGAGGTATTTGGAGGGCGAGTTGGCGCTGCGGGAGGCGGTAGAGATGCCGCATGAGAAAAAAGGTGGTGCTGCTACTGGTCGTGGTGCTGTTGTGTTGGAGGATTATACGCAATCCATTCCGACTACGTCGTCGGTGTATGACGTTTATGGTAGGTAGGCCGACTTCAAAGCCCCTGTATTTTTTTTCTTCGTCTTTGCTTTTCTTTGGAATAAATGAGAGATATTCATATTGTGTAAAACATGTGAAACACTCCCCCATCTGCCCTGTTCTGTCTGCTTTTGTAGCTTCTAACTTGTTCTCCCTCCCTCCCTTTTCCATGTATTGCTCAGGAAAAATAAAATAAAATCTGCCCATTAGTCCAATCGAGGAATGATTTATGGCCCATCCAAGTCCATCAAAAAAGAAAAAAAAAATTGGATCTTAGTTTTTCATTATATGATTAGGGTTACGCTTGTTAATATTTTTTAGGGTGTTTTTTCGTTTTTTATTTAAAGCAGTGTCTTATCTAATGTTAAGGTGAAAATAGTTAAAAATGATTTGCTGAGTGTTTTGATGTCGCATTAATTAAAATTTAAAAAATGTAACAACTTATACACGGTTTGATTTGTAAAATCTATTATGAACAGTAAAACAAAGTCTCCATTTCTCCTCATGCATGTCTCATTATCCACAAACAAGCCACGTATTAAAGAAATCCAGAAAAAAAAAAAAGAAAGACAATAAATTAAAGAAGCAATAGTAGCATTTAGCTTAATGCTTGAGAGTACAAATATTCAAGCTTTCAAATCTTGCAAGTAAGGCCTGTGGTGGTAGATTGACTGCAATTGGAATCGAAATTCCCATTTTAAATCAAATAGACGGGTTTAGGAAGGCCACACAAAGTACTAAGCCACTGACCACGCGTGTTTTATCCACACATCTCATTCAATTCAAGAACTCAACCAAGAGCAAATTATTCTGCTTTTCTATCTGATCTGTGGATGATTCGGTCATTCGGTGATACCCCTCTTACTCCTGGTTCTCTCTCTTCTTCTTCTTCTTTTTTTGTCTTTTGATTTCATTTCTTTTTCTTTTTTTTTTTATTATATATAAGAGAGATTTGTCAATAAAATTATTATTGGTGCTGTTGCGACGGATTAGCAATTTTAGTCAAAATTTCAAACACAAGCTGGGGGTAAAGACTTATTTGTCATTTATACTTTAGCACATGAAGTTTTAAGCAACTTTTAAACCTTAAAGAGCTTATTACCCGTTTTCCTTTTCTAAAACTTGTCTGGTTTCAGTTCTACCTCATCCCTCTCCCTCAATTTGCAAATTATAATATGATTGAGATACAATTTGGAGGAAGAAAAAAAAATGATGATACATGTAGTGATTCAGAGGAAAAAACAGTGGACATTGGGCCTAAAAATGACTTTCATTAAATGTAGTTAGGTGGCCACAATGTGCACTTCGAAAAGAGCCTTATGAATTGGGTTCTTATGCACGATTCTAATACTTAGTTATGCCTGATTCACTACCTAATGCACAATATTAGCCTAATTATGCATGATTCTAATGATTTCTGATATTCTTGTGCTAATTTTCGGTATTCAAATATGTTGGTGGCGGTATTTGATATAATCAGGAAAATTTAAGTTGTTTTTGGATCGTTTCCAATCATCAAATTAAAGAAAGGAAAACATATTCAATATTATTTTTAAGCTCTCAACTAAACAATGAGAAATTAGTGATTTTTCTTGAAAAAAGTTTATCCTAAAAACCATTTTACTTCGTGGGCTTAGTTCATCTAAAAAATCCAACTCTATAAAAAAGGGTTGTCCACTTTTTATAAATATGTACAAGGTCTTACTCACAGACGATGTAAAATTATTCCTTAATAATCTCTAACTCACCCATATTATTTTATTGACTTTTCAAATTTATCATTAAATTAGTGAGATTTACTTGCAATTTTCACAATTTAAAAATTAGATGGGTAGAAAAATTATTTATAACATTACTCTATAACAAACAAACACTAACTCTTATTTTATTTTATTTTTTTCTGTGTAAAATATTAAAAAGCAATCTTTTTCTTTTGAAAGATGGTTGGTGGAAATTTCTTTCTCATACATCTCAGCTTCCCCACCATATTAAAATCATTGAACTCTTTTTTAAAGATGCTCATCACTACCTGAAGTTTTACCACCTCACAAAGTTGAACTCTTTTTTCTCTCTCATGGCAGAAAAACTCGTCTCTCTCCTCTGGGTTTTCCTTCTACTCCTGAATCCAGTAAAGCCTGATGTAGCTATAACCTTGTTGGACGAGTTCAGCGGCGGGTTCAGTGCTGCAGGGAACAACATGAGCTTAGACGGCGTTGCAGCGATTGAGAACAATGGCCTACTTCGGGTAACAGACTCCTCGACCATGGCACTCGGCCACGCATTTTATTCACACCCAATCCAATTCAAGAACTCCAGCGGCGAAGTCATGTCCTTCTCCACCTCGTTCGCTTTCGCTATAATCCCCAAGCCTGGGAATCAAGGCGGCGATGGCTTTGCTTTCGCAATCTCTCCCGTAAAAGGGCTTCCTGGGGGTGATTCTGGCTCTTATCTTGGCCTCTTCAACGCCAGCAATAATGGGAACTTCTCAAACCACATATTAGCTGTCGAATTCGACACTTTCAATAACGTTCAGTACGGCGAACCTGATAACAACCATGTTGCTATCGACATCAATAGCATATCATCAATCAAATCTGTTCCGGTCGTGCAATTTAAGGGTAATGATACGAAACGGGACTGCCCTTAATTTGAAGAGTGGTCAGGTAATTCAGGCATGGATCGATTTTATTTCACCAACAAATCAATTAGATGTGAGGCTTGCGACGAACTCTGTTAAACCCAGTTCTATACTTTTGTCCTCTAAAGTGAACCTCTCAGAAATTCTTCTTCAATCCATGTACGTCTCGTTTTCTGCTGGTACTGGTTTAGCAGCGAGCTCGCATTATATCCTGGGTTAGAGCTTCAGCATGAATGGAGACGCTAAATCTCGATTTAGATCAACTTCGTAAGCTCGAGCTGCCCAGCATTGGGGCCAAAAAGAATCGTACAGCCCTAATTGTTGGTGTCTCAGTTCCAGTTGCATTGGCTGTGATTTTGGCGATTGCTTTGGCGTTTTACTTCGTCAGGAGGATCCAGAAGGCTGAGGTGATTGAGGACTGGGAGCATGATATTGGCCCGCATAGATTTTCTTACGAGCAGCTGAAGAAAGCAACAAGGGATTTCAACGAGACAGAGCTACTTGGATCTGGTGGGTTCGGTCAAGTTTACAGAGGAACTCTGCCAAACCCAGACACCCAAGTTGCTGTCAAGCGTATTTCCCATCAGTCAAAACGAGGTTTGCAAGCGTTCATATCGGAGGTTTCTAGTATTGGCCGTCTTCGTCATAGAAATTTGGTTCAATTATTGGGTTGGTGTCGTCGGGAAGCTGATCTACTGCTTGTGTATGAATTCATGCCCAATGGAAGCTTGGACAATCACCTGTTTGATGAGCCCAAATCAATCCTGAGCTGGGAACAGAGGTTCAAGATCATCAAAGGATTGGCTTCAGGGCTTCTGTACTTACACGAGGAGTGGGAAAAAACTGTAGTTCACAGGGACATTAAGGCCGGGAATGTTTTATTGGATTCTGAGTTTAATGCAAAGCTAAGCGATTTCGGTCTTGCGAAGCTATACGAGCACGGGTCCAACCCAAGCACCACCCGGGTTGTGGGGACGCTGGGGTATATGGCGCCTGAGCTCATGCGGACAAGCAAGCCTAAAACCAGGTCGGATGTGTTTGCCTTTGGCGCTTTGTTGCTGGAAGTGGTATGCGGTAGAAGACCCATTAATCCTTCAGCGTCGTCTGAGGAGCTCCTGCTGGTGGACTGCGTTTGGGAGAAGTGGGCGGCAGGAGCCGTACTTGATGTTGTAGATCCGAGGATGGAGGGGAGGTTTGATGTGGATGAGGCCGTTTTGGTGCTCAAACTGGGTTTGATTTGTTCAAATGATGACGCCCAGGCACGCCCCACGATGAGGCTGGTGGTGAGGTGCTTGGAGGGCGAGCTGGCGCTGCAGGATGAGGTGGCGATGCCAAATAAGAGAAAAGCTGCTGGTGGTGCTGCTGCTGCTGCTCGCGGTGCTGTTGAGCTTGAGGATTATACGCAATCCATTCCGACTACGTCGTCGGTGTTTGAGTTTTATGGTAGGTAGGCAGACTTCAATGGAGGGTGAAACTTGAAACAACAACTTTGTCCCCTTTTGAATAAGAAACCGGCTCCTCTAGAAAATTCTTCTCCACTTCAAAGCCCCTGTACTTGATTTTAAGTTTTCATTACATGGTTACGGAGGTACGGTTGCGTTTGTTAATTATTTTTTAGGGTGTTTTTTCGTTTTTTATTTAAAGCAGTGTCTTATCTACCGTTTAGATGTCGCATTAATGAAAAATTTAATAGTGTTAACAACTTATATACGGTTTGATTTGTATTCATGTCTCATTATCCACAAACAAGCCACTTATAAAAGAAATCCAGATAAAAAATGACAATCAATTGAAGAAGCAATAGTAGCATTTACAAGTTTAATGCTTGACAGTACAAATATTCATGCTTTCAAATCTTGCAAGTGAGGCCTGTCTTCAATTCGAACACTACCCACCCCCATTTGAAATAAAACTTTGACACATGGTGAGAATCCTTGGTCCTCGAAAGTAAGCCAAATTTATTGTGCTCCTAACCACCCCCACCCCCACATTTAGTGATTCTAAGGAAAAAACAGTGCACATTTGGCCTGAAAATGGCTCTCACCGAATGTAGTTGGGTGACCACAATGTTCGCTTCAAAAAAGAGCCTTTTAGATTAGGCTCATATGCGCAATTCTAATACTCTTAGTAAAAGTTATGCTTGATTTACTGCCTAATGCACAATATTGCTTTAATTATGCCTGATTCTACTGATTTCTACTATTCTTGTGCTAATCTTCTGAACCTAAGTTGCCACCTCCTCTGACTACTGCCCTTCATCCCAACCCTCCCTATGGTAAACCCATCCTCACAAAGAAATCTAGCCACCCCTTTCCCCGCACCACCTTCCTTTGTCGCGGTAGCTCGTTATTCCCCTTGCCCTAGTAATCTCACCCCTCCCCAACATTGAAGCCTCCCAACAACTTCCCCCTGCACCTTGCCCCCTCCCCCCTTGAAAAAGAAATATCTTCCTTTTCGCCCTCCTCCCTGTCAATCGATTTTTGTAAGGTGTTTTTTTTGAGCGGTGGGCTTTTTTGTTTTTTTTTTTCTGAAATATTGTTGGTGCGGTATTTGATATTATCAGGTAAATTTAAGTTGTTTCCAAATGGTTTACAACCATCAAATTAAACAACGGAAAACATATTCAATATTATTTTTAAGTTTTCAACTAAACAATGAGAAATTAGTGATTTTTCTCGAAAATAATTTCTCCTAAAAACCATTTTACTTTGAAACAAATGTAGCCTTAAATTTGTACTATTTATCTGAATGGGGTGGCCAAAAAAATTGTTTAGATTTTAATTAGACTTTGAAGGGCGAAATTGTCTAAATGGGGTGGTAGATGAGAGTGGCATAGTCATCCCAAAACCTTTGGGGTAGTTTCGGCCACCCTATTTAGCCCCTTGCAACCCCCCTGGCGCGGAACACATTCAGAGAATCACCTTCGTGCAAGATGGAGGGGCAACCGAAGGACACATCCAGGCGGAAAGCTAGAAGAGCAGTAGAGGCTTCCAAAGGCAGCGATTGCTTGGTGAGCGACCAGGGGTGGCTCAACCCTCAAGCGGATTAGGCGGTCGCCTAAGGCTCCCAATTAATAAATATTAATGAAGTTTTTTTTTCAAAAAAAAAATTTAAACCTTCATTATAATAAATCTCTAATTAAGGCCCTCAATTAATAAATATTAATAAAGACTTATTACATTAAAAAAAAATATTTTTGGTCCTAATTATAGTCAATATTCTCTAATGAAGGCCCTCAATTAATAAATATTGATGAAGTCTTATTTCATAAAAAAAAATAAAAAATAAAAAATAAATACTATAGTCAATATTCTTTAATTAAGACCCAAAATTATGGTAAAATGTAAATAAGTAATTAATAGTGGCTTTTGTTCACACGTAATTAATTAATAATTATGGTAAATAAATAATTATAGTCAATATTTTCTAATTAAGGCCTCAAATTATTATTAGAGCCCTACGTTCACAATAAAATGGAAAGAAACAAAAATTAAATGTTAAGAATATAAATAAGTTTCTAAATATTTTATTCAATTACGAACTTCTCTCTTTAGAAGTTTTAAGAAATTATAATCACTAGACGATGATAGTTTGCAAAAAAAAAAAGTCTTAATCTTGAAGGTTTTCTAAAACATGATATCTATTATGATATTAATGGTTTGGATTTATTTTCAGAATTAAAAATTTTTTAAAAAAATTTACAAATAGAAAAAAGTGCTCAAATTGACACATTAAATTATATAAAAAGACTTAATTATTTTCCTAATGCATGTATCGCTTATAGAATTTTATTGACAATACTTATTACAGTTGCTTCTGTAGAAAGAAGTTTTTCAAAATTAAAATTGATAAAATTCTATCTAAAATCAACAATATTACAAGAAAAATTAAATGGATTAATCATAGTATCAATTGAAAAGGAAATGTTAGAAAAACATGAATATAAAACTTGAATACGTAATTTTGCATCACAAAAAGTAAGAAGAATGATTTTTAAAAATTTAATATTTAATTTTTTAAAAATAAAAATAAAAAAATC
>FXXK01000366.1:177034-224556 GCA_900184695.1 Betula pendula
TTATTTAAACTTCTCACCTTTAAGTCCTAAAATGTATCGAGCCGGCCCTGCGAGCGACCATAATCCAGCCGATATGCTGAGCACTACTGAGGCAACACTAAAGAGAGGACGTACTGCCACATCTAAATTGACTGTAAAAACCCCAAGAGGGAGAGGAGATCAGTGTAGCGCGGTAGAGTCTGAGAATCAATATTCGAAGCCTTCAAATGATTCTGAACTGAGATATTAATGGCCGGCTTTGAAGCTGGACTGGGGATGTGGACGTTTACCACCATGGATAAAACTGTTCTGAGCCATCCAGATATGGTCCATAGTAATCAAAACGACGACCTTCCTTTTACTTTCGATTACACGCGTTCATGAAAAGATCTTAAGAATTTTGGTCATAAAAAAATGAGGTTCATGCTGCAATTGCAGATAAGATGGAAGACAATCCATAACGAGCGTATGATGTCGATGGCCCGAGGTAGAGCGCACTCTCTTTAATTTGTCAAAAAGAATAAGCATTTTCGGTGACATTGCACAACTGCGACCCCACAAACAAGGCAACTAAGAATATGCGCAGGAATATGAATTTCTTCTTCTAAATATAATTGTGAAAGGAGAGAAAAACGTGTCATTTCCTTTAAGCTTTATTTGTTAATGAGTTGTTTTGTTTTTAGTTTGAAAGAATAATTTGATGTGACGCGCGTATAAGTCAAATAACAAAATTTCTTTCAAATTGGATCGAGAATTTTCAATTCAATCTATAATATTTTTTTAAAAAAATTTGTGCTTCTTACATGCTAAATGACACATGACAGTTATCTAGACTAGATAGGAAGAATTTCCTTCAACCCAGTTTAAAAAAAATTTAGATCAAATCGTTTAAAATGTACCATTTGGAGTCCATTTTAAAAAAAAAAAATTGTGATACGTGGAAAAATGTGTTTTAAAATCAAATGTAAGGGGTACGTTTTTAAAAAGCATGATTTTAAATATTAAACTGCGTTTTTACCTAACGTTAACCACGTTTTTAAATTACATTTTCAAATTGTATATTTTTAAATTGTACTTTTAAAATTGTAAATCTAAACGAACTTATAATGTTTATTGATATTTTTATTTTTAAATCGTACTTTTTAAAATTACAAATCTAAACTATTCATATTGTTTATTAATATTTTTGTTTTGAAAAGATAAGATAAAAGAATAATAAAATAAGGCTTTGTTTGGTTTGCGGAATAGACCCCTAGAATAGAATGAAATAATCATTCTTTTATTTGATAGGAACATATTCTTAGGAATAGTTATTCTTACGGAATAACTATTCTTTTATGAAGAGGAATGACGATTTTTAAAAAAAATAAGAGAAATAGTTATTCTTGAAGGAATAGATAATATTTTCCAAAAAAAAAAAAAATTTCTTTTATTTTCTATCCAACTTAAAATAACATTATTTTATTTTATTTTATTAAAAAAAATGGTCAAACGTAAAATTCAGTGAGTGTTTAGCCACCCCAATGGGTGTTCACATTTTTAAAGAACTTTTTTTTTTTTTAATTTGAGTTTAAAAATAATAAGAAATAAAGTAGAGTTTTTTAGTAATTTTGGTTCAATTCCAATTAGAGTAAATGTGTTGTCAACAAACTCAAGAATAAGAATAATTATTCTATTATAATATCTTCTATTCTTAATAATAACTATTCATTTTCTTGATAGAATACTCATTCCACAAATCAAGCGAGGCCTAAGTTTAATAATAAGAAGCACGTGAGCTGTGGTAGTTGGATAATCATTTGCTAAACTCATGGAGATTAATGAAAATTTAATTTGTCAAAAAAAAAATGTACATTTTAAAATCAGTTACTAATTTCTCATTTTACATTTTTTATTTTAAAAAAAAAGTAGAGGTTAAGATTTTATAGAGTTATGGCCGTGGGTCTTTTGGGTATGGCTGTAAATTAATAGAGCCGCTTGGCGGCTTGCGAATAAGTTTGGGCTCGAGATTGTTTAATTATTAAATAAATAGACTTTAAACAAATATTGAAGTTTGTTTATTAAATGAGTAGAATTCGTATGACTTTATTTTTATAATTTTTATAATATTATTTTTAACTTTGTAATGAGAATATGTTAAATAGTTAAAAAGATAAAATGAATTATTTTAATTATGTAATAAATATAATTTGAATTATTGTAATGGTGAGTCTTATTTTAAATATATGTGTATTTATATATATATAAGTAGGTTTATTGTATGTATATATATGTGTGTTTGTGTGTATAATGAATGTATATTCATATTATAAGATAAACATATGAATCCAGATTAGATTACTTAAGATTTAAATTAATTTCTCTAATTCCTTAAATAATAAATTTTTAACAATAATTAAATAATAAATCATTAGTATGAATTTGGAAAATGTAAATTATAACATTTACTTTATATATAAAATATATAAGTTAATTAAATATCTCGAGGTCGAACCAAAATTAATGATCAAAATTTGAACAAATTATTTAACTAAGAAATAAGCTCTAGGTCAGGTCATATTCATTTACATTGTATTCGGCTCATATTTTATACCAGTGGCGTTAGGTTGCCTTCCATCGCAATCTGAAATCCCATGTGAAATAAAATTTATGCCGCGAGATTTCCTTTTCAGGACCCAAAACCCCGTAATATTTTCCTTCACTTTCCCTTTCCTTATTCTTCAACCATCCAAAGGAAGAAGTGAGCAAAGCAGTTCTTCAAACATCTTGAACGCACACTCAACCACCCATAGCTGATAGCACAAAACCTGCACATCCTCTAGTTCACTCAGCTCAATTCTGTTTTCATGGCAGAAAGACTCATCATAATTTTCTGGGTTTTCTTGGTTTTCTCTAATCCGGCAAAGTCTCAGATTGACGAACTATTCTTCAAGGGTTTCAAAGGTGCAGCCAGCAACATAAGCTTAAACGGCGCTTCAGAGATCGAAGACAATGGCATACTTCGGCTAACAAACGACACGCAGCGAGTACTGGGCCACGCGTTTTACTCGCGTCCAATTCAGTTCAAGAACTCCACCGATGGCAAAGCCTTGTCCTTCTCCACCGCTTTCGCTTTCGCCGCAATCCCTCAGCATGCTAATCTTGGCGGCCATGGCTTCGCCTTCACAATCTCTCGCACGAAAGAGCTTCCTGGGACGGCTCTCCCCAGCCAGTACTTTGGCCTACTCAACGCCAGCGATGTTGGCAACTCATCTAACCACTTTTTGGCTGTGGAGTTTGACACCGTTCGGGACTATGAGCTCGGGGACATCAACGACAACCATGTCGGCATTGACATCGATAGCTTAGTGTCAAAAAAATCTGTTACGGCCGCGTATTTTGATGCCAATAATTCCAAGCATGATCTTGATTTGAAGAGTTGTCAGTCAATTCAGGCATGGATAGAATACGATTCGCCAAGTAATCGGTTGGATGTTAAGCTTTCAACTTCCTCTGTTAAACCAAGGTCTACACTTTTGTCCTTTGAAGTGGATCTCTCCCCAATTCTTCAAGAATCCATGTACGTTGGGTTTTCGGCTTCAACTGGTTTGCTCGCCAGCTCACACTATATAATGGGCTGGAGCTTTAAGATGAATGGAGAGGCTAAATCTCTCCATTTAGACGAACTGCCTTCAGTCCCGGGGCCTAAAGAAAATTACAGAGTCCTGAAAATTGGTGTTTCAGTTTCGGGCTCTGTGGTCATAATTTTGGTGATTGGTTTGTCTTTTTACCTCGTTAGAAAAATCAAGAACTCTGATGTGGTTGAACCATGGGAGCTTGATGTCGGTCCGCACAGATATTCTCACGAAGAGCTCAAGAAAGCAACACGGGGTTTCAGAGACAGAGAGCTTCTTGGGTTTGGTGGGTTCGGTCGAGTTTATAAAGGAACTCTGCCAAATTCGAACACCCAAGTCGCGGTTAAGCGAATCTCGCATGAATCAAAGCAGGGTTTGCGAGAATTCGCGTCGGAGATTGCCAGTATTGGTCGTCTTCGTCATAGAAATTTGGTTCAATTGTTAGGATGGTGTCGGAAACGAGGCGATCTGTTACTTGTTTACGAGTTTATGCCTAACGGAAGCTTGGACAAGTGCCTGTTTGATGAGCAGCCTAAAACAATTCTGAGCTGGGAGCAAAGGTTCAAGATCATCAAAGGCGTGGCTTCAGCGCTTTTATATTTACATGAGGAGTGGGAACAAACTGTAGTTCACAGAGACATCAAGGCAGGAAATGTTTTATTGGATTCGGAATTTAATGCAAGGGTGAGTGATTTTGGTCTTGCTAAACTATACGATCACGGGTCCAATCCAAGCACTACCAGGGTGGTCGGCACGCTGGGCTATCTAGCGCCGGAGCTGACACGCACAGGCAAGTCTACAACCAGCTCAGATGTTTATGCATTTGGTGCTTTGTTGCTTGAAGTGGTATGCGGTAGAAGACCCATTGAGCCTAAAGCATTGCCGGAGGAGCTCATGTTGGTGGAATGGGTGTGGGAGAAGTGGAAAGCAGGTTCAATTCTTGAGGTCGTAGACGCAAGGTTGGGCGGTGAGTTCGATGAGGTTGAGGTTGTTTTGGTGCTCAAACTAGGCTTGATTTGTTCCAACAATGCGCCCAAGGCACGCCCCACCATGAGGCAGGTGGTGAGGTACTTGGAAAGGGAGGTGGCACTGCCTGAGGCAGTGGAAGCCCCAGATGCATATGATGGAAAAAAAGGTTCTGCTGCTGCTACCGAATTGGAGGATTACCTTCATTCTTATCCAACATCGTCATCGGCCGGCGATGATAGGTATGCTGATATTGAAGCTGGTTATTCCAACTCAATTCTTTCATCTCCTCGATAGCCATGATAGAGCTAGCTCTGAGTCTTTTTCTTNTTTGTTTTTTACCTTTGGTTTTGGATTTTTCATTTCTTCTGTACGTGTGGTTATGTTAGTAAATTAGTTGTGATATAAATAGATTAATAATCATCGTTTTAGTTTTTTGTCAGGGTGTAAGCATACTAGTAGAGTTTTTTGTTTTGTTCAAGAATTCATTGACATCTGAAAATGGGGGATGCCAATTTCATAAGGGTCTTGGGCTTGATGATTTTATTGTGTCCTTTCTGATATTGGTAGGGAAACGGAGATGATGTATTTTATTGACCAAGATACATGAAAGCTATAGCTTGAAAAGGTTTGCATTTTTTAATCATTCTCCTAACTTTTTGTTTTCCATTAAAATACAAGAAGAGTTATTAAATAAGGTTTGACCAAGAGGTCAACCCAGAGCTTAAAAACTTTTGGCAGTAGCCTCTTCTTGATTTTTCTACCAACTCAGCAGTGGGAAAGAGAAAAAGGCATCAATTGCTGCCTCTTCATTTGATTTTTCTACTAACTCAGCAGTGAGAAAGAGAAAAAGGCATCAATTGCTGCCTCTTCATTTGATTTTTCTACTAACTCAGCAGTGGGAAAGAGAAAAAGGCATCAATTGCTGCCTCTTCATTTGATTTTTCTACTAACTCAGCAGTGGGAAAGAGAAAAAGGCATCAATTGATTCAAAGAATATATATATATTTCTCAATAAATAAGGGTAGAGGGGGATTAAGTTATTTTATTTGAGCGTGACTATAATAACACCTATCTGTTAGTCATCATTCAAAAGGAGCCTAAACGGCAAAAAATCGCAGACACTCTTTTAAGGCCGATCGAACTATAACTTAATTTTTACCCTACCAAAAATACTAGTAATACCCAAATCCAGAAGACAATTTTTAAATAATTGCCATTTCGACATTGACCTTCCTACCTAAAACCCTTACATGAACTTGAATTACTCAAAGGAATAATAACCTTTATCCTTTTTTCTATCAATTATTTTTCAAGACACTTGAACGTAGCCTTAGTTTCTAATGTGGCAAAGATGATTTCAAAAGATCCTTCCCGACAACTGTCAATATTGCATCTATATAAACAGAAACCGTCCATTGCAACCTGCAACTACAAAAGAAGAGGGAGGTGAACTAATTTGCACGCTTAGAAAAAAAAAAAAAAAAAAGGAAGAATCTGCACGGTTATCAAATAGTTTCTTTTGTTCTCATTTTTAAATTTTTATGGGGGTTTGTTAGTGTACCTTTTAGAGGTTTTTTTAGGGATCTTCATGGAATTTTTTTTTTTTAATTAAATTGGGGCCCACCTCTTATTGAGGTGCGCCCCAATTTAATTAAAAAAATAAAAAAAAATTTCAAGAAGACTCCTAGAGTGACCTTCGGAAGGTGCACAAGTCTTTTCCATTTTTAACAGTGCTAAGAGTAGAGTGATATATGACATATGGCCATTAAGCTATGTCATGTTCAATAAAAAGAAAACATGTGTCGAGACCACGCTGGCGTATTGCTTAAGAAGACCAGCAAATGAAAATTGGTATTTACTTTGCAACGTCCAATTTGTAACAACATAAAACATTGGCCTAATTATACCAAGTAATTAATCACTTAAGGGCATCCAAGCTCATTAATGGGGAAAATATACTTAAGCCTTTGAACTTTTACCCCTTTTTCATTTGAGTATTTGAATTATAAAGTAAAACAGTTGGATACGTCAAACTATTAATTTTTATCAAAAAAGCATCTCTATCATCATCAAACTTTAAAATAGATGAAAAAGTGGTCGTGTGTAACTTTTATGTCTTTCTTCCTAAAATATCATTTTTTTTCTTAAAATTAAAATAAAAAAACTAATTAAAAAAAAAACACTAAAATCAATAAAATTTAAAAAACTAGAAAATAAAAACCTAAAAAAAAAAAAAAGATTCGGCCACCTCAAAAAATATACCCCCTAAAAGCTTACTGGGGGAGGTTCAGCCACCCTTGTATTGTTCATATTTGTTGCCTTTTTTTAATTTTTAATTTTTTGACTTTTTAATAATTATAAAGGTTAAGTTTTTCTATGGTCAAAAGCGATGGTATTTTGAGAAAAATTTTAAAGTCTAACATTTGCGGGAGGGCTTTTTTGTCGAACAATAGTAGTTTGACATATAATATTGTCACACTCTGTAGTTCAAAGGTGGATAGGAGTAACAGTTCAGGGGTTAAGTATACTTTCTCCTTAATTAATATAAAATTCCTTTGGCTGCCCTATATCCCAACAAGTGCCTTTCCTCCTCCTCCTTCTTCTTCTCTTAAGGGCATCCAAGTTAATTAATATGAAATATCTTCGGCTGCCTATATCCCAAGTAGTGCCTTTCCTCCTAGATCAGTAATCAGTTTTCAATCATAATCATAGAGAAAAAAAAGGTAGCTAGTGAAGTATCTTAATCAGTTGGTGTCATAAGCATAGAGAATAAATGTACAACATTTTTAAAACATGATAACCTGCTGCTTGGAGATTTTTACCATGTGAAACTCAAGTTGCATGTCTGCATAGCTCGTACAGAGGCCACCGGCCATCTTCACGAGATTTTTACCTTGTGAAAGCCAAGTATCAATATGGCCTCATTTTGACAATCTCACAAGTAAAAAGCATCCCTCGAAAATTCCTCCAACATGCTTTTCACAAGGAGTTTGACGGATAAGGATAGTCAGTAATTTTTTTTTTTTAAATTACTAATAATTTAGACAGTACATATAAAAAAATTTATATAAAATTTATTGTGATTGATTAACCAAAAATTTATCTAGACAGATAAGCAGATATAAGTTCTCTCACGATATTCCAATTCAGTTGCTCTTTATCTTAGAAGGCTAAAAAAAATTACAAAAATATTAATTTCTGAACTTATCGTATGACTTATTGGGTCACCGCTAAATCTCATTCAAGCTGCTATCTTCACTTATTTCTATCTCTCCCATCTCCCCCCTGTTTGGCATTACTGTTGTTGTTTCCTTTCTGTTGGAATGAACTTACCAAAAGAATAAAAAGATTCCAATCCAGTTTTGACGTACCTCTGCCATAATGGACGTCACCAGTGGTGGCAGCTCTTTAAATTATTGGCAATAAGCCAACGAAGCATGCGAAACGCAAGCTCGATCTTAGAAACCAATCATTCAGAGGGATTATTTGGTTTAACTTCATATCCCCCAATTCTTTAAGTCATGTCGTCGTGATTGTCTGCTTCCACTTGCTTGTGTTTTTCGAAAATAAATATGTTTAGTATTTGTTGCTTTTGAAAACACAAAAAAATTTCTAAAAAGTTCATAAAACAATTTTTTTAAGTGAACCCCACAAAAATTATTTTCTCAAATGTTGACCTCACAAAAAACACTGCTCAACTTTATATCACATAAAAAAAACTTTTTCAATTCAAAACATTAAAAAAAAAAAACACACACTATTCAAAACCATTAACAAACATATAATGAGTTTGGTGAAGAAACTACCAAGGTAATGGGCTTTTTATTGATAATTTAAATCCAGTTGAAGGCATTGCAATGACAAGGGACAAGCCAAAAAGAACATGATTTGAGGTTGTGATAGAGATGAGATGACCTTTCATAGTTATGGCTCTCGATAGAGATGATCGATAGGATTGCTTCATACTTGACTTCACTAAGCAGGGATAGAAGGATAAACTTTGAAGGGCTTGAATGATTTATAAGTTAATTAACTATGGAAGAGATGAGATGTACAAGAGCATCTTGAACTATACAATATGACTCTAATTATCAGCTACTAGCCTATCTCTAACAATGATAACTATCTACCTGTGCTTTGAGGCATAACAGACCTGCAAATTTACTTAATAATCTTCGATGCTAGATCATCCTGCAGTAGGTAACAAGTCATCAGCATGGACTCTCCATATAAAAATGGAGTCTGTTGGATCCTGTTCTAATGGTGCACCGCATTTTCTTCAACATTTTCCTCACTATCTTTCTCCCTATTAAAAATCTCATGGTCATCAAACCCTGCAAATTGATCAAAAAAACATATTAACTTAGGAACCTTTAATAACGTTTCCACATCCAAGGAACTAAAACTACCTGTATCCAAGTCTTCAGCTTCATCATTTGAAGATCCTAAAAGCATTGTGTTAGTAGAAGGTGGAACAACCGACATCCAATCGATGCTCCCAGAATCATCCACACTGACATCCTTCCCCATGATCCAGTCTTCAACAACATTAATGCCATCAAATGATATAGGATCAATAGAATCCTGTTCTTTACTCTTACCAACCCTGTAGAAAATTAGATGGCAAAAGGATAAGATTTCACCCCTCCCATAAATGTAAACCACCATTTACATATATCTAGAATGTCCATTGGTTGCTACTCACAGTTGTCTCAGTCGCAAGTTGTACTGAACAAAGACAAGGTCGCCAAGGCGTTGACGCTCTAGGTAGTTACTTGTGTGATGTCTTTGCTCAAAAGGAATATGATTTTGTCTACCTCCAAGCAAACTGCAAGTTTGACTGAGAACACGGATGGCCAGGCGCGCCAAATTTGGGCAACCTCCTCCATATGTTGACCACCACTCAGCTAAACAAATAGCATCGGTCAGAAAAAGATCAGATGAATATGAGCTCAAAGGGCAAAACAACAAGTAAAAAGAAATTAATGATGAAAAATGAAATTATGCCTCTGAATTACATGCAAGATGCACAGGGAAAGTATTTGACCCATGCATGATAGGTGAAAGTTTCCACCTCTGTAAATGCTTGGGGCTTTCCCAAATTTTTTAGTGCAATGGTTAAAGTGATTTAGGATCTACATGGAGTCTTTGCCTACAAATGCTTCCAGATTGTCATGTATGCTATATGTATAAGCGAGGTTTTCATTCCAACTTGGCAGGCTTGCTCTATGCACTGTCAAAGCATGATGGTGAGCTTCTTTACACACTACTAGGATTTTTAAAGAATGCAAGTATATTAGCTGAGACAAAGTCGTGACAATGCATCTGAAGGAGAAACAAAAGAATCCAATCTAGTAGAATGGAGCCTCACCAGGAAGCAGAGTGTCTCTAGCTCTAATTGCCATCTTCCTCCCAAAATCTCCAATAGCATTCTTATATGAATTCATCTCCTTGATGATTTTATCTTGAACTTCCATATCAGGAACCAATCTCTCTATGCAGTCAAACATCCCTGACATGATCTCTTTGGGCATGGCCCCTTTAACACTATAAAAGAACTTTGGGTTAAGGTAGAAGCCAGCAGCATGAAGAGGAAGTTGCTGCTGTTGTTCCCACCTGTGATCTATAATCTTCCAGTAGACCATATAATCCTCCCTATTAAGAAGTTCTTTCTTGATTGTTTCTTTTGCATGATACATTCCGGCATAAACATATCCCATGGCAGGCCTCTTCTCGCTACCAGCTCTTCTCAAAAGTCTCAAGAGAGGATTTGTTAAGTGGACAACCATAATGCAAGAGGACCAAAATGACATACTAGTTACAAGATCTAACATACCCAGTCCCTCAGTTTTCTTTGAATATGGGCAGTCCAGCCACTCCTGTGAAGTAACCATGGCCTGCAAATTTTGTTTGAGATCGACCATTCGTTTCAATGTTGTAAAGTTTGTAGCAGACCTAGTGACCCCCCGTTCTACAATATCATTGCCAAAAGTATACCTTCTCACCATATTCAAAACCACACTATGATTGTAGATAAATTTCGTGATAGATCTAGCCTGTTCAATTACCGCATTTATCCACTCAAGATTTCCGAAATCCACAAGTATAAAATCTATGCAACGAGCTGCGCAAGATGTCCAATACAGAGTAGGGAAAGTATCAGTCAACCTACTGCCTGCAATACTACATTGCTCTTCCCCATTAGTAATTACTTGCAGCACATTTCTCACACCAACTTCTTCCACCACTTGCTTAAACAATTCATGCAAAGCATCCGACGAATTTAAAATGTCAGATGCATCCACAGATTTCAAAAACAAAGTTCCTTGAGGGCAATGCGACAAAAAACATAGCAAAGATCTACCTGTTTCTGTGCACCATTGTTCAACTAAAACAGAACAACCCGTGCTCGCCAATGCGGCATCGTACTTGGCAGTTTCATTCTTCAGTTCTTCAACTGACTTCTTCAAAATCCAGCCCCGGAGATCATGATATGTGGGTGGCAGAACCCCAGACCCTCCCGAAGCAATTGCATCAACCATTGGTTGGAAATAAACTGAGTTCACAGCATCTAGAGGTGCCCCTATATCATACAAAAACCGTCCTATTGCCATCTGAACACGATTGTTCACCCTTTTTGAACACAATGCAACACTACTAGTATCAGCTCCAGCATCATCATTTGCAGCATTTGCCAAAGCTTTCTTGCCTCTCCTCCTCTTCCTTCTCTCCCCACTCCTATTACTAGTCCCTTCCCCATTCACTAACAAATTCGAATTCGGTTCAAGTGTGTCCGAAACTCCAACCAACTGGACACCCGTACTTGCATCACATTGATCATCAAGAGCACCCATTTCAAAAGAAACCGGGTCAACACTAGCAATGGTTTCCTCAATTTTTTGCTTCCTCCTCTTCCTCACCACAACCCCAGCTATACTCTGTTGCATGAAGACCCGAACATCCTCTGGAACACTAAGACAAGCGGAGGCATTACCCTTATGACCTGCGAGATGTTCTTTAATCCTATGAATCCCACCACCCTTAAACATTTTGAAACAATATATACATTTGAGATGCTTTCTTTCCCCAATCATAAACATTTGACAATGCCTCCATGCTGGGTCGTATTTTTGGGATGTTACAGGAACTGGCTCCAAACCCGAAATCATTTAAGCACCCTTATTACCTACTGTGGAAAATTGCTGAAAGTTACTACCCAAAAAAGCAAAGAAAATGCATGATACACCCAAAAGCTTCCCACCAAAAAAATAAGATAAAATGCAATATATTCAGCTTAATTCATAAAAACAAAAGAAAAAAAAACCAGACACACACGCACGCACGAACACAGACACAACAAAAACAACAATAACAACAAAAACAACAGCAACAAAGGCCAGAGAGCGAGAAAGAGAGAGAGCTTACTTGTTTTGGGCTCTTTGGCAGGCTTTGGAGAGAGGGAGAGAGGGAGAGAGAACCGAGTTAAGGGGTGGATGTGGGTTTATAAACCGCTGATGATAACCGGACGAACCGGTTAGGGCAACTTCACCCGGTTGAGTGTACTTTAAAGTTAGTTCGGTCTGACCGGTTGATTCGGTTAAAAACCGCGGTCACAGCTTTGGACCGGTCTGAAGCGAGGATAAACCGAGACTCCCGGTTACCTATCCAACCGGAGATTTTTTTTAAACTTGGGTCTGATTTTTTTTCCTCTAAAAAACGAAAAATCCAAACTTTTTATTGTTTATGGCAAAATTTTGGTTCTTTGGAAGAATGACGGACAGGAAAACAACTTTCGTGAGAAACAAACAGAGATTTAGATGTTAGGAACATAAAAAGGTTTGATTTTTTGGTAGATTGAATATATTACGGCAAAGAGGGAATTGCCTTTATTGGGGCTAAAGATACAATTTTGTTACAGCTAGATTTAGTTTAACTGTGATCAAAGATTGATTCTTTGTAGTAAAGGGTTCCATTCTCTTGGAGCTAACCTAAATATGATGATTTCATGAAAGAACTGCAAAGATTTGTAGGTACTGTCTTGAAAATGTGCTAGTTTCTGTAGAATTAGATCACAGGATTACTGGGTTGATCTTGAATTTCTTTTAATTTTTTTTTCTACATTTATGAACTCTTTACATTCACTTCCAGAGCTAACATGCTGGTGACTTTCCAGAATACTACGGTGCCTGAATTGGCAGTTTCTCAATAATGATTCTAATCTGCACTTGAAGATGTGGGAGAGTTTGCGATGAATGAGTTCTGCGTTGATTATTGATACTGTTGGATTAGAAAAACTTTAGAAATCTGGAATTGAAAAGCCTGGACAACATATCCTTTTGCCCTTGTTTCCCCTTCCATTTCATCTTTTGATCATCTTAGAGGAGTTAAGAGCCTTCAATTAGCACTGATTTAAAATGATTTCGTGTTCCTTCATAGTTGATTTGACAATATATTTTGTTTTGTTTTTAATTGAATGCTTCATTTGTTAGTTTTGATAATATAATGTGTATATAGTTACCATCTATTTGTGTTTTGTATGCATGCTGTGTAAAACATGATGTTCATATCCCAGAATTTGACTTTGTTGCATACTTGCCCAGCACCAACACCTTTACTCTAGTTTGATGGTACCGATATTAGTAAAGCTAATAATATAATGCTGAAAATATGATTATGATTTTCCTTGTAAATAGATACATATGATATCACTTTACAGCCATTAGAGTCCTATTAGCAGGGGAATCCTGCCTCAAGTCATGTTTTTGGTGGCAGCTCCATGTAGTACTCCTATTTTACAATGATTGGGTATGATTCCTATGAATCTGTTAAATGGTATTGAAACCTCCACTTTTCTTTTCTAAGCATTGAAACCGTCAAAGATATGGTTAAAAAGTGGATGTAATATCTGACTATTTCTTTTTTGGTTTTTCTGGGGGTTAAGATAAAATTTTATTAATACAAAGAAACTAAATACAAACAGAAGGGATGGGAGCCTCAACATCAATTGCTCCAAAACAGTTGATACAAGGCCAGGAAAACCACAAAATAAACTAGAAATGAGCCCCCCCCCCCCAAAAAAAAAAAAATCATAGGTCTGCAATTCCAATGGGGGAATGCGTGAAGAGAGTGTTGTGTAGGAGAGGTGCATGGGATACACGCAGACGGGAAGGGGCGTGAGACACGTATGGGGGAGGAGGCGTAACTGTCCTTGGCCTTGGAGGGACAGTAGTCCCCTTGTAATTTTTAAAAGGGAAATGGTATAGATGAATCATAAATTTAATGATAATTTTAAAAAATAGAAGGATGAGAGAAGGATAAGAGAATGAAATATAGCATTTCTCTTTTTAAAAATCTTTAAAAATTTTAAAAAAATTTCTAAAATTTAGTTTTTTTATGAGTTCGTCCATCTAAAATTAATTTTGTTTTTTTAAAAATCTGATTTTTTTAGTTCTATTTTCCCTCATTTCAAATCCTGATTCCACCCCGAGGGTGGGTAGGAGGGAGAATACGGAGCTTTCCCTCCTTCTCAAGTACCAGGGAGGCGGGGAGGACTCTCACTTGGAGAGAGGAAATTCTGCTACAATTATAGTTATTGAATGTTAAATTGCGTCATGGCATTAAAATTATATTTTTCTAATCATCGTTTCCCTACATCAGGACTTCCCATACAGGGTTTTCGCCTCTTTTGTGCCTTCACCGCACTGCTTGCTTCAACAAATGAGTTTGAGCTCTTCCTGTACATTTTCTTATTAAGTCCTTGTGAATTAGATATTTTACTTCTTTAGTCCTTTTCAGGTTAGATTCATGAAATTAATCCACAAAGTAGATTATTGGTGATCTTAAGGACAAAGAAGCATTCGCAGAGGAATTATTGGACACTGGTTTTCCATTTTCTCTCTCTCTCTCTCTCTCTCTTTGTGCAATGGAGAATGGGAGTACTACATCATCATTATCCTAAGAAAAGGAGAAGTTATTGAAAGCACCAATAATGCCTTCCCACTTGGTCATCCCTTTTTAGCGTAAGATTCTTTTCTTTATGTCATAAAAAGATTTATTGGGATATGGATAAACGTGCTTGATAAAGCTCTTTTGAAAAAAAAAATTACAAATGAGAGGATGTTCTGTCAGAATTGTCAAAGACATCCTTGAATTTGTCAAAACCTACATAAGCGTGGATGCTATTTTGCAGTACATGGGTTTTAACTTTTATCGTGTTAATGAATGTAGTAAACCGTTTTTACTCATGCAGTTGCTCTGCGCGCGGTTAAAATTTCTTTCGTGGTGGCGGAAAAGAGGGAAGCCTCTCCCTATTAGGATCGCGCTCTCACACACACACAGGACGAACATTCAGTTCTACATCCAAGAATCTTAAAGAAGAAAGAATGGCAACTTCCTCACTTCTCATCTTCCTCTGCATTCTCTACTCCCTCTCCTTTACAGGTACATATTCTTCTTTCTTTCACCTTCCTCTGCTTCATTTGTGTAGCATATAGCAGTTGCAAACTTACATTTTTGCTTTGTGGTTTCTGTTTGCAGATGGGGTTCAACTCATAGTAGTGAACAACTGCAAGGAGAGCATATGGCCTGGACTTCTTGGCACTGCAGGCCAGCCGACCCCGAAAGATGGTGGCTTCCATCTCTACAGCGGGGAGCAAGTAGTCCTTGAAGTCCCTGAGGGATGGTCCGGAAGAATATGGGGCAGACAAGGCTGCTGCTTTAATGAACAACCCGGCAAAAGATCGTGTCAAACTGGGGACTGCGCGGGGCTCTTGCATTGCCAAGGCGTTGGCGGAATCCCCCCAGCCACATTAATCGAAATGACATTTGGAACCTCCAAATCCGCCTTACACTACTATGATGTGAGCTTGGTTGATGGGTTTAACCTTCCTGTGTCAATGGTTCCGGTAGGTGGTGGTATTGGGTGCGGGGTAGCGGCATGTGAGGCTGACTTGAATGTTTGCTGCCCATCCGCCTTGGAGGTAAAGCGGGAAGGGAAGGTGGTCGGGTGCAAGAGCGCTTGTTTGGCCGCAAAATCGGATAGGTATTGTTGTACTGGAGAATTTTCCAATCCAAAAAGTTGCAAGCCAACGGTGTTTGCCCATCTATTCAAGGCCATTTGCCCACGAGCTTATAGTTATGCATACGACGATTCTACGGGACTTAAGACATGCAGGGCTTTTCGGTATGTCATTACGTTTTGCCCTCCTAATTAATAGACGATTTCAGTAGATGAATCAAAAAGGTGTATGTTTTTTTTTTCCTTTTTTTTTTTTCTTTTAAAAAAAAGGTGTATGTGTAACTGTTGTTTGTATCAGTGATGTCTGCTGGACTTGTAAACTTTTGTAGTCGCTATGGTTCAAGTTTTTCTTTCATATATATGGAAGTTAGTGTTGTCTCCTCATCTTAACAAATAATTCTTACCGTTAGCCTTTCTGCTAATGTTTTCCATTAATCGAAGACAACACTACAGAGTTCCCCACAATTTACAGTTGCCTCGCTCAAGTATTGATAAATCTAAAAACCCATAAGCAAATTTTGACATCTCATTTGCATTTTTTGAGCGAAAAATAGGTTTAGTGTCTTGAATGACCCAGATAAATACAGATTGGGATCCCTGAGATGCCCGGGGTACCTACAAATAATTTTAAAAGTCCTTCTCATATCCTTCCAAAAATGAAATAGCTTTTAAAATCAACATTTAATCAAAATTAAATATTTATCAATCATAAATGGTAATTTTAAAAGCAACATCATTCTTTAAAAGACACTAGAGAGACTTATAGCATTACTCGGGTACCTACACCTCTGGGAGAACCGATCCAATAAATCCAGTGCCATTGTGTGAAGCACAAAATATCCCTCACAAGGGGATTTTAGTGCACCGAGTCTAAACATCAATAAGCAGGTTTTAAGTAATGTGTCAAAAAGAAAACATTTCACATAAACCACCATCTCAAAATCGATTGGCCTCCTTCCACCATACCCACCAATCAATAGAAACACAAAGGCTTAGCCAATGCATAACTAGCAACATATTAAACAGCACTGAAGTTACAGATCAATGATTTTTAAACATGACTCAGCCATATATATATATATGAGTGGGGAAAAAGTTCTTTAAATAAAAGAAAATAATGAAATTCCATACATAGAAAAATTTCTGGACTCTCCTAAACACAAAGGCTCTCTCCACCTGGTAACATTTTGTACAGTCACGATTACAAATCACTACCTCCTCCCTTTTTACACCATTAAAACTCGTGCACTAATTTTTATCTCCTCTTAAGGGCATCAGGTATGTTCACCATCTGAGCCTCACTAGCCTGTTTCTAGGTATATCCTCAAACTAACAATGTACAGTTTCAAGTACAAGCACCAATTTTTATTTTCAATCAGCTCTTATCTATCTAAATAGATAGAATGAGCCACTAGTAGACGAGAAAAAGAAGAAAAAGACAGGGTGCTCATACTATCCTCAGTTAGCTGTACAAGAACTTCATTTCCTATGCCATCGAAGCGGGATGCGGATTCATAATGCTAATCCTCCTTTCTGCAAAAAGATTTAAGCACACTGTTAGAAGCTACTTACACGCTGGCTAAACATTGAAGATTAGTATAATCCAAACAGATCGTCCCTGTTTAATTGATGAAAATGTACGATCCAAAACTGAGAAGGGCACAAAATCAGTGAACTAGGTAACATACAACTAACAACATTCAAGTTGTCACCAATGCTCAATCAATTGCCAAGCAATGAACATTTTATGGAATAGGATGAAGAAAAACTGTTGCATTAAAAGTTTCCAAAAACAGGAATTTTTACTTTCATCTTGTATTACAAGTAAAAAGCAAAAGAAACAAAAGAAATACTAAAGAAAGAAGAGAATATATAAGTACCTCCAGCAGCAACAAGTTTCTCTACACGTGCAACAATATGCTTTCCATATGTATACTTCTTCAGCGCATTCAGATGAACCTTTATTCGGTTAAGTATAAGTTCAAGTTGCTGGTCATCACAAGTTTCCAACACTTTCTGTACAACATAGTTTGCAAACTGATCTTTCATCATCGCCTAGAAAAGAAGAAAGGGTCAGAAAAGTTCACGTAACCATGAAACCAGGGTACAAAACGTTAGCAAATGAATTACCTTGCAGACACAGAATAAACTTATGAACTGCTGATCTAAAATT
The DNA here is from genome assembly GCA_900184695.1 of Betula pendula. Classification (NCBI taxonomy): domain Eukaryota; kingdom Viridiplantae; phylum Streptophyta; class Magnoliopsida; order Fagales; family Betulaceae; genus Betula; species Betula pendula. The sequence continues at coordinate 194,787 of FXXK01000366.1, forward strand.
TAAATACCCAATTCACTTGGAAAAAAATAGGCATAACTACAAGAACACTTAAGATGAAGCTTTGGCGATGCCAAGAGAACACCAGACACTATATTTACAGAAACCTTCAATAATCTAAGATTAACAATTCCAATTGGCATGATCAGCCCCATAAATCAAAAAATATCTGTTAAAGTACAGGCGTATCTCAAACTAACAATGTACACTATGGAATATTGAGGGCGGCGGAAGGGTAGGGTTCTGATACTGGCCAATTCTATTTAAAAGAATAATAAGATATATTTATTTAAAATAACTTAATTTACCTTCACAAATATATGTTACAAAAAACTTGAACAGGCTTTGTCATATTTAATGATAGGAGGACTTAGACAATTAACAAACCTGAAGGGGCTCATTTTCATCAGTCGAACCAAGCATCTCATTAACCAGGTTCTGGCGTTCTGTTGCAGTTCCAAAACTTAAACATTTTTCTATAACATTGGAGGCAAACTTCTGCTGGCTCATTTGAACTATCTGGCCAGTTAATTTAGTTATTATAGCTGAACGTTCATGTGGCTTTCCATGCTCCAGCACATGCTGAAAAATTTCATGCAAGCAGTCAAAACACTTGATGCAACAACTAGTTAAAGCAGAAAGGAAAGAAGAAAAGATATGCAGACATATTATGATAATTTGCAATTCAAGAATTATAGGCATGCATGAAGTAAACACAGAGTCAAAAGAATTTCCTAAGGAAGAGATAAGAGGCTTTAATAGTATAGAGTAACAGGCCAAACAATAGCAGGCAAATCAGGGTGAGTAATCTTTGTAATATACATACAATAGATGAATAATTGTGTCGAATGATAAAAGTGCACATGTAGGTTGGTGGTGGTAGTCTGTGTTGAAGAACGTCCAGCCCTTTAAATAGACAGAGAGCTAACAAACCACGGAACATGTTCGGTTGGAACTACCATTTCTCATGGAAGAATATGTGACCATCACCTGAGGCAACTATAAAATTATGGATTTAATACCAAGTTCCCATCAAATTGGAGAGTTGTAATGTATAAAAAGCTAATAAAATAAAAAAATGAGCTCTGATATTATTTACTTTCCCAGTAATGTTTATAATCCCTCGGTTTAATTGTAGAACTTGAGACATAGGACAGTTTACGTCAGGGTAATTTACCAACAGAACAGAAGGCATGCGGATGGATGAAAAAAAAAAAAAAAATTTGGTAAGGAAACGGATGCTACACGTCCGTCAAACGTGTAGCATCACTCACTGTACTATTATTCATTTTACGGAAGTATAATGGTTTGGGCAAACAATGGAGAACCGGAAAACAAGGTCATATCAATAACCCACATTCGTGTATCTCTTGTATAACTGCCTGTGTATTTGGGTTTACTTGGGTTGCAACTTCTACACTTTCAATAAATTACATTTTCTTATCAAAAAAAAAATCCAATTTTGCAAACCCATATTAGTTCAAATTGGAGTAGCGAGCAACAAGCTTCCAAGAAGTACGACAAACCTGTACAACATAATTCCCGTATTGATCTTGTGCCAACATGCACACAGACAGCAAAATCTCATCCATCATTATTTGCTGTGTCTTAGGGTCATCGCAGTGCTCCAGGATTCTCTGTCATATGAAATTATACCACTTCAGCACAAGGATTCTTACATTTTGAGCACCCATCTTCACAGCATTCAACACAACCACGTAAAAGTCTCAACATATAAAAACAAAGTTTCTTAACCTGTATGACACGACAACCATATGGATGAGACGACAGCGTCACAACTTGATCATAAAATGTTGTAACAATAAACTGGATGGCATCTTCAGGTACACATTCAATACACTTCTGGATCACATGATTCCCATTTTGATCACGTACACAGCGCATAATATGACCATCCAACTCTTTGACCATTTTAGTCTGCTGGTCCAGACCAACAACTTCTATAGCCTGAAGAGTAAAATCACAGAACGTTAACCCTGAAGCTTCAGATTAAATGCAAGGTCAAGCATGCCTTTACTTATGCAATCAGCATTAGGATACAATTAAAAACATGTTTGCAAAAGACATTTTTTTATTTATATTTTATGCCCCTAACAAGCTAAGAAAAAAATGTAGTTGTTTAAATATGTAGATTTGGTATGATTTAACGCACCATCTCATTCTGTACTAGTTACATAATGAAAGAATGCTAACATACTGATTCATCTAATGCAATATACCCCAAACCTAAGGGTAGTATGGAGAACCTAAATATCTCACCAGTTCAATCAGCTACTCTTAAGTTCTTAGCTTTAGATGGACTCCTGCAAGGAGTCTAAAACTCTTCAAAAAGGAATGTCTTATTCACCACTCTTAAGAGACCAGCTCAGCAATGGTTCCCACTATTAAATTGGGTGAATGTCAGCATGAAGTCAGCTGGAAATGTTGAGGATTTCCACATAGCTGATGAATATTATATAGCACAATTAAGCCCATCTCTTCAACACATGTTGATATAAGAAGGTAGATGATACCACTATTGAAGATCATGCAAGAAAACCTGGATAAACAAATATGAAGGATGTATTGATATGATGCAAAACTCTCATTAGTAGGGTCAACTGAATGACCATACCTTCTGGATAACTCGACAGCCATACATTTGAAGGCTAAGGGTCAGCACGTGACCATTGAGCTGGTCAGCCAGTTCTCTTATCTGGGACGGAGTTCCATGTTCAAAAAACTGAATACAAAAGAATAACTGTTAGCCATAATAAATTTTACTAGCGCAATTTCTTTACCAAAACTCCCCACATACTTGTACATAATAATAAAAAACAATAATATAGACTCAAAAAGAAATTCAAAGCCGAATCAATTGACAAAATTACCTTTTGAATCACATAATTACCAAATACATCGGTCATTAGCGAAAGGGCCTGGGGCATAATCTCATCAAAAACCATGTTTTTCTCATCCGCTGTGGCAGTCTCAAGTTTCTGTTGAATAAATCGACTCCCGTACTGATCGGCACTGTTTAACAAGGAATTCAATGAAAGAATTAAAATTTGGAGGTCTCCATTAAGTAACAAGACAAAAAAGTTAAACAAGCAGTAGATACCTGAACTCAACAACATGGCCCCCAATTTCAGAAAGTTCAAAACATTTAGTTTTATTGCTCTTAAACTCATCTAGTAAAGTGGATGCAAAAGTTTCATCCAAGTTACTACCAGCTTCTGAATGCCAAGCTCCCATGACACCCCCAGCTAAATTCCTCATCCCAGAAAAACGCATGTTTCGCTCACTGTGCCGGACAGGACTACCTGATCCAACAGGGGAGTTAGGAAGAAGGGGACCACCCAATGGGCTTCCAGGATATGACATGCCAAGACCTAAGGCTGGATTTCCGTAATAACCATGATTCAAGCTAGCAGATTTGCCAAGGTATGGAACACCTAACTGTGACTTTTGAGGTGAAAGCAACACCCCCAGATAAGCTTTCTGTAGCTCAAGTAAATCCAAGTACGAATTACCCATACAATCCCTATCCATTGATGCGTCATTGAGGGCAGCAGCCTGTGCGGCAGCATATTCATTTGATCTCAAGTACTGAAGATACAATGGGTCCATCATTGGCGACTGAAGAGCATTTCCTGCAGCATGATTTCTCATTCTGCTAAGATTCTGCAAATCTGCTCCTGCTGCCAACATGTTTGGTCCTAAAGACAAGCCTCCCCCTAGTACTCTTGAGTCCATGCCATTAACACCAAATGCAGATGCAGCAGCAGCATTTTCAAAGAAGGGTGGTAAACTAGCACTCCCAAGCTGGCTACCCATCATGGAAGGTGATGAAGGATTAATGGTGTACCCACTCAAGGCATAGTTTTGAAGTGCGGAGTTCATACTATCCAAATTCTGATAGTGAGAAGGTGAACTTCCTCGGCCATTAAAAGTTGGCGTAGATTGTCCTTTCAAGTAAGAGTTAGCAGATGATACAGCGGGTTTATGAAGTTCTATTTGCTCATCAGCTTTTAACAAAGAATTGTTCAGATCCATCCCAACACCACTGCTGTTACCTATGTTTGGGTACGATCCTTTAGCTAATTGGGGGCCATAATGCAGATGAAAATGCCCAGATTCAGACTTATTTAAGTAAGAATGTTGTTTGATATGATTCTGCTCACCCTGCAAGTTGAATAGATCATGATGATCATCAGTTTGATGTCGCACTTGTGACCTTGGATGGTTATCTTTGTCTTCCAAACCATTTGTTGAAAGGTTCATGCCAGACAAAGCAGCAACCAGATCAGCAGACTCACTCAAACCAGGTGAGATGCCATTGAATGAGTTTGATCCACCAACAACCATTGAGCCAGCCCTTCCTCCTCCAACAGGTGGAATGCGAGGACTAGGTGCCCTGGCCACGAGTTGAGGGTCAGGTGTGCTGCTCCTCGACAAGGAGGCACCTAAAGCAGAAGCATAAGTATGAGAAGCCGATGCACCAATGTTTTGGTTTGCAGACATGCCCTGCTTATGTCCATCAGAATGCAAAGTATCCATAGATGTCAAATCATGGTGCAGATGAGTGAACTGGGATTCTGAAGTTTCAACACTGTTATCAAATGCATTTCGGCTAGCAGGACGAGATGGGTGCCTTGAGACAGATGATGCATGTATATCCTCCTGCATTAAAAGAATAAACCATAAAGCTAGCAGCTTTGGGTCAAAATCCAGTGAAGCTTTAAGCACATTCCAGGAATGTAGCATTTACCAAAAATGACTAAAAGAGCAAATACAAGCACATATATCAAGCAAAACAGCGATTCACTTGTCGATAAGAATATGATTTTAGGATTTAGCATCTCAGTATCAAACCTGACTGCACTATTTTTTTTAAAAAAATGACAACCTATTGCAAGGACATATTAACAATTTGGTGCCTCTCCAAATTATTGAACCAATTGTTTCTCACTTGATCAAGGTTCAGAGATACAATCAACATTTAGCTAAAGAATATGGCCACTAAATTTTCTACTTAAAATAGATCACTAACAGCCACATCCTTCAAAATTATTAAAGAAGATGGAACTGGTGAACGGACAATAGAAGCGGATCCAAACAAGCATTACAGAAGTCAATAGGAACGACAAACTAAGTTCTTTTAGGAGGATCAAATATTGCTGATCACAAGGTCTTTAGCAATTCTATAATTACATTATAGCATGAATCAGATGATTAAAAAAAAAAAACAGGTCCAAATATACATGGAAACAAACCAATAACACAACATCAGAGAGCATGTCCATGCGCACGAGTAACTGAGAAAAAAAATACACCAACGTGATCTTCAACAAAATAAAGAATTTGAAGATGAACATAATGACTTATTCAACAAAGCATCCAGTGTCAAAGTAAAGTACCGAGAAACAACAAAAAATAAAGCAAGACCAGAAACAAATATGAGCCCCAAGATATAAACTTCAGACAAAAAAAAAAAATCACATCCAAAACTCATAAAGCGTCCAAAACAAATGATCAAAGAAACCAAACCAAACCGATTACTCATAACTACATAACTTCATACCTGAAGGATCTCAGCAAGACTCTTTTGCCGACTCCCGAGCCCTAACCCCGTCAAGCCAATCAACCCATCGCCTCCCCACTCCGCTGAACCCTTCCCGTTCTCGTCCTTCCCACCATACCCCGGCTGCACCGAGAAAAGCGATTGATTCCCATTCCCATTTCCATTCCCACCCTCTTCACCACTTCTACTCACTTTCCTCCTATCACCAATCCCTCCCACCACCGAACCCACCCCACCGCCACTCAACCGTTGCGCAAACCGCCTCTCCTCCTTTGACAAAAGCGGCGGAGGCAGCCGCGGGTTCAGATTCACATTCGAATAGTAATAACTCACGTACGCCGGGTCAGCCCGAAGCTCATCCTCGTTCACCAGCCCTTTCCCACCGTTTTTCTTGAAACCCATTAGCGCCGAGGCATCAAACAAGCCCCCTACTGCGCTCAGCGAGCCCTCCACGGTCGGCGGCGCCGACCCACTTCGGTACATACTAAGTTCTTTCTCTCTATCACTCAGCTCCTCCTGTTGCCGCCTCTGGTCCCTAATCAACACCCCCAAATCATCGCCGAAATCCGTGTTTTTAAGCACCGATCGCACTGAAACATCCGGGGCCATCTTGGAATAAGTATCGATGACCGTCACATACGAGGAAGATAGAGACTGAAGCTGCTTAAGGATGGAGTCTTTGAGCACAGAATCAGCTCAATATTGTTCAAACTCAAACGGGTTTCTCGCTAAAGCTTCGAAAAAAGTTTATCTTTTGTGCTTAGAATCACAAACCCATGGCTCAAGATTTTGCAGATATGAAAGAAAGAAACAAACAAAAAGTTTTGGGTTTGAGTTGAAGTATACAGATTTTGTACTCGTGGGTTGAAATTTATTCAGAGAGCTAGAGATCGGCGTGGGAGTATATAGCGAGTACGAACGATAATGGTTTCAGCCATCTTTAGAGAGAGAAACAGCTAGAGAGGAGAGGGAGACAGTGCAGTAGAGAAGAGGGGAGGGAGTGATAAGCACAAGCAGTGGAGGAATCTGGGCCATTTGATATGGGAGTGAGCGGCTGGGATTAATTCTAAGGGGATTTGTTCTTATACTCGAGGTCTTTTAGGGTTTTATCTCTAGGATTAAATGTTGAATTGCTTTTTTTTCTTTTCTTTTCGTTTTTTTTTTTTTTTTAATTTCCATATTTTTAAAGATACAGTGTATTTAAGCATGTCGTTATTTTTTTTTAGGCCTTATTTGGTTGTGATTCTTACTTCTTGCCTTCTTGGTAGAGGGTCAACGGAAGGTAATGCCAAAATTGGTAGCAGTTTTTGTGTTGTATCATGGAAAGATTTCTCAGATTTTTTGCTTATTATGAAAACTTAACTAAGTTTTGAATCATCAAGGGGCAGATATTCACTATTTCACTTCCACCTTTTTTCGTGTTTTGTGCATATTTACATTGTGAAGTAAAAGAACAAAATTGCCTGCCATTTTAAATAAAATTGCAAAATTTTTTTTTTTTTTTTTCGAAGAGCGTTTTAAAACCTTTAAAAAAAAAATCAAAAATTTGTATTTTCAAATTACATTAGAAAAAAATATGTTTTTAAAAACTTACAATTCTAAAAACTAAATTACAATTTAACTAAATACTTGACTACGTTTCAAATCGTACATACTAAGATTATTATTTAATCTATTTTTAAATTGTATGTTCTGAAACTACAAATCAAAAAAAGATTAAAGAAATTACAAAACAAAAATAACCCCAGTTTTAGAGTAATATATAATTTTTATTAAAATGGCTATGCCTTACATATAATCCTATTTCATTTGTTAATTTTATATACCATATTTTTATCCAAAAAAATATTTCATAATGTTCATGTGACATTGTCAACTAGTTTTTAATTTTTTTTTTTTTTAACAAAGACTAATCTAAAAATTGGTTAAAATACTCCTATCAACATTATAAACTAATTATGAAATACCATATTTTTGTTTATTTTGTATAACATCACTCATTATTTCTATTGTGAGCAACAACAAAAATAAAACATTGAATTTGAAAAACTTGCATCTAATATTTTGTCAATAAGTGAAAAAAAGGAAAAATCAATAATAGAATCAAAAACATGTTTCTCATATTCTCTCTCTCCGTTGGCTATTGATCTCTAAATTCTTTCAATAAATAATCAAATCTCCCTGAGTTTGGAACTTCCTAAGAAGAACATCGAGAATTCACAACCCCTAGTGCCCTGACACGTCATCGTCCGAAAATAGAGAAGTGACAGTCCCACCGCTCCTCAGGCGCGCGTTCCAAATAGAACATTGACACGCGGCATTTGTGACGCTCGAAAATGGGACCCTTTGCCACGCTTTTTGACTGCGCGTAATACCATAGCACCTTTTCAAAGGGAACTAATCTGAAAAATGTCCATAATAGGCATAGCAGATGTACTTATGCCCAAAAAGAACTTGTGTAGATATTTTGACCTTTTTGTAGCGTAGCAGGTGGCAGATGGCAGGTGGCAACATCGCATAGGGTTCCTATCTTGGAAGACACTTTATATGGGGATAGTTTGGAAGCAGTGAAATTCTTGAAAATGGCCCTTTGCACTTCAACTATTTGCTTTTGTGCATAGGTTTTGGTTTTTTTTCCCCCCTACTATTGTGTAATTTTTTTTTATTTTTTTTTAAAGTGAAACCATAAGATATGAACTATCGGTTTGGTTTAACAGTTTTAACGTGCAATTTAAAAAATAATAATTTTAAAATAATAAAGAAAATGGTCATTTGCACTTCAATTATATGCTTGAGGAAATGGTTTTTTTTTTTGTTTCTTTCCTAATATTTTTATCTTTTTTTTTTTTTAGTGAACCATAAGATATGAAGTGTGGGATTGGTTTGGTGGTTTTAAAATGAAAAAAATAGTGATATCAAAATGCAGATAATAAAAATATGATTTTTAAAAACATAGTTTAATTGAGCATTTAATAAAATTTGTAAAATAATGTTGTTTTTGTCAATTAAGCCTTTTAAAATGGTGTTTTTTTTTAAAAAAAAAAAAAGTACTCCCTTATTTATTGCACAAAAATATGAATTTTGAGTCTGTTTGACTATATATGCAATATTGTGGGTTAAAAAGTGCGTTTTTTATTTTTTCAAATTNAAGTATTGGTGAAAATAGGAAATAGGAGACTTTTCCCTTAGGGACCATCCTGTTACATGAATAATAATAATAATACCACCACCTACCGGCTCATCCGCTCATGGTTTCTTCATTCTTTTTAGGCAGAGCCGCAAGATATGATGTGTTTCGACACAACTGGCCTCGTGGTAATAAAGAAAAAAAGGGCCATATCTAGATATCATTCCTATTATCTTTCTTTCCATCTTCCACACCACGCATACTATCTAGATATTTACTTTGTTTTGTTTTTAAGTTTTTTTTTTTTTATCTTTTATTTTCTAAACAATATTGTTAATTTAAAACACAGAACAGTTAAAATTATTTTCACATTGAGTCATATTTTTAAAACATCTTAGAATTTTATGTACAGTAAAATAAAATATTCGGTACCTCTCAATTTCATGCCCCGAAATCAAGATCTAATAAAATTATTTCAAGTAGCTTAACTCCTAGGCTCTAACATTTTTTTTTTCTTTTGAAGGTAAAACATGTTATTAGAGCGATACTCACAATACCTACAATCTTAATTATCAATGGATGCTTAACCTAAAAGTGAGATTCGATATTTTGACCGCAAAACGATCATAAAAAGATGGTGTTAGTCGGAATGAACGGCCAATGATAATAATATCTCCAACCGAGCATGTGATAAGTTGAGTGAACAAGATCAATTCACCTTCAATTGGCCTGACCAGGCATTGTGCCTAGTCATTGAAGTAAGCTAGGATAATCTTTGTAAGGAGAGACACCTATTGTAGGTGCATGCACCTTCCATTATAAAACTTTTTTTTAAACAAAAAAAAAAAAAAAGGAGACATTAAAACAAGAAAAATTACTGGCTTAAAAACAAACATAGCCTGAGCATGAGTGCGACATAGTTATCTAGCATTAGAGTAGGAGTTTGGGTAAGAAACATGGGTACAAATCAATTCATCTATAAACAGTAAGCTTCTCAATGTTCTCGTACCAAACCACATGAATATATATTAGTAATGTCACATCGCCCATGTCTGGCTATTGCCTTGTTCGGCTGTTCCAATTCTTGCCACACAATAGAGAGTCGGAAAGCTACATAACAAATAAAGCATCTGCAGAAAGCTTTTAAAAAAAAAAAAAATCAACCATATCTAATATCAGTAAACCGGAGATTCCCATGCATACCAGCGGCAATAAGATGCCTTTGCGGTACTTTAATATTCAAAAAGCATGTTTTTTCTATACTGTATTCGTTTTTATGTCAGCCTTAATTACATTTACTAGAGGTAACAATGACATTGCAGACATGTGCGGCTGTTTGGGTCACGTGACTTGTCGTCTATGCTCTTTTATATTATTATTATTATTTTATAAAGTTATTTTTTTTTAAAAAAATAGAATTGAAATAAATTCACTCAGCTTAATTTATTAAACTTGTTATTAGAATATATGAAAACTATAATATATAAAATATTTTTCCTAAATTTCATTTGAGAGTTAATGTCGAAATATTCTCTATTTTTTCATATATTCTAATAAAACTAACTAGCTGATAGTAAGGAAAGAACATGAACAAAAGCGTCTACATCTCTTAAACCAAAAAAAAACACAAACACAAATTACAAAAGACTAGAATTCTTTCATACACAAACACTATGCAAACGAGTGAATCTGCTTCCAAAATTAGCCCATGCATGCATAATTACTCGTTTGCTAACAATTTTTCCTTATTTTCCTTTCCTTCCATCAAATTTTATGTGGATACTTTTAAGATCTAGCTTGGGTGTTGTTAAGCATTTTTGTTGTAGTTTTTCAACCCTTAAATTTAATTCAAGTTTTGTTAAAATCAAATTCAATGGTTAAAAGGCTATAATATAAACGTTGTAATTTTATTTGTCTTCCCCCTCTTTTTTTTCTACGCATTTGTTTCCCCCTCTTGAAATAACTATATTATCTATCATTTCATGGTTTTCAGTGCTCATGTTCTCTCTCTGTCATATAGATTTTTTTTTTTTTAGGAAAAAAAAAAAAAAAAAAAACAGAAAGGTGAACCTTTAAAATTGGCAGTGTCATACATGGGTGATGTGATCCTTATCTTGTTTTTGGGCTAGGTGATGTGTTCCTTCATAAATTTGTCTTTGATGCTGACACTAAATTCATAAATTTCTGTTAAAACATTAATCGTTACTTTTTTATATTCACCTTACGGTCAGCATATTAATGATTCGCCACGTGGGTACCCACTAAGCAACTAAAGCAGTGAAAAAAAAATCGAGAGTAGCCGCTATTTATTATTCCGGTCTGCTATATTTACAACTATGCGATTTGTTTAAACCAACCAAAATGACAAAAAAAAAAAACACTTTTATTCAATACTGATGATACAGATGATCTAATGGCCAATCTAGAACAATGCATATATTTAAGAGCCCATAACAAAGATCGGAGACTTACCGGAAGAGCCAACTAGGGCTGCCTTGATGATTAAGTTAGTAAGAAAGGGTGGCCAAGCTGGGGTTGCATACCTCCTCTTATGTCATTTGCTGCTGATAGGGTACGGTCCTAACCAAAAGATGGTTGCCCACGACCGTTACTTGGTGTCATGCTGAATTGCGTGCTTTATGGCACGTTAAGGATGTTGTCATGTTGATCGACTCTCTGCCAAAAATAATGGGACAATTAGGACAAAATAATGAAAAATTATTTTTTGTGCCACATCTTGTATTGTTATTTAAGCAATTGAAGGGTTGTCCTTTATGGTCTGACCAAAAACTCGTGGCTTGGGGCCGGGTACCTTGGTTTGAACTATGGGCTTCAGCTTTTGCACCCCATTTGGTGGCTTTGTATCCTGTTCCAAGGACCATGCATCAATGTTTTATAGTACAGTTGATGATTAGGGGAGGAGTAAGAGTACGTGCATGTTCCCAATGACACAATTCAATGAGTGAAAGATCATGTATATTTTTGCGATGGTATTTAGAGGGCTTGGAAGTTCGAAGAGATGGGGCATTGGGGATTGGGCAATGCGTGTTTTGTTGTGGGACAGCGTCACATAGAAACCCAAAACCGAAGCATCTTCTCTCGTGTTTTCCACTTGCATTACCACCTTGGATTTCTGTCCAGTTAGGGTGCATCGATCTCACTCGTAAAAAAAAAAAAAAAGAATTAGTGTTTGACTACCAAAACTTTTTTAACCCTTCCCCTTTGGTTATCTCTCCCACTCATCGCCCTATCCTATTGAGCCGACAAGTTTCATGCGTTGACTGAACAGTACTACACAAGCTTTTGAGTGGTGTTCCATGCCGTCCATGTATGTGCTTCATCTAACATTTTATTGTTCTTCCAATATCTTCTTCTTCGGATAGATTTTATGGTGCGTTTGAGATTATGAATTAGTAAATAAAAAGTGTGAGTTTAAACTAAATCGTAAAAAATAGATCATTTGAAATTGAGTTTTTAAAAAAGATTTACGATTTGAAAACGTAAATTTTCTGCATTTTCAAATCGCAGGTAAGTTCGTATTTTTTTTTAAAACGCACAATTTTAAAAAGCTAAACTATAATTTTAAAGGTTAAATTGCGATCGTACCAAACGCATAATTGTATTTTTAAAAAACATATTTTAAAATCACAAACTCAAACAGATTTCACGTATTAATGTATTTTAGACAATGCTTTTTTTTTATTTTTTTTGGAAGTTCTGATATAAGGTAATAGTGAAAATAATTTTTTATGTTTTGTATTTTAGGTTATTTGCTAGCCTTTTTGTTTTGAAAAAAAAAGATGTCAGAAATAAAGCCCAAGTAAAATAACTTAGGATTGGGCTAGATTTTATCTTATCTTACACGTGAAATCCTGGCATGAGTTGGGTTTAAAGAGGTTCATCGGCCTGGCATGAGTTGGGTTTTGCTTTTCATTTCTTTATTTTTTGGTCTTGGTTTGACCCAGTTTCAAACAGGTGGCCTAGCATAACTAAGACATGTTTTCCAGGGAATAGGCAAAAAAAAAAAAAGACATATTTTCCAGGCTCGAGCTTCGTTTTTGGGTGTATATATAAAACTCCCTGCCCNAGTTAATGGGCAAGAAGTGTGAACGCAACGCATTAAACACTTTTTGATATTCAAACCAACCTTACCTAACCCAGAGAAAAAATGTAGTCTATTTGCATGTGACAAGTGACAAAGCAAAGCAGCATATATATACATATATATAATTATATATTAATAGAGGTTGAGCAACCAAGCGGGGCGATGCGAATAAGTTTCAAACCCACTTTCATGCTCCCACTTACAAGCTTCCCATGACACCCATCTTGGTTGGGGCTTGATATATTTGACAATTCAACTAGCTTAGCTAGCCAGATTTCCCAAAACTATTTTTTGTAGCAAAATTAAATTCCAACCTACTTTGAAATGTAACCGCAAGTTATATATGTTGGTTTAGCATAGTATAGATTAGACTCAAACATGGCATGAGCCGTTTTAAATATATAGGTGACTAATTGTAAGCAATTTGAATCTTTGTTCATTTTATTTTTTGGCCTTAAGCAAGTTGGATTAATTGAAGAAGTCACGACTAAATGAAAACTCACTTTTTACTCTTGACTTATGGAAATGTTAGGAAAAGGTACAAGGTAATTTGAATTGGGTAGCTGAGCAACTAATTGAGTTTGTTCAATTAATTGGGTTGATTAATGAGGTAGATTTGGTTGCATTTGATTGTTAACAAAACTTAGAATCTATAAACACTTAATTTAAAATTTCATTTGATTCATATGTTTGAGAATGGAGTGCTAACCATCAAAATGCCATACCATCAAGGAAGAATATATATATTACTAAACTGATTCGTAGGGTTTTTAAGTTGTACCAATTCATAGGGTACAAAAATTATCGTAAACTTCTTTGTGGAAAGCTTTAATTTTTGTATCAAATTGATGATTCCATCTAATTCCGTATAAATTCCTTCTATTTTTCTAACATAGTCCTTGTCAAATTATAATTTTACCCACCAAAAAAAAAGGAAGGGGTGGCCAACCATCATTCTTTTGATAAAGGGCAATCTCACCTCAACAACCGGCCATTAGGGGTGTAAATGTTGTTCCATTCGAATGTGATTATTAGCAATATCTGTATATAGGCATCTCTATAATGCGGTTATTATTTTTAAGTATCTACATCATGCAATTGCTATCTGCATCTACGCATTTATTGCGGTTATTATGCTGTTATTATCCGCTATTCACATATGAGATAATGGGCTTTTTGGGCCCTTAAATTATAATTCCTACTTCTAGTAAATACAGTAAAGCATTTTAGTAAATAATCAAACTAGTAACAACAAAATAAACACTCAAACAACTTGTTTCTCAAGAAATAAAAACAAAATATTATTAACAATACACATCAACCTATGAATGCACATATAGACTTTAAATTGTACACTAAATACTATTATTCATATCACACTTGCTAATCATTTTGTCATGAAATTTTCATGTTCTACATTATTTACCTTCCTGCGCCATCTATCTATGGTTGGTGAAAGGAAAAAAAATATTTGAAAAAAAAAAAAGGAATAACATATCAGGCAATTAAATCAAGAGTTTTCCAAAAATGAATTTAATTTAAAATATATTATATATATTATATATAAAGGGAATGCGAATACAGTTTATTAACCGCATACCTTAAACCGCTATCTACATCCATATATGAAGATAGCGAATGTGATGTTTAATATCTGCCCGCAATTACACCCCTACAAGCTACCCCTTATCTAGTAATGAGCGGCCTACTCTCATAGATGGTGGCCTCTTTTTTTTTCTTTTTTTTTTAAAAAAAAAATTGGAGGTAAAAATATAATTTTATACGAATTCTAGCAAAAAATATATGAAAATGGACAGAATGATCAAGCCACTTTATTTTAATTTTATTCTTTATACCATTACATAACACAACCAACCAAATAAAATGAGAGATCCTTTGACAAATCATGAAACAAAAGGGGTTTCCACGGTTAGACCCAAAATTTCAATAAATCCACCCAAACTTACAATGTTTTTAAGAAATTAAGCTAAATCACCTAATAGGTATCTCAAAGGAACTACAAACTTCATGGATATCTTCAAAATCAACTTTAAACCAATCATGAACACAATAATCTATTCTTGAACAAAAACAGAGAAGAGGAAGTAAGATTTAACATTAAGATGAGAGAAAAATAACAATGAGAGGGAGAGAGAGATACCTTCACTTTTTCTTGATTATCCTCATCTCTATCTCTCTCTCTCTACACGTAGTACACGACGCCCTTCAGGGACCATGTCACGATGTGTTTGTCTCATCGTCGTCTGAGTTGGTGAAGCTTGGATTTTTTTTTTTTAGCTTGGCGTGAGGAAGAAGAAGGGAGAGGCAGAAGAATGTTTTCTTTCTTTCTTTTGTTTCTTTTTTTTTCTTCCTTTTTTTCTTCCTTTTTTTCTTTCTTTGTTTTTTGAAATTTGAACGTGAAGTGTTTTTTGTTTTAAAATTTAACGTGTTCCTCGATAAGACAAAAGACAACTGTCATGTTTTAGACTTTTAGATGCAAAGACAGCCAAATTTTTGAATTTTGAGAAACTCAAATTTTTTGAAATCTGAGAAGATCCGAATCCCTCATCCAAACATTAAGTTTAAGAGAAATGCTACTTTTCAAACTTATTTATTACATAAATTTCACGTTGGCGTGACATGTTTTAAGTTATTAAAAAAAGAAAAATCACTTAAAACATGCCACTTCACTATGTCAATTGGTATAAAATGAGTGCCAATATTACTGTATCATTACTTTTCAGTTAATTAGAAGATTTGAATCTCGATCTAACAATATAGGGTGGGATTGGAAAATTCTTTTGGGATTTTTTTTTTTGAATAGTAATAAAAAATTATTGATGTGATATAAAGTAGAAAAAATATTGTAAATTTTTTTTTTAAAGCAAAATGAAAAAGTTATGTTTTTTAATGAATTTTTTTATTTAAATAATAATAAAAGTGTTTCTCAAACCAAGCCATATACTGGCCATATACTGGCCGTCGGTTAATTGAAGCGATCCGAATAGATCACATAACCTTGAGGTGAGTAAAGCAAAACACGAGACACAAAAATGACGCAGAAATTTCTGAGAGCTTCCCATGCAACAACGTGGGTATATATGCACAGTTGACTAACTTCACCTACGGCTGGCGTTACCGAGAGTCAGTCACCTAAATGCCCAAGTTAAACGCTGTTTTAGGCGTACACGTAGACCTTATACAAAGTTGTTGGAGTTAAGTAATCGATCTTTGTATAAAAACGTGGCGTATAATCCTTTGGTCTTTACCCATATATCCACCCGGACACACACACAAACAGCAGAAGTTCTAAAAAAAAGTATATAAAAGGGTAGTTGTAAACAGATAAACTGCCCATTTCCCACTTCTGACTTCTCAAAAGCATAAAGATTTATAGAGAGAACCTTGAATCGGAAAATACTAGGAAACCGAAATGAGAAAAAGCCCAATGGAGTCGGTTGTTGCAGAGCTCGAAGGGTCGCTTCTGAAGGACCCAGACGCTTACTCCTACTTCCTGTTGGTGGCATTCGAGGGGTCGAGTGTGTTTAGGTTTGCAGTGTTGCTGATGTTATGGCCGGTGATTCGCTTCCTGGAAGTGATGGGGATGGAGGACGCAGGGCTGAAGCTCATGATCTTTGCTGCCATCGCCGGTGTTCGTGAATCCGAGATCAAATCAGTGGCGAGGGCAGTTTTGCCAAAGTTTTACATGGATGATATTGATATGGAGGCATGGAAGGTGTTTAGCTCGTATGACAGAAGAGTTGTGGTGACTAAGACGCCGAGGATTATGGTGGAGAGGTTTGTCAAGGACCATTTGCGAGCTGACGAGGTTGTCGGAAGCGAACTTGTTGTGAACCGTTTTGGGTTCGCAACGGGGTTCGTCAACGATGATATTCGTCCTCTCTCTGATCGGGTGGCAAAGCTGTTTGTGGATGAACCACCGTGTTTGGGCTTAGGAAGGCCTACAACCGCTACTGCTTCTTCCTTCTTGTCGATGTGCGAGGTAATTAAATTTACATGAAATAGGTAATTAAACGTGATGAATTAAATTATAACACAATAATCACATGTGCCAGCTTCTCTAACTTTCTAACTAACTGTAAGCTAACTGCCTAACTTCCTTCTGCGCTTGAAGCTTGATTGAGTGAACTGTGAAATAGTTCGCCAACAATATTCAATGTCTCGATTGCTAGCAAATTTTTCTAAAATTTACCTGTCCAATTGTTTGTATAGGTTGTCCTAAACCTGCTTAGGATAGGTGAATTCTTAACAATTCAAGCAATAAATATAATATAGATTTTATGGGGCCATATCTATTCGAGTAAGGGGTGATTTGTCCGAAACTTACTCATAAGGTAAGTGGGTCTCATAAATTTTTTTTTTTACATTTACTAATCAAAATGCTAGTTAGTTAGTAATCCTGACAATAAAATTATTGAGATATATTTATCCTTGTGAAAGTTACTATGTAAAGCTTTTATTACAAATCGACATGACAATTTATAGTTGATAAAATGATTAAATCAAAAATTCTAACTTTATAAATTCTTAGATTAGCTTATATAAAAATCATAGGAAATTAAGATGCATTAATTTTTTTCCTTTTATATATGAATTAACCATGTTATTATAATAAAAACAATTATGTGATCGGCCAGGGTTAATTTTGTGTACAGGAACAAATGCAGCCACCATTCTTGACCAACCAAAAGTACGACAACCAAGTCCTCCTCCCGCTCCCAGTGATCTTCCACGACGGCCGCCTGGTGAAGCGGCCAACACCATCCATTGCCCTCTTAATCATTCTATGGATGCCCTTAGGCATCTTGCTTGCTATAATCCGCATTGTTATGGGCATGGTGCTACCAATGAGGGCTATGCCGTACATGTCAGAACTGTTCGGCGGCAAGGTTGCCGTCAAAGGCAAACCACCCCCGCCAGCCTCCGATGACAACGCGGGAGTACTATTTGTGTGCACTCACCGGACCCTAATGGACCCCGTCATCCTCTCCACCGTACTTGGACGTCAAATCCCAGCCGTGACGTACTCCATCTCTCGATTCTCGGAGATGTTGTCGCCAATTCCTACCGTTAGGCTAACAAGAATCCGTGAAGTGGACGCAGAAAAAATAAAGCAAGAATTAACCAACGGAGACCTTGTGGTTTGTCCGGAGGGAACAACTTGCCGGGAACCGTTCCTCTTGAGGTTTAGCGCACTTTTTGCGGAATTAACAGATAGAATTGTTCCGGTGGCGATGAATTACCGAGTTGGGTTCTTCCATGCAACGACGGCAAGGGGTTGGAAAGCACTGGACCCGATTTTCTTCTTCATGAACCCTAGGCCAGTGTACGAGGTAACTTTCTTGAACCAATTGCCTGTCGAAGCCACGTGTTCGTCTGGGAAAAGTCCGCATGATGTAGCAAATTACGTTCAAAGGATCTTGGCTGCTACGCTAGGGTTTGAGTGCACAAACTTTACAAGGAAGGACAAGTACAGGGTGCTGGCTGGAAATGATGGGATTGTATCGTATACTTCATTTCTTGATCAAATTAAGAAGGTGGTCAGAAACTTCAAGCCATTTATTCACTAAGATAATATGAGGATAAGATCTGATTTCTCAATTCCTCATTTTTTTGTTTTTGTTTTTTTTAGTATTTGCGTTGATTTTGTAAATGCATGGACGGGGTTTGTATTCTTTTCTTTTTTTTTTCTTTTTCTTTTTTGGATGGATTATTGTTTCTGTAATTGTTAAATAATGTATGAGATTGACTAATATTGTTGGTTAGTTGCAACGGTAAATTTCAAACATCTTTTGCAACCATTATATTATATATATCACGAAAGCTATATATATATATATATATATATTCCATTATCCTAAGATACCCATATTTTCTTTCTAAAAAAAAACAAAAAGCTAATTCAAAAACTAATTTAAATTTCGATTGTTTTTTTTTTTTTTTAATAAAATAAAAAATAAAATTGATTTTTTATTTTTATTTTTTAATTATTTTTTATTTTAAAAGAAAATATTAATATTTACAAAAAATGACTGAAAAGTGACTTAATTGTAACAAAATAATAGTTTAATGTATTCATATGCACATTTGTCAATTTGTGAGACTTTTTAAAAAATGATTGAAGTTCAAAAAGTTTAAGTATACATATTTAACCATAATTATATTATAAAATTTAATTTATAGCATTTCTCATCTCCAAAGATATTTGAATGTCAATAATAAATAGAAAGATTGAGAGACCCCCCGGCCCCCCTCCCAAAAA
Organism: Betula pendula; assembly: GCA_900184695.1. Classification (NCBI taxonomy): domain Eukaryota; kingdom Viridiplantae; phylum Streptophyta; class Magnoliopsida; order Fagales; family Betulaceae; genus Betula; species Betula pendula. The sequence continues at coordinate 213,883 of FXXK01000366.1, forward strand.
AAGAAAAGAAGACAAAAAAGAAAAAAGAAAAAGAAAAAACTATCACGAGGCATGTGGCAAAATTAAAGTCGTGTAATTAAGGATTTGTTTGAATTTATGATTTTAAAAAGTGTAATTTTAAAAGAACGATTCAAAATTTTAAAAAAAATGTAATTCCAAACAATTAATTTTTTAAAATTTGGTTTAAAGTCGTAGTTTTTGTTTATAAAATTGCAAACCAAACAAAGCTTAATATTCACATCAAACCGCATGGAGTATGTACAACGTGTATTACCCAATTCTTATTATATTACATTATACATATGATGCTATACAAATATATAATATAGTACTTTTATTTTATGAAATTTCATTGTAACTTTCCAGTGCTTCAATTTTATAAATTCACATTTGAACTCTTTTAAGTTTTTCATTTTACATATTTCTGTTCAAAATTGATAAACTGATATTAGCCACGTTAATGTCATCCAAGCAGTTTTGTCAGGCCACATGTACGTCATGTGTATCTTCCCGCCTTAAATGAAAAAAATAAATAAATAATGCGCCACATGTCATGTGTTAAAGAATTAATTATTTATTATATAACAAAAATACTCCACCCACGCAAGGGAGGGCAGCCACGTGTTGGAATTCTGCAAGAGACAAGATGGATCCAGTTGGAAGAAGCCCACTATGAGCTCATCAGCTCAGCCTTATAAATTCATAGCGTCAGGTAGCCCAAATGTCTATGACATGCGGCTTGGGCTTTCCGCTATCGGTTGTGTTAGACCAAGATTTTTTGCTCTGTGACAAAATGGGGGACTAGTTCTTGTGGATACTCTCCCAATTATTTATAGATTACAAAGGCTTTGCAGTTCTTTCTCTATGCACATTCTAATACTAGTGCACCGAAATTGGGTAAAACTATGTTTACTGTCGTACCCAAATTATGTTTGAGATTGCATTAAAAAGTAAAGCAAACAAAAAGTTTGTATGTTTGATAAAAAAAAAAAGCTTTAAAAAGTGTTTCTTTTAACTTTTTTTGGTCCATTTTGGTTTGGAGTTTCAAAATGACATAATTTTTAAAAATGCAGTCAAACATTTAGCAAAATTATAATTTAGCCTTTAAAATTGTACGTTTTCAAAAAATAAACCTCATAACCTGTGATTTGAAAACACATTTTTTTTTATACGTTTTTTAAATCGCAATTTTTTTAAAATGCAATTTCACATGATCCATTTTTTGCGATTTGATTTAAAATCGCATTTTTATCTATAAAATCGCAATGTCAAACGCACCATCTAAAAATGGGCAAAAAACACTTTTGAAAAAAGCTTAAAAACAAAAGTTTTACTAAAAAAACTCTTTTTGACTTTAAAAACTTTATTTCCAAACACAATTTCCAACCGACTCTCAAGTATTCTCACCGCGTAATTGATGTGTCAACATATATATTATTAAATTTAAGAAATTTAAGGTCAACTACAAAATAGCTCATTTTCAATTCACTTGAAATGAAAAAAATCCTTTTAAAAAAAATAGGATATGAGGCCTTTAAAAAAAGACAAAAAATGACTTAGCATTTCATGAGTGTGAGAAAGTGGGAGTGTGATCGAGTAGTATTATTCATTTTAAAAAGAGAAATATTTCTTTTCATTTTAATGTTTATCTCGCATACATCTCTATTGAGTTAACATATTTTATCTATCATTAATGTTTTCTTCTTTTTCAATTAAGGGTAAATAAAACATACCAACACATCAAAATGTACGTGAGTTTGACACCAAAATTTAAAGACGAATTTCTCTTTTAAAAATAGGATATGAGGCAAGAAGGAAAAGCAACAACTAGGACAAAATTAAAGACCTAGCATTCAAGAATTGGCAAACCTACCTATATAAAATAATAATAATAATAATAATAATTGACAAACCTCCATAGCTAGTTGTTTATGATAAAAGACTAGGCCAATAATATCCTTTGACTTTACATACGAATTATTGGTTCATTAAGATTGGTAGGCGGATTAGGATTTGAACCGTTTATGAATTTCTCTTATCTTCTATCTAATCGTTCCTGCGTTCATCATTGGTGAGGTAGCTTTGACACTTTCATTAGTTTCACCTTTGAACAAGTTCACCTTGGGTAGTTCAGCCTACTCCAATATTTTAAAGAAGAAAGATATATATGACAATGGCTTAAGGTACAAGCTAAAACAAAAATAATTCAAGTAAATGCATAAAATCCTAATCTCTTATATCTCAAAATTTAAAAACTAAACTATATATATATATATATGTCGGTCCAATAGCTTAGATCGAAGTAAAACTTTATGAATATATTGCATACAAATATTCTAGTCAAGTCCACAAAGAGAAGCATTTTTTTTTCTTCTTCTTTTTCACAAGAATGAAATCAAGAATCTATAAAGTTTTGTTGGTGGAAGATTTTAGAAAAGCTTTTTGACGCATAAAGTTGTTGGGAGGAACCTAAAAAGAAAGGCAGAAGCAAGAAGACCAGTCAATGGTGATCAAAGGCCTTGCATGAGATTTTAGCACTATATTATTCTTAGTGTGTACGAAACTTTCTTTTTAGAGAAATGCTTATTTACCTTTATGTGTATGTTTCGCATACATTTTTGTTGATTTTGCATAATCTATTCATCATTGATATTTTTCTTTTCTTTTTTAATTAAAGGTAGATAAAGTATGTCAACTCAACGAACATATAAGCGAAATGAACGACATAATACAAAGAAAATTTCTCTTCTTTTTAATACAATTAGACTTAATACAATTTTACTTGCACTGTTTGTTGGGGCTTAGACCCATACAGAAATTGAGTGCAATAAAACTGTTCAAGAAGATAAAACATGAGTATCCTCTCTCATAAGAAAATGTCCATTACACGGTATTAGATTATTGATAAAATAATTAACTTTACATATTTTTATTAGTTTAAACTTTTGAGATGAATGGTGATTTAACAAGGTATCAAAGCAAATATACTGAGTTTGAATTCTATCTTCGTTATTCACCTCTCACTTCAATTAAATATTCTACATGTTGAACTTTACTTATTTTAGATAAAAAAAAGTGTTAAAATATTGATTAAATAATTAAATTTATTCTTTTCTATTAACTTAAATTTTTAAAATAAATGATAATTTAATACACAAAATCTAGATCCCTCTTACCCGTTATCCATATATTTTTTTTTTTTAGTGAGAATCTGCCAAATTTCATTAATAATAAATTAGGAGCATAAAGCTCTTACAATAGAAGTTAAACCGCAGATAAACATAGCACAAACGCTTTGAAATTACACAGCCATAGACTGGACAAAAGCATCTAACAATTAAGAAACTGTCTATGACTACAACCACCACTAACCCAAGAACAACTCCAGAAAAGGAGCAAGATCTGCTCAACAGACTAGATCTAAGGTTAGATCGGGACATGTTAGCCCGAAACGTACTCATTTATTCCAGCCGTGAGAGTTTATTCTCCCACACCCAAATCTTACACTCCTCGACCCTAAAGGGCAGGAGACACACATCATTGATCCAAAACCCAGGACGACAGACAAAATACAAGAAAATTAAAGAAAACAGAAAATAAATGCAAAAAATAAATCCACAAAGCAGATCTACCGACTGAAGGCGGAGCGGAGGGTGGTGCCGACGTGAGGTGGTGGAATTCTTCCAAAGTTTACAGATTTAGTTTTGAAAAACCAGATTTAAAAACTCGAAAGAAGTAGATCCGGGCTGTGAGCATCAAGAGGAGGTGGAGACCGGCCACCACGTGGTGGAAGAGGAGTCGATAAAGTTGCTTGTGGAGAGATAAGCCTCCAAAGAGGAGGAAAGGTCACCAAAAAAACGGTTGCTGCCTACGAGAGGCAAGAAGAGAAGGGGAGAAGAGGAAGGGGGGAGGGGTGGAGGAGGGAGCGATATTCCTCATCCGCCCAAAACATCGGGAGCGTCTAGATTTTCTGAGAGAGAGAGGAGAGATTACTAGGAGCACGTATCCTTAGACGATTTTTTAATTACCCGTATCCATATTGAGGTCACATGGAGCCCCCTATAATATTATCTATATATTATCCTACAATATTGCGTTGGTTACACTTCCCGACAGTAGAGAAGCATCACAAGATTTCATTAGCTTCGGATTTCAATTGAAAAGAGACTAATTATTTGAATTATTGCTTAGATGCAACGTTGGAGAGTGAATATTTTTATATGTACGCAACTACGCAACTGATTTGTGTGATTCTCCCGGTTTGCCAGCACGCAATTCCATCATTTAATAAGACAACCTTACACATATACACTGATCATGCGAATCTTGATTCTATTCAACGATCGGATTGTACGAAATTTATTTCATTCCAATTTTCGTTTTAAAATGATCTGTTCACTTAATCATCCCTAACGGATAATTAAATAGACAGAAATTTGATATAAATTAGGCGGTAAGAAAATTTTTCTAATTCAGTCTTAGAAATGTCATGCAGTTGCTTTTTACATTAACAAAAAAATTTTGTTTGTAAGAAATTTATATCTTAATTAAATAAACGACAATGTTTCGTTGAACTTAAATTGGAGTTTATATTTTTAATATTTATTAAATTAACATTTGTTTATAGAGTACATAATTTTTACATATATTTTTACGTATTTTAAGAATATATATCATATATTTTATTAATTTTATTAAAAATACATGTAAATATTACCAATTTTAAAAATAAATATCAATTTAAAAAATTAAACACTTTCTTCCAACCAATTTAAATAAAATTTTGTGCCAAGTTGCAAGCAATGGAATTTGAAAATGAATTTTTTAAGATTTGGAAAACAACCAAAACGCAACCTTACATTAATGGCGTGGGATATGCATACGACGTGAGAGAATGATGACGTGTCCGTAATCAACACAGTCCACGTCGACAAAATCATGACTCCTTGGTGAGCGTGCCATGTTTCATTCTGAGCCAATCATTTTGGTCAATATCAAAGCCGCTCGAGTAGCAATCCGGTGGGGTACTATTATGATGCGCTAAATAGTCGCTTCGATCAACTTGGAGTCTTGGATCCTTTCCCTTTGTGTGGGTCCATATTGAATGCATTTTTTTTTTTTTGTTTGTAAGTATATTGAATGCATTTAAAACCTAGATAGTTTCTGCAATTGGGCCATAATTTGTTATCAATTCAAAAGATAAACGTATTTAAAGGACGTTTGTAACTGATATCTCTTGGTATATATATTTTTGGAGTGAAAATATGCACTAAATTTGAACAAAATGATTGTAATTAAATTTGTCAAATCTGAAGAACCATGAGCTTTGAAGATAGAAAATTCATTAAACAATGTTAATGAGAGTAAGGATATGTTTAGAATTATGATTTTAAAAATAGTAATTTTAAAAAGTGTGATTTGAAAATGAAAATTTTGAAAATGCAGTTAAATATTTAGTAAAGTCATAATTTGATCATTAAAATTACAGTTTAATATTTAAAATTATGTATTTTCAAAAAAGCATTTTCTTGTGATTTAAAAACGTAGAAATTTGCGTTTTCAAATCGTAATTTTTAAAAAACGTAATTTTTAAGCAATTTAATTTTTACGATTTGGTTTAAAATCGCACTTATTATCTACGAAATCACAATCTCAAACACACCCCTAAATATTGTTTAGTAAACTGATATATATGACTATGATATAAATTAAATGATGAAACTGTAAATGAATTTGAATAATGTTTAGTTTATTTGAATTGGATAAGAGCAACAGAAATGCAAAATTGTCAAAAATAAAAAAAATAATAATTGAAATGACAATTTTATATTTATTTTTAAAAGAACCGATTTTTTTCCTGTTGATTTGAACCGGATGATCTCAGTCCGAAAGTTAACATTTAAATCAGCAAAGACGTGTAAAAAAAACAAGAAATTAATAATTAATTAGCTTTGTCAAAAGCCAGGACTCACAAACCAAGTTGATCACCCTTTCCCGTTTGAAGTATCCGCTTGACCCTCGCGCCGGCTTGGAAGTTCAGAAAGATAGAACTAAAGGAAGTTTGAACAAACTGAACCGACCAACCACCACGCTCTCACACGCTAGAATCTTAGAAAATCCAAACGGCTCTAATCGGCTCAACCGGCTACGTTGTAAATCTCGCTTTAATCCCTAAACTCTATTGGCCAATGGAAAGTCACCACGTGTCGAAAGGGGTTCAAGCGTTGGTAACACGCTAACAAATGACCACGCGGTTTGGCCGTTTTTTGTTGTCTTCCCTTATAACCCTCCCCCTCTTCATTTTCTTGGCTCCCAAACGCCATCTCTTGCCCTCCCCTCCAATGGGTCTCGAAGCTTTTTGTATTCGAATTTCTTGGATTTTACAAGTGAAGCTCTGATTATTACCCTGAGAGCGTTAATTCTTGGGGGAGTCAGGGGTTTGATTGATTGAATTATTAGGATCTAGATGTCTACGCTGGAAACGGCGTCGTATTGGTGCTACAGATGCAGCCGATTCGTTGGGGTTTTGAACCGGGAGTCTTCCGTGGTGTGCCCCGACTGCGAGACCGGGTTCGTGGAGGCCATCGACAATCCCCTACGGGCCGTCCATGTAGACGCGCGGCGCAGGAGGATCCCTGCGGCCGGGATGGTCATGATCGGTCAACGCTCCGCCGCCAATCCGGACCAGGCCAACACAGGCCCCACCATACGCCGGATCCGGAGGATCGGCGTGGACCGCGGTTCCCCCTTCAACCCGGTCGTCGTGCTCCGCGGACCGTCCGATGGCAGAGAGACACGCCGCTTCGAGCTTTACTACGATGACGGCGGTGGTTCCGGGCTCAGACCATTGCCTCCGAGCGTGTCGGAGTTTCTGTTGGGGTCCGGGTTCGACCGCCTCCTCGAGCAGCTCTCGCAGATCGAGGTAAACGGCGTCGCTCGGTTCGAGCACCCTCCGGCTTCTAAGTCGGCCATCGAATCGATGCCCACGATCGAAATCGGTGACGGCCACTTATCCACGCATTCACACTGCGCCGTGTGCAAAGACGAGTTCGAATTGGGATCGGAGGCCCGAGAGATGCCCTGCAAGCACATATATCACTCGGACTGCATTCTCCCATGGCTGTCGCTTCACAATTCCTGCCCGGTGTGCCGCCACGAGCTTCCTGCGGATGTAGAGAGCGTCGCGGCGGAGCCTGACCTTGGCGAGAGCGGGCAGGCGCGGCCTCTGGATGAGAACGTTGGGCTGACGATATGGAGGCTTCCAGGAGGTGGGTTTGCGGTGGGGAGGTTTTCCGGGGGTAGAGGAAGAGGCGGAGACCGCGAGCTTCCGGTGGTGTACACAGAAGTCGATGGCGGGTTCAACAATGGCGGTGCGCCGAGGAGGGTTTCGTGGGCGGCGAGGGGGAGGGGAGGGAGGGAGGGCGGTGGGTTTGGCCGGGCGATTCGGAATTTGTTCGCGTGCTTTGGTGGAATTGGGTCTTCGGGGTCGAGTTCGAGTGCTAATTCAGATAGGCCAGCGGCGAGGAGATCGAGATCGACGTCTTTGACGTCAAGGAGGCGGAGGACTTGGTCTCTGGAAGTGAATAGTATTAGTGGAATAGGGAATGGTAGCATTTGATGGGAAATGGCCAAAAGTTGTGAACTTTGGCTTCTGGGATCGTTTCCATGAAGGGGAATGGGGGTGTCACTGTAAATAGTGAGAAAGGGATAGATAATTGGGGGTCTGCCAATTCTCACAGTTCCATATAATTTGTGGGTTCAGTTTCCTGTGAAGTGGGAAATTGCTGGAGTTTTGCAGTAAATAAGTATTGGACTGTTATATGATGCATAAAAGAACAAGGAGCAGCAGGAGAGGCCTCTGTGAGAGAGAGAGAGAGAGAGAGAGAGAGGAAGGGATACTGTGCGTTTAGAGGTGGCTTTTGGGGGGCGGCAAGAAGGTACATGACGTTTCTGTACCATGGTGGCTGTGCAAGTTTCATGGAATTAAACTAGAATTACCTGCAACTGTTATTTTTTTTTCTTTAATTATTTGTTCTTAGATTTGTTTTCATCAATTTTAATTTGTAGTTAGCATTAGTTTTGTATCTTCCATCTTTCTGTCATTATTTATCCACAAAATATAACTAAGGTGCTATTCAGCTCATGAATCATGTTGCATGGTTTTCCCTGAGATTTATTTATTTCTGAGAAGGTATAGCGTTCAATTTTATATTTCAAAACTAGTAGCAAAAAAATGTAAGAATAATTTGAAGGGATAGACCGTTTGATCGTTAAGAAGAGAAAGGCAACAATGAGAATTGAGAATTGAGAGGCCCCTTACTCTTTGTAAGGGGCCGCCAAGGCGCCAATTCTGACCAGTAGAATTTGACTTTGTCTTGGTTAAAACAGATTGGGCTTAAGTGCTGAAGTTTCAGCACGTAAGCTGTAATGCATCTAAACCCTTCATTTTTCTACGGCTTACGTGCTGTAATAAAATTTTATTACAGCACGTAAGACCCATCCGATTAAAACATGTGAGAAACAATTATGAGTGCGACTGCCAATTGCCTATTGGATGTGCGATTGCAATCAAGGCAGGCAGTCAGTCAGGTTCGTCAATGGTGATGATGGAAGCAGACGATAATTATCTCGTGTAATGAGGCTGTCCATTGCATTGGATTCTTGTACGGACTCTTATACGACCAGGTAAGGCATGAAGAGGGGAAATGTTGGATGGAGACTGTTGCTGTTTCTTTCCTTTCATATTGGGTGAAAGCTGTTTCAAAAGCGAAGAAGAACTAAAAAGTTGGAAACTCGCACGCTTGACACGTTTAAGACAGACTTTCAACAAGACCTACATGCACCCGATGCTTGTTCCTAAACCAGATGACATATATGCGAAATTTTGCGTTTGGAAGTTGGAACAATTACTCCCTAAGGGAGGCGTCATTTTGGCTTATCAATGATCTATTCCAACAACTGAAATTGTACAGAAAATTATTTAAACAAAATAAAACTATGATGAAAACGCCTTTTCTAATTAAAAAAAGAGGAAGTTTAGTTTTTTTTTATTACTAACGGTCAACTTAGAGCATTCTTAGTGGCCTCAGCAAATTTTACTAGTCAATTTAACTGAAAACTACATTTTTAGCATTTTAGCCATCAACTTTTTTAAAGTAAGGGTGACAATTTTTGACACAACCCGCGAACCCGACATGAATTTTTCGGGTTTAGGTTTAGCTTAACGGGTTATCGGGTCAAACGGGTTGACCCGGTAAATTACCGGGTCATACGGGTCAACCCGCCGTGTGACCCGGTAACCCGTTTAAAAATAATAATAATAATAATAATAATAATTGCATACAGCTATGCTGTGCATTCCGTCTGAGCAACAGGCCAGCTAGCCCTCTAGTTGCTTTCTGAAAAAGTCAGACTATTTTATGGAGGTTTTTGGGTACCGAGGCCTTTTATGGGTGTAAAAAGATCTTTTTCTACTCTTATAGTTCATTCCCTGCCTTACTTTCCTTTTTCTCTTCTTCCTTTCCCTGGTCGAACACGCACGCCCAGCCCAGCTTCTCTTTTCTTCCTTTTTCTCTTCTTTTTCCTTTTCTCTCTTTCCTTCTCTTCTCTCCCCTGCTTCTCTGTCACGACGCAGCAGCCCCCAGCTCCCTCTTCCATTTCTCTTTTCTATTCCTTTCTTTCTTTCTCTTCTCTTCTCGGTTCCTCCACGCCAGCACAGCAGAGTGATGAGAGAGAACGAACGTGTAAGAGAGGGTGTTGGGTTCGGCGTTTCAGCTAGGAGAACCACCATGGAGGCTCACAGCTGAAGATGGGATTTGCGGATTGGAGCTTCCATGTTCAGAATCAAGAAGGCAGCTACTGAAGAAGGCAAGAAGGCAGCTACTGACGGGTTGACGGGTTTGAGCACGACACGACCCGTTTATTTAAACGGGTCGTGTCCGAGTTTAGGGTTAATGGGTCAAGCGGGTTGACTCGAACCCGACTCGTTAACCCTTTTGACACCCAATTTTAAAGCACCCTAGCAGCCTCAGCAAATTAACTACTCACTATCACTATTCTATTTAAATATTATTTTTTTAAGTTCTTTTTTCTTTTTCTTTTTTTTTTCCTTTCTTTTCAGAACCTCTTGTCAGATGGGTCTCAGACGGTGGAGGGCGTGGGAGCAGGAAGGAAGGAAGAAAAAGAAAGAGGGGGAGAGAACTGTGCGTGGAGAAGCAAGGAAGGAAGGGGAAGGAAGAAGAAAAAGAAAAGAAGGGAAGAGAACTGTGCGTTGGAGAAGACAATGGGAGAGGAAGAAGGAAGAAAAAATAAATGGGAGAAGAAGCAAGGGCAGAGAGAAGAAAAAAGAAAGGAAAAAAGAAGAAGAATGGGGAAAAAAGAACTCTGCGTGGGAGAGAAGGAAGAAAAAAAAAAATGGGGAGAAGGAACTATGTGTGGGAGAGGGAAGGAAGAAAGAAAAAAAAATTGGGGAAGAACCGGTGCGTTGGAGAGAGAAAAAGAAGAAGAAAAGAAAAAGAAAAAAATCAAGAGAGAGAAAAACAATATTTTATGGGTGTTGATAAGGGTGAACAGTACCTCATCCAAACTGGATTGAGATTTGATGAGTCTCATTAGGAGACTTTTTTTGCACTTTTGATTAAATTGGGGCTCAACCAAAATAGCTATTTTTGTTAG
>FXXK01000366.1:224581-247986 GCA_900184695.1 Betula pendula
GAGCCTATTAGAGCATCTTTAGCAAGGGCTTCTATTTTAACTACTCAAAATACACATTTTTTAATTTTAGCTATCAATTTTTCAATCTAAACTCTAACAACACCTTCTATTTCACCCTCTACTTTTATTTAAATATTATTTTTTAATGTTTCTTTTTCTTTTTTTTTTACTCTCTGTTTTCTTCCCCTTTCTCTGAAATTCTCTGCTCCAATCTCAGCCTCTCTCCGAACCCCACTCCTCCATGCCTTCGTCTTCAATCTCAGCCTCTCTCCGATTCCAAATTCCCAAACCCTCTGTCCAAACCAAGAAAAAGCAAGACCCAGCCTCTCAGAGAACAACTTGTTCCACAAATCTCTCTCTCTCTCTCTCTCTCTGATTTCCGTGATTCGTTGTTAAATCACGATCACAATCCATCAACGGCCGTGATGTGGAGGAGCTCATCCTCTTCGGCGGCCCAGATCGAGGTCGAGGTCCACCCGGTGAGTCCCGCTCCCGCAACAACGACGTCGTCGCGCCTGTCGAGCGGTCGCCGCAGCGAGAGTTGAGGAGTTCCAGGGCCATATGGTGTCCGCTCGACGGCGGCTCACTGCGCGCGGCGAGGAGTAGAGGACGTTCAGCGAGGGTGCGTGCTGCTGCCGCAGTCGTGGGGTGGCTAGTGTCGAGGCTTCGAATCGGTCCAGGCAGATTGAGCGAGAAAATGAAGGAGAACGGAGAGAGGAGGAGAAAGAAGAGAGAGAGAAGGAGAAGAAATTAATAAAAAAAATGGTAAAAGGGGCTACAGTAAACTTTCACTTACTGTAGCAATTTTCTAAAACCTTCAAATATGAAAGGTCTGCTGGAGGAGAAAAAAGGTCTCAGAATGGCTACAATATATAATAGTATGGCTGTTTAGAGTGTCTGCTAAAGATTGCTCTTAGTAATGCTTTTACAAACCAAACCTTTCAAGGCTATTGAGATTATGGGCTATCCAATAAACTCCCACGGCCCAAAAAATATATGCATTTCGCGTATATCGGTATCCACCTAAAAAAGGTCGTTTGAAAAAGTGTCAGGCCTCATCAAACTTTTGATTAACATTAAATCCCTTCATCCTGTTCACTGTTCAGGAATGAATCACCTTACCGGATGAAGATCGAAGCCGTTGCTTTGATGGAGCCCACATCCGTTACGATTGTCTTACAGACTTTATTGCGTCACAGAACATGGGCCTTCCAATAACCCTCTATGGGTTTATATGGAACTTTCCAGATTGAGGTTATGGCTATCCACATATATCAATTGTCTTTACTAAAATACTTGTTTGAATGTCATAATCTCCCTGGCCCAAAATGCGATGGGCTGAAATCTTGAATTCAGTTTTTCAAAATTGCTCTATCTTCCAACAGCTAAATGCAAATCTAAACGGCTATGTGTTGTGACATTGATTTCTGAAGACCCAAAAAAAAAACAAAGGGGTTAGCTTTAGCTGAAGTTGTGAAATTTGAGTGTAGTCCCACTTATTTGCATGAAAAATATCTTACCTAGTATCCAACCAACCAACTCTAAGCAAAGAATACAAGTATGAGCTGAGTAGTGGGGCTCAAACCGCGAAGCTCGAAACAGTTGGCCAAACAAACAAGTCAGCTACTTAACTAACAATAGAAAACATGACGCAGAAGATAACTATTGTGTCACCTCATTCTAATTATTCAATTATTCTCGACAAAGTATTAGGCAATGCCCTTAGCCTTCTAGTGGACACGTCGCATTGGACGACATCTGATAACAATTACAATCAAAATTAGACATCACACCTAATCAAATGACAGTTGGTCAGGATCATATAAGAAAAAACACTCCACGTGGAAATGCATCAATTCCAAGTACATACCACCATACTCTATTATTCTTGTGTTTAACACTTTGCTCCCGGTGATCACTCTCCCCAAGAGATTCATAGAACTCTTTGCTAACTTAATTAAGCATCTTAAACATCCCTGCTTCCATCACCCCCGACAAGTCTTGGATCTTATTATCTACCTCTTCCCAATGCGTTTGTGATGAGATTAGTCCTTCCATCAACTACATAATAAAAAACCACAAAAATGTGTAGACTGCATAGCCACTAACTTTTAGTGATTCTTACCATGCAATACAAATATATATTTGAAGTATATATACAAATTAATATGGAGGTAAAACTATAGCTTTATATTCAATTGTACTAAAATCTTAGGGCATTCACGTCCAATTCAACAGATTTTCTCTTCATTTTAGCTTCAAACATCATCTTTATTTATTTATTTTTTATATTTTAGCTACCAAATTTTTCAAAGCAACTATATCTCACTTTCTATTTTATCTATCAACTTTTATTATTTTATTTAAATATTATTTCTCAATAACTTCTTTATTCTTTATTTATTAAGAGAAGAGAGAATGAACAAATAATATCTATATATTCATCAATTCTTTTTTGTTAAATAGCTAATATGCAAATTAATTTGAGTGAACAATCACCCACATCTGGCAAGCCAAAATAACTTTTGGTTAATAGGGTGTGAATGCTCTTATAAATGACACTATATATATAACCTAAGGTGTGATTTAATACGAAAACCCCACCTTTTCTTTGTTCCTTAAGAATTAGAAGTGGTAAGGACCCTCTTTGTAATTTTTCTTTTCACTTTCCTTTTTCCATCATTTGATAGAAAAAAAAAAAAAAACATACTAAAGCACACACAAAACTTTTGCATTGATCAATATAAAGTAGCAAATAACTTTTGGATCCAATGTTTTTAATTAGAAGACAGCAATACAAATAACATATTAATTTGGTTTAATTTTCTACAAAACATTTATTCTTCTTAGCATCTCCAACAATGTTAGCAAATAAAAAATATTATTTTCTACTTTATACTATTAATTTTTCAATCAAATTCCAACAAATTTTTTATTACATTCTCTATTTTCTTCAAATATTATTATTTTTCATTGTCTTCCTGAAACCAGCAATAGAAGAAGGAGCGAGAATGATTGTAGCAAAGAGAGAGAGAAGGAGATAAATGATTAAAAAGTAGCTAATCAAAAAATTAACAAAATATGTGTTTTAGATAAAGAGAAACAAACTGATGAACGTGATTTTTGCACATATTATTAAAACATATATAATATTGTAGATATTTTAAGCATTTGCTGCGAGATCGATGCTGTTAGTGGGGTTAGCCACTCACTCAAAATCAAAAAGTCACAACATAGGGGCCTTTTTCTTCGGTCATATTACACGTCTCATAATACCCATAATGGATTTAGGACGTAGCTAGGTAGATTAAATATTTCCGAACAAAAGTTTTCATATAAACCCGGATCGGAAGAAATGCTTATGATTTGTTGACCTACTAAAATTTTATGAGAATTACATATTTAAAAGAAAATTATTTACTAATTTGAAGAAAAACTCAGTTTGATATTTTCCTATGTTGCAGTTACTTACATTTTTTTTTTTTTTAAAAAAAAAAGGAATATAAGGACTATATATTTTTTCATGAAATTGGGAAAGGTGAGTTTGTGGATCAAGTTGACGTGTTTAGGCCAATCTATTATGGCAGCAATGATTGAGTTTCAGAGCTGTGGGATTTTATAAGAAAGTAGGCAAAACGCCAACATCAGATATGCCTCCTTTAGATAACAAACTTGAGAAATACAGAAACTGTGTAATTGGTGTGGCTGCTCTTAATTCAACAGCGAAGGAGCTGCGGCAATCAAACTTTCCAAGATAAAAGTTGATTGGAAATCACACCGTTTCTTTGTTTTCTTATATTTGACTCTTCCCTTTATATATATATATATATATATATATATATATATATATATATATATATATATATTATGATATATGTTATTTTGTATGTCTATCTTGTATTCATTTAAAATTAATGTGATTTAAATTATGTTGATTATAATACTTTATTATAACTTTCGCCTAATTGTACTTTTAAAATTACATCAATTTTAAGTAGACATAAGATAGACATCATTACTCATTCGATCAATTATACCTTTTCCTAACAAATTTACCGTCTCTTATAAATTTATAAGTTTTGATTACTGCAATGTAGTAGATTGTTATACGATGACCATACAACTAAGATGACGTAAATTTAACAGTTCTTTTATTTATTTACAGTAATGATCTAAATGATGATTTTCACTGTTATTTTAATCAAGTTGCATAACAATAGTATAATAGTCTACTAAATAATATTATTGTAAGTTTTTAAAGCGAGTAATGCTAAAAACCACACTTTTATCACACTTTATTAACGTGACATTGTCAATTAGCCATTAATTTTTTTTTTTTTTAGCAGAGTTGAATTTAATGGCTATTAAACAATAACACGTAGTAAAATAATGATAATGATGAATAAAAATATAATTTTTAGTCTTACTCTTTTTTTAATACAATTTTTACCTTTTATATCCCATAAAAGTAAAAAAAAATGGTTGGAAGAACAGTCAAAAACAAGTATTTGCCCATTATGGCTATATCCACGAAAAAGTGAGATTTTTATTTATTTATTTTTTTTTTTATTTCTGTCAATGAATGAGGGGAAGGGATTAGTGTGGAGACGAAAAAGTGAGAATTGATATTGGTTCGTATTCTATTTTTTGTCAGCATACGAAAATTTTCAAACATGACGGAAGGTGAACTGTTTGTTAAAATTAACTATATAAGATGATTTGGACGGCCCTGATCTAATTCTAGGTGCGGCATCGGCATGAGTCATGACTGTTTGATCATTGATCGGATGAGACGAGACATGTGGTTGGACTTGAAAGCTTGACCACAACTGTTCAAAGCGTATACGTGCTTAATAATTGGGAATAATTCCAACGGTGTAATCAATTTTGCGATTGAGATTGATAATGAAATACTGCATGATTGGGCAATTTCATTGTACCTTTAGCTTCTACACGTGAAACCAATAGACAACAACATCCTTGTATCATTTGTTTTTTTTTTTTTTTTTTAATGCTTCCACAGTTTTTTATGGTCAATCAATTTGAAATCATTTCAGTTAACTTGTTTTTCTCTTGGTAATTACTATGAAATTTCACTATTATTTTGATGTTCCTGAGTTATATTATTTGTGAGTTTTTCAGAAAAAAATAATTTGAACAGCATTCAATCAAATTATAATATATTAATCATTCACATTTGTAATATATTCTCAATATGAGATTTTGTCTTTTATATTTACATGTATAGACTCAACATATATATTTACTCTAAAGTACTTTAAAAATATATGTATTAGACCTACAATCACTTTAAAACTTTTTTGACGTAACACTGACACATTAGCCACTCAAAAAATTATTGTCGTGCAGAAACCAACCTATGGGGCAAGAAAGCCACCACCAAAAAAAAAAAAATTATTACTTTGGTCCCTTCAAAAAAAAAAAACAATTTGTCTCCCTAAAAATTAAGATTCGATCGTATAAAAAATTTGTTTAGGCCACTTAACAAAACCTAGAGAATGGTCGCACCAATCACCCCCATACACTGTAGAAGGTGGCCATGACAAATTCCCATGATTTGGGAGTGGTCACTAACAATAAGCATGGCATCAGTGGATAGACTACTCCTCTCAGTGGTTGGAGGTAACACCGACAAAGGGGATGGGGTGCAAATTTTTTTCTCCCACTTGTGGAAAGTTAACTTTTTTTTTATTCAGAGTGTTTGAGATTCGATCGTGTGTAAAGGTTCTCATGGAATGGAGAGCTTAGGACAAATATTGTAGTGTGGAAATCCGAGGTTGAAGTCAAAACAAAGCTACTCTCCAATTCATACCATTTATAATTAGTTTATAAAAAAAGTGTAAATGCTTGACACCCGATCATTTATGGACCGAAACGACAAAAAAAGAAATAAAAAAAAAAAAAAAAAAAAAAAAAATAAGAGTTAAAATTGTGAGGAATTGACTGATGGAAACACCACGCTCGGCGGCTCCCACAGAACAGAATCGAGAGTGTATGTTGGCGGAAAGTTTCAAAGGTTTATTTAATTAAGTGTCGGATGCGCACCTAATTTGATTTAACAAGTCAATTATCTTATTAGTGTTCAAGAGACGAGACATAAATAAGCGTTTCTTTTCTCCAGGCTATGCAATTTGGTGGTGGCTTCTTTTGCTCGGATCTTCCGGGTTTCCATAAAAATACCCGCTTTTTGTCCCCGGTTATACCTTTATAAGGCAACTCGTCGGTAATTGCTAACCTTGTCTACACGATCCCACCGTTGCTACTCTCAACTGGGAAGTATTTTAGGATTATTGGTGAATAATATGAATATAGATCTCAATAATTTTGTTATCTAAATTGTTAATATAAAATTTATTTGTTCATAATTATGTTGTATTTTGTTCAAATATGTAAGTTTCATAAAGACTTTATCATATTTACTATCCGAATTAAAATAGCAGATTATTGGAAATTCGAATCTAAATTATACACCATATTTTTTATATTTTTAAAGTATATAATTTTTAACAAGATTAACAAAGCATTTGATATTTGCCCTTAGAGCATGCAGATAAAAAAAATAAATAAATAAAAAAAAAAAAAAAAAAAAGGTTTTACTTGACAAGGCATTGCAAAAATTGTGATGTATGTGAAGTTAATCACGTAGTAATTAGTATATGCCCTGAAACAAAGGTAATCAACTTTTTATTTTTTTTTCTTCCAGAAGTTTGAAAGAATATTCTAATTGTGGTTAAAAAAACATGAGAGACAGCCTAAAGGAGTGATTTATGACATCTACTCCACCTTGGTTATTAACGGCTACAAAAAGAACACCTATAATATATATGGTCCTTCAATTAATTTTGGAAAAACATGGGGCCTTGTTTGGGTAAAGCATTCCCATTCATTATTCTACTAGTTTACGATGTGATTGTTAAGAGGGAATATTTTGTATGGTTTTTTAGTGAGNATTTTATTTAAAATGGTAATAAAAAAATATTTGATGTGATATAAAAAGTAAAAAAAGATTGTTAAAAAGTAGTTGATTGTGATATAAAAAGTTGAAAATAATTTTTTTTGAAAATTGGAGTGGAATTGGAATTGAGAATGGAACATGTTGCCAAACAGGGCCATGCACTTTGTCAATGCAATAAATAGACGAATCATATCTACTTTACCTACTATTTTGTATTCTCTATAAATAGAATCAATTGTAATATTACATATTAAGTTAATACAATAGAGGTAGATCTCTAAAACTACACCACCTAAATTTTTTTGTTATCTTTTATATTTTAAATTTCATTATATATTTATCACATTTTTTTTAAAAAAAAAACGAGACGTACACAGCTCCAATGCATTGTAACCGGGCCTATTTAAAAAGAAGAAATAGAAAGGTACTTCTCACCCACACAGGCCCCTCAAAAGTTACAAACACCAACAGAGACTTCTCTCTGTTTCACTCCCACCAAAGCTTGCAGAACCCCAAAAAAAAAAACACGCACGACCCGATATCCTAATTCGTTCACTCTTCACATTTCAAATTTCTGTTCGAGATTGTTTTCCTCCATGGCCTTTCTTCAACCTTTCCTTCTTCTTGAGATCACCCTTTTCTTCATCATAAACCAACCCCAATACACTCTCTCTGCAATACAGAAAACATTGATATTACCCCTCAAAACCCAGACAATCCCACATGGGATTGGTGGGTCAGCGCCAAAACCTTCAAACAAGCTCTCTTTCCGCCACAACGTCACCTTAACAGTCTCACTCACCGTAGGCACGCCTCCACAGAGCGTTACCATGGTCCTCGACACAGGGAGTGAACTCTCTTGGCTTCACTCCAAGAAAAACCCAAACTTCAACTCCATATTCAACCCGCTTCTCTCTTCTTCCTACTCTCCAATTCCATGCTCCTCACCCGTATGCAAAACCCGGACCCAGACCCTAACCTTACCTGTTTCTTGCGACCCGAATAAGCTCTGCCACGCCATTATCTCCTACGCAGACGCCTCCTCCATTGAAGGCAACCTCGCGTTCGAAACTTTCTATATCGGAAACTCCGCCCGACCTGGTACGATATTCGGGTCCATGGATTCCGGGTTCAGTTCCAACTCTGAGGAGGACTCCAAGACCACCGGGTTGATGGGTCTGAACCGGGGGTCCTTGTCGTTCATCAACCAAATGGGTTTCCCGAAATTCTCGTACTGTATATCGGCTCGTGACTCGTCCGGTGTTCTGCTTTTCGGCGAAGCAAGTTTCTCTTGGCTCCAACCCTTGAACTACACCCCTTTGATTCAAATATCGGAACCGTTACCATATTTCGATCGGGTGGCCTATACAGTCCAACTTGAAGGGATTAAAGTTTCGAGTAAAATTTTGGCGCTCCCGAAATCCGTCTTTGTACCGGATCATACAGGGGCGGGACAGACCATGGTCGACTCGGGTACTCAGTTCACGTTCCTACTCGGCCCGGTTTACACCGCTTTGAAGAACGAGTTCATGCAACAAATGAAGGGAATATTGAGTCCTTTGGGGGATCCTAACTTTGTTTTTCAAGGAGCTATGGATTTGTGCTACCGAGTCCCTTTGACTCGGCCAAGTTTGCCACAGTTGCCTACAGTGAGCCTGATGTTTCGGGGGGCCGAAATGGTCGTATCGGGAGAAAGGTTAATGTATCGGGTACCTGGCATGGTGAGGGGTGGTGATTCGGTGTATTGTTTCACATTTGGGAACTCTGACTTCTTGGGCATAGAGGCTTTCGTGATTGGTCATCATCATCAGCAGAACCTGTGGATGGAGTTCGATTTGGTGAAGTCTAGGGTTGGACTAGCTGAGGTTAGGTGTGATCTTGCAAGTCAAAGGCTTGGCTTGGATCTCTAGGTAAAAGATGTAGGCTAAACTTTTAGACTCAAACAAGAGGCATACACACATATATTCACTTGCTTTTGTTGGATCCATTGGGGGCACATATCACATGTGCAATCTATAAAGTTGATTTTGCTTTGCTTTCCGCCACTCTTTGATACTAATGTGTCACATTTATTTTATATTTAACTGGTGTAACATATTTTATGTATATTTTTTTATGTCTTGCTATGTCTATTGGTATGAAATAAATGTAAAAAAGAATAACATTATTTATTGACTAAAAATGCATGGCAGCACACTAGATTCATCAATTGGCACCTAAATATGATTGTTTGAATAACAAAAGAATTCTAACAGCTTAAAAGAAGAGATTGTAAAATCTATCTTCTCCAAGCAATATTGGATGCAAAACTTGCTTATCCCGAACAAGTGGATTCGGTAACCCTTCTTTGTTAAGTTATTCAAATTTGCGTGAACATTTGAAAAGCATATTTGAAGGGTATCTCAACCCCTGAAGACTACCCAACAAGTTTTGTGAGTGATTGTAGAATTGGGTTTTCCATGACCCACCTCCTCTGGCCTTGTGCTATTTAATGTGGCAAGTGTGTGGTCTTGGAGGAAAAATAGGTGAACATCAGATGTAACCCTTTTTTATTCTGTTTAATTTGTCATCATAAAAATGTATCTTTTAATTATTTAATTGGAGGATTCTGTGAATCTCTCTGGAGTTTGGTGGCTGGCGGTGCAGTTGTGCAGTTGATGCAGGGGAATTTCTGGATATAATTTGGGAGTAGTTTTTTTTTCTGTTCTTATTTTGGGAGTAGTTGGGTGGGTGCTATCTGGTACGCTTATTCTTATTTTGGGGATGCTTGTGAGTGTTGGAAATGGTGTCGCGTCAGGTGTTGCACTACAGCTAATCTGCAGCTTTATGGCTCTGACTACTCTGTTTTGAAGTCTTCTCGCGGCTACCCCTTTGAAAGCTGTCAAATTACACTGCTAAATGCTATATACTTTAATTTTATTTTAAAATATAATATAATTATTGAATATCTTGTTTAACAAGAACGGATATAAAGCCTATTAAATCATGTTATGTAATGTATAGTATTTGATCTAAACATTTCTTTTGTTCACCAATCCTCTCTCTCTTTCGTGGCAAGATGTATTGAATTTTTGTTTGTATGTTTGTTTGGACGGTTTTTGAGTGATTGAGATGAATTTGCCATGCCGAATTACTCCGGTTTCAATCAATGGTGATTGGGGCCAACCCGGTCGGAGCGAAATCGCTGAGTCAGTGCTGGATAGGGCTGTGAAAACTATGAGCAACATGAGACCACTTTGTAAGTACAAGAAACAATTAATCTTTGCTAATTCTTTATACAAACTATTAAACTTTAGGGTAAAGATGAAGCACAGCCCAGGCTGATGCTACAGTACATCAGTCTGGGCACTTTTTTTAAAATGGTGGACCCCATTTCAGAATTTTTTTTTTTTTTTTTAAAAAAAGCAGCCCAGGCTGATGCATGCACTGTAGCATCAGCCTGGCTGACGCTAATCACCACTCTAAACTTTATTGGTGAGCATGAATCTAAAAACGTGGGAAGACTAATCACTGTGTAAGTTTTTGTATTTGGCAAGTTGATGTTGTAAAGATCTGGTGCATTAATTCAATGTAAATAAGCCGCCCACAAATGGAGTTGAACACAGTTTTGGCATTTGCCGTCTTTACTACAAAATTCCAAGTTGTGGCCACGCGCGGCGCATTTACACAGTACACTGTAGTTGAATATTGCTTTCATAGAGTGTGATAGAACAAAATCTTTGAATTATGAGACGGCAAAGGGAGGCATATATGCCTCATAGATCGTAGGGGCCCTCCCGTATTCAATGGCTTTTGGGAGCTTATATATGGCGTAGCTTGCACTGACACAGATTCTTCTGGTTCTCCTTCTTCCTTGCAAACAACCATGCATGAGTCTTGTCCGCGTCTATTTCATCTGGGTTTCTACGGTTCTACCTCCACATTGTGGGCCATGTAATATATCGACTGTATATATCCCACCAAGATGGACAATTCCTGCAGCCAATTGAGAAAGAGGGTTTTGATAGGGTTAACCTTGTTCGACCATGTTTTGGAGTGCTCAAATACTTGTTTGGACAAGTGAGTTTTATCGGGTCAATTTGATTGGTCAATGAATTATAGATAATCTTGATATAAGTGGTCGAACAATCTAAAATTTTTCAAATATATAAATTTCATCGAAACCATCACTCAATTGGTGGCAATTGGAATAACCAATTATAAAGAACCCAGTCCTATCCACCACTGCAAAAATTGTAGGGTTTAAAACAGAGAAAATTTCTCACTTTGTGATTTGCATTTAAGAAATTTATGTTATATTAGGTGAAAGAAAATAAGCTTTTTAAGTCGAGCAAATATAAAATATGAAGAAAACATAGAATATTAGAGCTTGTTTGAACTTGACCTATTAGAATATATTCAGATTTAATTCTCTGATTTAATTCTTATCTTATTTTCTATTCTGATTCACCTCATTCAACTATAGTCCATAAATAAGCCTGATTTATATACGGTATTTTATTTTCTTTAATTTATTTCTACGGACTCGTTAATTGTTATGATGGTTTGATGATGTGCCCCAAAAAATGGAAAAATTGGTACAAAACTTTTATTACTCGTTATTGTACTTTTCAAAAAGATTACCAACATAACCATCAGGACTTTTTTTTTCCTTTTTTTTTTAATGGGAATTTCTACTTTTTTATTGATAACAATTTTTGAGTAAAAATTTTTACAATTAAAAGTTAAGGCAATAAGCCACAAGCTTCGATAATCATAGCTCAAAGCTATGAACTTACAAGTTATAGATAAAGACAAGTAAATATCTATAACATAATCTTCCACACACCTATGTACAACTCAGATTATAAATCAGATCTGTAACAAGCAAACAAATTTGAAGACATAGACAGTCTAATTCACACCAACATTATTAAAACTCCATTTACCCGAAAGCTAGCAAAAATCACCTCCCTCAACCTGAAGGGCATGGATAAACAGTAATAAAAATAAAATTAAAACAAACAAAAGCAAGCAGCATCAAACAGATCCACCGACTGGAAGCGGAGGGAGGCTGGCCGACATGAGAGAAAAGAAGTATAGGAGCCTAGGAACATGTTTGAGGGGCACAAGAGGAGGAAACTCTCTAAAAGCTTCAGATTTGGTTTTAAGAAACCAAAACCAAAACTTTCAAATAGCAGATCTGAGGCTATGGCTGGCAGAGAAGGTAGAATCCGGCCATTGATGGTGGAGAGGACGTCGACAAAACCTGCTGTACTCATCACATGAGGAAGACGAGGGGGATGAGGAAATAGGAAAGAGATCCCTCCTCTCCCAGCCGTCACTTTTTGTGGTTTCTCTCTTTGAAGTGGCTAAGGTTTTTTCCAGAAGACTAAAAATCTACTATAACTTTCTTTTTGTTGAACGTTTATAATTTTTTTTTAAATAATCCTTGGATATATACATATTACATATATGATATATCCTATAATTATAGGATAAACTCTTACAATTGATATTTCATATTGATATACTCCCTAATAAACAGGTTCCTCCTTAGACATGCCCTAAAGGGAGAAAAAACAAACATGGGTATGTTTGTTTACGTGTTTTGAGAGATATATGTTTTGTTTTTAATTTGAAATAGTATTTTGATGTAATATAAATATAAAAAATATGTTTGATATTTTTAAGAATGTTTTATATTTTGAATTGTTTGTTAATATATTTGCTATGAGAATAGAAAAGAATGTTATGGCGGCAACATTCTCGAAAGTATTTTTGAAAAAACATGTGTTTTGAGTTTTGAAAAATGTAAAATATTGATAATTGATTTGGTAGGGGTCATATTTGAAAGAAAAAAAAAATGTTGCATGTGGGGTTCACAAATGAAAATTAATTTGATAAAATTTTTAGAAGTGTTTTTGAAAAACCAAAAAATTAAGAATAAATTGAACATGCTACATCGATTGAAAATATTAAAATAACGTTGAAAGAATGCAAATTAGCATTTCTTTTTCTCTTTTATAATAATCAAAGATGGTACTTCAAAATCTGAATGCTAATTTGTTAGCTATCCAATTATAATTACTAATATGAACTGATAAATTTTAATTTTTTAATAAAAAGGAAGTATCTGAATTTATCATTTTCATTCGATTATTTATTATAAAACATATGTTTAACCTAATAAGGCAATTAAGTTATTTCACAAATTTATTATTGTTATTACATGGGAAAAAGGATGTAATTTCGTATTTTCATCCACCGTAATGAGTTATCAAACTATCACAGTTTATCCAAAAAATAACACCAAATACATAAATGGTAAATATTGTCCATTGTTTCATCGTTATCCTTAGGCTTCCATAAATGGTAATTTCCTAGGTAGGATATGGCTATTGGAGATGACCTATAATTTTTAGAATATTTTATTATTAATAATATTTTAAATTTTAATTATTATTTTTTTTTAAAAAAATTATTATATTATTATTGATAATTTTTACACAAAATTCTAACTATTTAATTAGAGGACACTCCTTTTCTAAATTTTGATTAGACAGAATCCTAGCAATCTCGGTGCAGCGCACGTAGATCTTAATACGACGTCGTCCGACGCTATTTTATCTAAGCAGTAACTTTACTAATCTGACAGCTCTGACAAGACAAAAGCTTACGAGGAAAGGAAAGGCGTTGGGCTTTAGGCACACGAACTTGACCGAGTCAGGACTCGGTGGCCTCTCTTCCCTCTGACTCAGTCCCGTGTTCTTCGACGGAGATCGAAACGCTATTTCTGCATTAAGATCGTTTCTGCTGCTTTGATCTGATCCCGTGAGTCACAATTTCTGTTTTTTCAGTCCCTCTTCGCCTTTTCAATCGCTTTCGTTTCTCCTGATGAAAGATCACTAAGCTTTATATGATGATTGTATATGTTGTGTGTTATGGGGTTGATTGCTGAATTTTTTTAGTGGGTAATGCACGGAATGTGATTTTGGGGTTAGGGTTTTTGGTTGATCTCGAATTTTGTAACTGTTGTTAGGTTTTGTTTTTTGTTTGCTCTGCTTGTTGTATTAGAATGTGAATGAATTTGTATGTCTAATAGGATTTTTTTTTTTAAAAAAAAAAAAATAATTCTGTAGGATTCTTTTCTGTATGTATCCCATTGTGATTTAAGCATTGCTTAATAGGCTAAACACATGCGCCCCCAAATTTTGTGTTTCAAATGCACCCATTAGAGGAATAATGCTAGATTTGATACTGTCCGTTGTGTAAATGACTCCCATATTTCAGAACAGCTCATTTGTGTGATGCTTGGTTGTTGTTGTACGACAATGGGGGCCAATTAGGCATTTCATGTTAAAATCTTGATGATGTGAATTGTTCTTACATGTTAAAACTTGAGCACTTTATCCTTTATGACATAAAGTTTAGTGTTACAGATGTGCAACTCGAGCTGGGCCAAGACTGGATAAAGGAGGGTTTATTAGGTGCATGCTAAGTATGATTTCTAATTAATCTGCTGAATTGCAAGAAAAAGAAATGACTGCACGTGTGGAGTGAAATGATTCTAAAGTAAGACAATAATTGTGGTGGTGAAGAAGGCCTGATGGCTTATGATGTAAAGGAAAGACAGAGGATTTTACTTAATGCCAGCAAAATCATGATTGAAGTCCTTTTCTTTGTGTGTGTCGCCGGGGGGGGAGGGGGAGGGGGAATTATTAGGGCAGTGCTAACTAGGGGTGTCAAAACGGGTTAACGAGTCGGGTTCGGGTTAACCCGCTTGACCCGTTAACCCTAAACCGGACACGACCTGTTTATTAAACAGGGTCGTGTCGTGTCAACCCGTTTAATAAACGGGTTGACACGACCCAACCCGTCAAATAGTTGACGGGTCGTGTTGTCGGGTTGAATTTATTCAACCCGACCCAACAGATACTGCCAGTGCCGTTCCGGTGACCGATAGGGAGAGGGAGAGGGAGAATTAGGAGATACCGAGAGAGACATCCCAAAACACAGACCACAGTCGTTTCACAGCCCCAAACAAACAACCAAAATTTCCATCTTCAAATCGTTCCACAACCCCCAATCCAAACCCCCCAACCGGAAACCGAGCATGAAAGACCAGCCACAGAGAGCCACCATGTCGTCGCCATCCAAATCCGAAGCACCACTGCGCCGGAATTAGCCCTCGCCACGGACCTTTCAACCGTTGCCATGGAACCACCAGCTCACGTTCCACCACCGCGCTGCCTCCCTGTTGCGCGACCCACGGAACCCGATGCCGGCATCATTGCAAAAGCCCACGATGCCGATCTCTGCCTTGCCACCAACCACCACGCCGGTACTGTCGTCGTGAGCCAGACTGAGAGAGGGAGAGGGATCGACGGAGGAGACAATGAGAGAGAAAGAGAGGGAGATTGAGAGAGAGAACTGAGAGTTGAGGCCCTTGAGGGAGGGGGGGGAGGGTGCATTCGGGAAGTTTCAGGGCTTTTAGCATTTTTTTTTTGGGTTAAACGAGACAGCCGGCGGGTTGACCCGTCTGACCCGTTAATTGGCGGGTCATAAACGGGTTGACCCGTTTGACCCGGTAACCCGATAAGCTAAACTCAAACTCGGTTTTTTCGTGTCGTGTTCATGTTGGGTTCGCGGGTCGTGTAAAAAATTGCCACCCCTAGTGCTAACTGGATGTTGGACAATCAAGACTGTCAAACTTCAGTTCTACATTGGGAAAATGAAGAGAATCCCATATAGAGTGGGTAGTAGAATATAGTCATGAGTATTAAGTTTCACATTATTTAGTTATTAGCTGAAACTGGACTTTATAAAAAATTTTAGGAAAACTCCAAATTGACTAGTTCTTTTGAAATGATAGCGCAAATGTAGCTAGCTATTTCCCTTGGATTATTACAAATGGTATCAGAGCCACCTAGTAACGCCATATGGTATTATCAGCACCGTATGACGTGGGCCTGACGGGAATTTCAAGAGTTTAAGAGGGGAGTTTGTAACACTTTGGTCCTACATTGGGAAGATGAAAAGTATTCCATATAGAGTGAGTAGATTATAAAAATAGTCAAGAGTGCTAAGCCTCACATTGTTTAGTTAGTAGATGAAACTGGTTTTATAAGGGATTCTAGAAAAGCTCCAAATTGATTAGTCTTTTTGGGGTGATAACGCATATGTGGCTAACGTTTTTTTCTGAGTCATTTCAAAGAGTCATTGTGCAACATCATCTCTTTTCTTTTGTATTTTGAGTTTTTGAGCTTTTGAAGGATAAAATGAAAGCATTTCATTGGTTATGACCATTGTGATAATAGACAGCGCTTGTTAGTAGTATCCAGATTGCGTTTAACCTCTTATTTGTTGGCATGCATCATCTACCTTATATTGCATTGATTTGTGGTTTTGGATTTTGCAGGGGGCTTGCAAAACACTAAATTTTATACTCTGGGGAAGCTCTCATAAACTTCTACAGCCATGAGTTTTGTTTTTCGAGGAACGAGAGGAGATATAGAAAATGGATTTCCAGGGTTTATACCTGAGCGGCGTGCAATGGTATGTCTGTAATTTACCCATTGGACTGAGTTTACTGGTGTACCCAGTACCCTGGATATTTGTCTGATATTTGTTTAGTTTCCATTCTCAATTTTCAATCAATAGGTTTTGATATTGATTCTGCTCTGTGTCAGCGTGTTCATGCCACACGTCCTGTTAATTCCAACTCGCTCGCTTTTCTTGTCACAGGTACTTACAGTTGATTATGTTTAGTTTTGTATCCAGTATTTATTTTGTTAGTTGATAAGGAATTCCAAAAAATGAAATTTCTCATCAACGTATTACTTGTTAATGTGTCAGTTCTCTTGCTATTTATGATACTAAACTCACACCAGATGTCACCTAATTTTCTGGTATGTTCTTTTACTGATTTTGTACATGGGCAATTTTTGTCTTCGCAGTAAACAAGTTTGAAATAAGTGATTTAATTGGTCCTTTTGTTAGCAGCTCTGGCTAGTGCTTGGGGTCTTCTTGATGGCAACAACACTAAGAATGTATGCAACTTGTCAGCAACTTCAAGCTCAGGCCCAAGCTCATGCTGCGGCAGCCAGTGGCCTTCTTGGTCATACTGAATTGCGGTTGCACATGCCCCCATCCATAGCACTAGCAACAAGAGGACGTTTACAGGGCCTCAGACTTCAGCTTGCACTCCTTGATAGGGAATTTGATGATCTAGGTGCAGTGGTTATGATATTGTAAATATTATATCATGGTCTATGTGTCCCAAAATCTTGAAATTCAATATATTATCCTTATAGCTTGACAACCAAAGCTATAACAACTCATTTAGTTCTTTATTCCCTTTCCTTATATTCTTAGCTCTTAATATTATTTTGAGTAATTTTACTTGTAAAAAAAAAAAATTATTTTGAGTAATTTTGGTATTTTAATTTCAGATTATGAAACTTTGAGAGCACTGGATGCTGATAATGTTCCCTCAGTTCCTTCTATGAGTGAGGAAGAGATAAATGCCCTTCCCGTGCACAAGTACAAGATTGTGGGCCCTCAAAAGTATGTTCTCCTGGCTGAATCTGATGTTTGCAGTTGGGCATTGGATGAATATATTGATTGTAGTTGTTTAATATCTGGGCTTGTGATCCATTTATTTTCAAGGTTTCTTAGAAATCCTTGAGGATTAAGATACGTTAATAATTTGATGAGAAATTTGTTTTGTTTACAGTGGTGGCCCATTGATGCAAAAGGCCTCATCTTCGGCAACTGCTGAGGTAGTAGCTGTATTTTGGTTCTTTGTTCCCCCCCCCCCCCCCTCCCTCTCTCTCTCTCTCTATTGCTTGCTTGCAGACTTGTGCTTCATATGTGCATATGAATATGCACATGTACGTGCTTTTTTTTTTTAATCCTTTTGATCTCTTCTCTTTTTGTGTGTTATATGTATTGAGTTCAGCATCTTTTTGGGCATACATATGTTGTACTGTGAAACCAAATTGCTTGTCATGTGCAAAATGTTTGTAGCCTGAAATATTCAGGCATTTTTTGGAGAAAATTGTGTCTGGTTTGGCATTTTTCCCCCAAAGGTCCCCAAGTTCATAGAGAAGATGTTTACACTTTTGAATTGTATTTTATATATGTAACTGTGGAGATCAAATGGGGATGGTCCATATAATTTTAACATGATAGAAGGAAAATTGTAAGTATTGTTCAGTTGTTCATGTTGGAGTCTGGTTGTTGTTAGAAATCAATATTTCAATATAAACTGTTCATGTAACATACAGGCTCTTTGCTTGTTTATAATACATCTTTTCCCCTGTCAATGAATCTTGCTCTCCCTTTGCCTCGGTGTTTTTTTTTTTAACATTCTAGAGAGTGACATCGGTTTATTTTTTTCTTTAGCAGAAGCAAGACAATGCCAATGCCACTGGGATCACAAAGGGCCCAGAAGATGAACTGACTTGCAGTGTTTGCTTGGAGCAAGTTAATGTGGGAGAACTCATCCGTAGCTTGCCATGCTTGCATCAGGTTCCTCGTCCTCTTGCTTACTGTAGTTTCTTAGCAGATCTTTAAATTATTTAACTTTTCTTTGTTCGTGAAATTGGGAATTTGTCTTGACAAATACCTTTCAAAATGATGTGTATATTTATGCAAAATCCTCATCTCTGTCAAGAGTTAAGAGTGTGTTTACGCCTCTCTTGCATCTCATATATTCTGTTACTTTGACTGTCATACCACGTTGTCCTATCACATTGATAATTGATATACCCCTCATCTATGGCATAAGGCCTGTGAAATGATCTTTCCATAAAAATGTGATCTAAAAGCTCCATTCTTTGAGTTTGTGTCATCTGATACCTAGCGAAGAGCTGAGGTTCCCCAACTGAAAACAGTTTTTCTGCGTAGTTGTGTTTATTTATGTGAATTTCTTAGATTCGTCTTGATATAGATCTGATTTGTGGAAGTCCAGTGGTCTTATACATTTTCCTAGATTTTATTAGCCTCATATTCGATTAAGTATTACCTTAGTTGGTTATTTTGAATGTCCAAATTTCAATTCTAACTGAAGTATTTTATCATCTTGCAGTTCCATGCTAACTGCATCGACCCCTGGCTGCGACAACAGGGAACATGCCCTATTTGTAAATACAGAGCAGGATCTGGGTGGCAGGAAAATGGACAAGGTGGTGTGGATGCTTCTTTCATGGTTTGATTATTAGCACGGTCCTAGACATGGATGCATGATGCTATTGGATATATTAACCTGTGTGAATTTCCATATGGATCAAAGGGGGAAGATCCATGTTGTAATTTATGGTCAGCATTGATGTAATTATCTGACATAGGCACCATAGAATACTGTCATCAGTCACATAACATGTTGTAATTATATTCCTGGAAGATCCCATTGGATCTAGATCTGTTTGTGATTTCAGGTAGCCCCCTTTTTTTTTTATTTTAAAAAAAAAATTCGTTGACCAGCTTTGATTTCGATCATAATATATAGTGCTTTCTCCATGTAGGATTCGCATTAAACTCGTTTTGTGATTCCATTTTCAAAAATGGCCTTATAATATCGCACCATCAACAACAATTTAATATGTTTTTCCTTTGTGGGGGATTAAATTTGATATTATTAATAATCAATTCTAAGATACAAAAATGTGGAGCAAAACATTACCGGACCTGGAGATGCGTTCATTCATGTAAAGGCATCATGGGAATAAAAAAGAAAAGATCATTGATGCTACCTGCCTCTACATGCAGCCAACTAAAATCGTGTCAATAATCAGACAACAAACTTTCTCTTCATACCTCTGTGATAGATCATGAAATCGAGTTTTGCTGCCCCTGTTAATGGTTCGTACACAACCAACAGTATTTCCAAACTAATAACATGGTCTGAAATTAGTTTATTATCTCTATTCAGTTATCACATATTTGTTGTAAATGAAATGTGATACGCCCCTATTTGGCTTTGCCCTTTCCCTTTCCTTGACCTTTCTTGGATTCTAACTTGGCTTGAATACGGGCAGCGGCAGCAGCTTTAGCATCTTCTCTCTTCTTCTTCTCTTCTTCTTTGACTGCGGCAGCAAGCTCCCTCTGCCTTTTCAGCTCTCTGATTTGAGGTTTGACATGTAACATAAATCATCACATGTTTCCCAAAATAGGTAGATCTCGGGAAAAAAATTATAACAAAATGACTTGGGCTAATATTTTTGATAAGTTTTTTTTTTTTTTTTGATAAGTACTTGGGCTAATATTTTAAGACAATAATACATGGAAATAGTAAAGATCTAACTTACTCTAGCCTAGCCCTCTCCTCTGAAACGCTGCCCAAACTTGAGCCCTTCCGTGGCCTGCAAGCCACTAATTCTACCTCAAAGATAAGGGTCGCGCTGCATGAGATACAAATAATGGTCCTTGCATTAATTTTGCAGAAATTAGAGACTGATCTATTTGCAACGAACTAACAATTGCGAAAGGCAATTAACTGGGCAAATGCAACACTTTTCTGAAGACTTGAATACCAACAGTAAACAAACTAGTACAACAAGAGCACATTGCTATTATGCTATATGAGGATTGAACTTTGTATAATCCTAACCATCCAGACTCATTTTTCAATATTTTGTCTTCCGTAAATTCTACCACTAAATCAACAAATTTGTTGGGTGACGGTAAGAATTTGTTCAAGGTTCCCAATCAGGTCAGTTTTTGTTGTGTACTTGTATATTTTCAATTTTCTCTTTCAACTCATGCACCCAGTGGGAGTAGCCAAATATATACTGTTCCTAGTTTGAGTGAAATAGGTCCTGCCGAAGATGCATGTCCCATTCCCATCCCAGGTAGGACTACCCTCATGCTTGCCAGATACACTGCTGTGGTGTTCATGGAAAATTTATTTTCATGTAGTAGCAGCTCTTTAATTGTGTTTCTAAACAACTTTATAAGATAAAAAGTGCAACGACATTACTTTGGCGGGATATCTGGCGGAGAACCAGCACTGCCATAGGCGTACTCTGGCTTGCAAGTGATTTTTGCAACTTCCCCAACCTGGTAAATCAAACACATAGCATGAAATAAAAACTTCTACCGAAATGCTTGAAAGAATTCCATCAAAAGACGCATATTTCGACCTTCAGGGTTTTCAATGCAATGTCCCAAGCCTTAATTACAGCGCCCTTCCCAAGCTCAAAAGAGAACACAGTATTATCTTCTCGTGTAGTGTCGAAAACTTCACCATTTTCAGCTAGAACACCTTCATAATGAACTGCTCAACGCAAACAAGTATATTTTGATGATTATAGATTTAATGAGCTGATAAACACTTCTATCCTTTAGTAATTTGGAGAGTTTCATCACTATACCAATAAAGAGTAAATGTTAGCAACAAGCGCATACCATCAACAAGAGGAAGGTCATCTGTTGGAGCAATGGCATCAGCTTTCGCTTGCCTTACAATTGTCTTGATGACACCTCCATCCCCAGTTAAATCAATCGCATCACCCATGGCTCCAAAATGTCAATGGCCTGGTCAGCGGCATGAGCAAGATCAAGACACACGAAAAACTGCTTAAGCAAACTAGCGAGAAAGGAAAAAGGTTCTCAATTAAGAACTTCGAGTTCGAATACAGATATTGATTAGAAAGGAAACCACCTAACTACCACTACAAAATACAGGTTGATCCTACAAAGTGCGTCCATGGCAGGTTGTTGACCATGATCTGAACAAGTAAACAAATAGAATGTATCTGGACCTTTTTTCAACAAATTCACATCCTGCAAGCACTAAATATGTGATTTCCAGCCCATCAAAAGCCCACAGGTCTTTCAATTTCTTTCAAAAATCAAAATTCCACAATATTCAATATTAAAAAAAAATTACAGCTTGATCAAACTTCTGAATTAGGGACCAATAACATTTCACTGCCTCTATCACTCTATTGCTTTTGACCAATTTATCAACTAAATCGAAAAATTATATAACTGAGAAAACTTAAAGTTACGCAAAATTGAATATGTGGAATAAAAAATTACATGAACAAAAAAAAAAAAAAATTATGAGAATCTAGGGTTTGAAAAAGAGAGCGCAATGGTTGGTGTACACACCCGTTTCGAAGCGAGGGAGAAGCTGCCGAAACGAAACGGTGAGATCGGGCTGTCGGATGGAATCGGTAATGATGAATCGTGAGAATTGCGGAGAGATTCGGAGGCCATAGGCGTCTTGATGAAGTTCACGCTACAGAAGCAAAGCCGGAAGCTTTGTACGTGGAATTGGGGATGAATCACAGAGTAAAGCCCACGCGCATGACTAGCACGTGAGAATGTTGCCATTTCTTCTTTTTTCTTTATATTTATATTTAGAGTAAATGCATGATACTATAAATAAATATGCGATTTGAAATTGGTTTCCGTTTTTTAATTTTAAAAATTTAGTATATTTGAGTTTTCATTTTTTAAATAGAACTCTCCGTTAATTTTTTGTCTAACTTTATTGTAGACTGTTATTGTTAATCATTAAAATATTATTATTTTATGAATTAAAAATAAAAATAAAAATAAAATGATTTGACCACCCTTAGATATAATAGATATAATTGAAGGGAGTGACAGATAAAAATAAAAATAAAGTAGTTCAGCCACCCCTTTCGTCCATATCTAGGGGTGGCTGAACAACCCATAGTTATTGTGAGTGGTTCAATCACTCTTTATTTTTATTTTTTTAAAATGTAATGGCCATGGGATGGTTTAGCCATCCCCTCTTGACAAGTCATATCTCATTTTTTTTTGTTTAACTTAATTTTTAGTTTTAGTTTTTTTAAAGATTTTATTTTTATTTTTAATTTATAAAACAATAAAAAAAAAAATTAATTGGGACTAACGGTGTACGGAAACCTAAACAAAAAATTAACGAACAAATTGATTAGAATTCAAGAATATTCAAGGACGACGAGTGGATCAAAGTGAGCCCTTGCTGCTATTATTAGACCAATCCTTGTAAGCTTCTCAAGAAATCCAACGAAAATTCAGAAAACACCCATCATACTATCAATACTATCGACACAAATAAAACTAGATTTCGATTCTGATGTGTCTGAAACCTCAACCAACACCATAAGATTCTTAACAGACAATTCATTATAGAGCTTAACAAAATACTTGTCCGAGGACAATCGGTAGCAAAGTTTACACACAATTTTGCTTCTGAATAGGGGGGGGACTTCATCGGCAATCTTGCAAGAAATTGAAAAACAACTTCGTCCGGGGAAAAACCAATCTCCTCCCTGAATTCACAATTATCAAATTCCTAGTAGAAAAAAAAAGAAGGTAAAATTTGAGATACCCATATGTGTAAATCAATAGAAAGGTCCAAGCTTTGCTTACCATATGAAATTATGCGAAATCTTGGTCTACTTCTTTCTCTCTCTCTCTCTCTCTC
>FXXK01000366.1:249488-259606 GCA_900184695.1 Betula pendula
TTAAATATTAATAAAAATATAAAAATAATTTTCATATTTATGTCATATGCGAACACTTTTTTTAAATAAAAAACAAAAAACATCCACAAAACACTAGAGCCGTAATTGCTTGTTATTCTTTTTCCTCATCTTCCTTTTTTTTTTTTTTTTTTTCCCTCCTCTATGTATATGGCTTCCATGTTGTAAAAAAAAAAAAATGTTATTTGTTATTTAATTTTCAAACAGTGAGGGCCAAAAATTTGAAGAATCCTAGTTCAGTTGTATTATACATGATTTCTTGCATGTTTGAAATGTTCATCTTCAATGTGAATCTTAAATACTTAGAGCATTGGACTTGCTACTTTTAACAAATTTCCGATTGAATGTTAAATTTAACTGTTGTCAATAATGCTTTCTAAATGTAAAGAGTTCAAAAGTAAAAGTTATTTATGTGTTCTTTTTCTTTCGTATTTCTTTTCAACTAAAATAGATTTTTAATGCAGAGAGTCTAAAGTATGTTTTATTAATAAAATATAATATTTATTTAAAATAGAAAAATATATAAAGAGTTTGATGTTTAGTAATTTTGAAAAGTAATTAGTTGAGTCAAATAAAGTAAATTTTTAGAATTAAATTTGTAAAAGTTTTGAAGAATTCATATGTGAGAGCAACTCCAGCAGAATAGCTAAAGAGCCCATAATAGCTAAATATAGGTATTATGGACTTATTTTCGTCCTCAGCAAATTAACTTCAAAATAGCTAAAATACCATTTTTGCTATAGTTGCTACAGTGTACTCTAGCAAAATGTCCAAATTTTTTATTCTTTATCTTTTCTCTTTTCTTCCCTTCTCTCTCATCCTCCGTCTCTCATCTTCTCTCTCTCCCTCTGGTAGCATCTTCCTTTCTCTCTCTTCCTCTGTCTCTCATCTTCTCTCTCCCTGACTTTTTTATTTTGGTTTATAAGGAAAGTGAGGAAAAGCTTGGAGGGATGTGATCATATGATTGGAGAACAACGAAAAATTGGTTTGGCACCGTTAGAAATGGATGGAGGGTAAATAAGGGTGAGTGGAGTGGGCCTCTTGAGTGGAGAAGAGTGAGCTTTGTGGGATTGAAGAGAGAGAGAAAGAGACGAGTTGTGAAGGGGAGAGAGAGGAGATCAGGAAAGAAAGAATTGAAGAGACGTAGCCATGGAGGGTTTGGGTTTTGAATACAGTGAGCTAGACGAGAGAGAGAGAGAGGTGAAAAAAAATGATTGAAAACTAATATTTTAAAAAAGTAAAGAATGAAGTAGAGAATCTATTAAATTTCTATAAAAGAATAAGTAGGTAAAATAAAGAAGAGTATTTTTTTACTAGGTAAAATACTTAGGCCTTGTTTGGCAAAGGTCACGACTTTACTATTCATGGGTTTTGATTAAATAAAAAAAAATTCTTACTTTTTATATCACATTAAACACTTTTTAACAACTTTTTAAATTTTTTATATCACATTAAACATTTTTATTACTNAGGCTAGACACGAACACAACCCGTTTATTAAACGGGTCAACACGACACGATTCGCGACTTTAACGGGTTGACACGGCACGACCGGTTTAGTTAACTGGTCGAATCGTGTCAACCCGAAACCACCCTACTCGTTTGACACGATTAGGTATTCGGGTCAAACTTACTCGAAACGACCCGAAATGACCCGACACGACCCAAATTAACTCAGGTTTGTTATTTTTTTATAAAATTATTTTTATAAAATAATAATAATAACAATTAAAAAAATGATGTATATTTTTTTTTTCAAAAGTTTTTCATAGTCATTCATTTGAAAAAACATAATCTAATATTCTTTTTGTTAAAAAGTATCAAAAGTTTATCAAGTAATGTCATTTCAAAAAGAAATAGCAAATATTCATAAGTCTCGACATATTGCCCAATTACCTAATTTGATGATTCCTAGATATTATCTATACATATTTTCATCTTGCATATCATGAGATAATGCTATGTGAGAGGCATAGTATCAATAAAACAACAATTCTAGCTATTATCTCATCTATATTCATAGATATCATCTCATCTCATATTCCCTAGCTAGTTATTTACTTATTTACACATTATTGCAGTTCATATTCTTAGGTATCAATACAATTCATAAGAAAATATGGCTATAAAGTTATAAACTATATATCTCTAAAACTACAGTCCATCAAAAACTATTTCAAAATATTGTCTTTCAAGAAAAGTCAACAATAAATATTAGCAAAATTAGTTACAGATAAAGTTGGAATGTCACTGGAATTGAGATATATTTCCAGAAATTCTTCTGCCTTATCCAATGTCATTTGTGTGTATTCTACATCAAAAGTTAAGGGGAATTAGTATTATAGTATAGTAAAAAAATAATACAAGTTAAAACAGAAATTAAATATGAAGATAATTAATATTACATTTCTTTTCATATAACCAATCTCTAATACAAACTAGAGCTTCAACAACATCAGGCTTGAGTGAACTCCTATATTGATCAATCACATGTTTCATTTTTTTTAAAAAAATGTTACCGGGTCACCCGACGGGTTGACCCGTTAACTAAACGGGTCATAAACGGGTTGACCCGTTAACCCGTTAACTCGGTAACCTCAAACTCAAACCCGGTATTTTCGTGTCGTGTTCGTGTCGGGTTCGCGGGTCGTGTCAAAAATTGTCACCCCTAATATGAGTGGAGAACAATGAAAAATGGGTTTGGCACCGTTAGAAATGGATGGAGGGTAAAGAAGGGTGAGTGGAGTGGGCCTCTCGAGTGGAGAAGAGTGAGCTTTGTGGGTTTGAAGAGAGAGAGAAAGAGACAAGTTGTGAAGGGGAGAGAGAGGAGATCAGGAAAGAGAGAATTGAAGAGATGTAGCCATTGAGGGTTTGGGTTTTGAATACAGTGAGCTAGACGAGAGAGAGAGAGAGAGAGAGCGAGAGGTGAAAAAAAATGATTGAAAACTAATATTTTAAAAAAGTAAAGAATGAAGTAGAGAATCTATTAAATTTATATGAAAAAATAAGTAGGTAAAATAAAGAAGAGTATTTTTTGACTAGGTAAAATACTTAGGCCTTGTTTGGCAAAGGTCACGACTTTACTATTCATGGGTTTTGATTAAATAAAAAAAAAAAATCTTATTTTTTATATCATCATATCAAACACTTTTAACAACTTTTTAAATTTTTTATGATCCATCAAACATTTTTTATTACTATTTAAATAGAATACCACTAAAAAATAAAAAAATTCCAATTTTATATACAGAAATTTAGGAAAAACTTCACAAAAGAACCATGAAGGCTTCCACACGATTCTGAAGAACTCCCTCCAAATCTTTGACTATCTCATTTTCTCCCCAAGACTTTCATTTTTAATCATAAACTCATTCCGTCTTTTTCATCGCTTAAAATATTTTGAAATTGTCTTATAATACTCCTGTATTTTAAACAAAAAAATTATTAAATAAACATCTAACCCTAAAATAAGGGGTATCTCTGGAGAATTTCAAAAATTTTAACATTGAAAACAGACGAAATGGCGGTCTTATGATTAGACAATTGAAAGGTTGGAGGGGGTGAAAATGAGGAACACAGTCAAAGATTTATGAAGTTCTTCAAACCTCTGTAGAAAGTACAGAAGGTACTTTGTAAAATTTTTTAAATAATTCTATAAATTCTTTATATTTTATGATCACATCATTACTATTTAAATGAACAACTAAAATTTAACTTTGCCGAACAAAGCTAAGTGTTGCTGAACATGCTCAAAATGCAGCTGTGGTGGCCGGCGAATACATCAATGCATTGCCAGTATCTACATCTTTGACGTGCTTTTGACTGCCCTACTTTTATATGCTCAAGGAAAACTATATGGTCAACAATGAAATTAATATTGATGTCCTGTCTTCTATGATTTTTGGAGAGAATTAAGATGTCAAGCATCCTCTCCTTGAAATGCGTGTTCAAGATTTTCGCCCCTTTCTAATCCCTTTTAAGGTTTCTTTTTTTTTTTTTGTGATGTAATATAAAGTTGAATACAATTGTATTGAACTGTTTATTATTTTTTGCTTTTTGTTAAAAAGTAAAATCTGTCCTAAAAAGCATTTGCAAACAGTTGTCATGCGGCGACATATTTATCAAATATTAAATTTTTTTAAAATAACATTACAAATACACCGTCAATATTAATAAAAGATAAAATTTTCATAATTTCTTGTCCCATTGAGATTCACGTAAATGACACGGGGGAGATAATTATTGCAACAGCTGTAATTCACTATCTTAAGATCTTCACTGGTGGCTTGAGAATCTAAGATTTAGGATTCTTGTGCCATTGAATGTTAAAAAAGCACATCTCAGGAATAGTTTTAGTTAAAAGATTATGATCGGTAAACTATATTTTCACAAAACGCGTGCGGTCAGTTGAGCAAAGTATAATTTCCATAAGATTTTGATTCTTCATGATTCCCAAACAACTTGATAAGCAATGCATTACTTGATAATCATTCTATTTTGGGAAAAATTTTACTTGTATTTCTTTGAATTGTTACGTCTTTGCAATTTCTCTCCTCAAATTTTAAAACTTCTCAATTTAGTATATTTAATTTAATTTTTTACAAATGTTCTCCCCTCCGTTTTAAATTTATCGTTAAATCATAACTGAGGGGTGTTAAATTACCTAACTACCCTTAATATTATTTCCAATTTTAATATTTTTTTTTTTTTAAAAAAAAGTGACCGACGTTGGTCACATGCGTCAGCCGGGACCCAATGCTGGGTCAATCTTTGACCCCAGGCGTGGTCGCAAGCTTGGACCCAAATAATTTTTTTAAAATAATTTTTTTTTAAAATAATTTTTTATTCGAAATAAAGTAAATTTATAATTTTTTAAAAAAGGTTAAGGGAATACAAAGTCATTTTCACCCTTCTGATCGTTGACTTAACAGAATTAACTAACGGGGAGGGAGGACATTGCAAAAAATTAAAACCTTTAAATACACTAAATTGAGAGGTTTTAACCAGTTTATGGGATTGCCAACAAGGTGTGGACAATTCAGGGAAAAGTAAAGAAGCTTTCCCCTTCTATTTTTCAATCACCAAATGGAAAATTTCAAGCATTGTGATGCGAGAGAGTACATAATATTTATTAACGAGCGTTATTAGGAGATACTACCAATATTTACATAAGGTTTGTAAACAAACGGATATAATGTTATGTTTGCATTTAACATTTGTAGTGCTTATAAATTGTCGGTTATAGCTTCTACGTGACACTTATCTCTAATTATTAAATTTATAAATAGTCACATGACACTTCATTTTTCATTAAATAAAACTAAACAACGTGAATTATTAAAAAAATCAACATTTTCTCAGGTGGTGGAAACACATGGTTGAAACAAACAAAAATCTCGTATATATGGTTGCGAATGCAATCCAAGTGCAATGTATGACAGAAACAGAAGGAGGAGTGGTAAATGGTTGAATGGGTGTCCAACATCCTTAGGCTCCCAGAAACGTAGCATGTCACGTTCAGTTTTTAGACACCCATAATAAATGTTATGGTGAGGGTGTTCCCAAGGATCAGTACACCCGTCGTCCTTAGAGAAGAGAGAAGGTTTAGGGGCCCTACCCTTTCAATAATTGGACCCAAACTTGGTCTCTATATTACCCGACAGCCCCTAAGCCATAGAGTGCTAAAAGTTTTAAAGCCCAATAAAAGAAGACAGAGGCTCTGTATCTCAGACTCTCCTCTGGCCCCTAACTCTACGGTATCCATTGTGATAAAATGGTCCAGGAGATGTACTTCATTTATCTCATTTTATAAGAAATGTTGTTTCATTTCGAACTATTGGTTTCACATCATTCTTTCTCACTAATTGGAATCTAAAAATCTATTTCTTTAGTAATACTTATTTTTTTTATCAAAAAATTATTTAATAGATAAATATTATATAATTTGATGACATAATATATAAAAAAATAAAAAATTAATTTTATATGTCAGCTATTTTAATTATATGACAGTATAATACGTATACTAATATAGTACTAATCAAATTTTATTATGCGAGAGACAGTATATGTAAGCCAAATAAAAATAAATTAACTTTTATAAAAATAATTTTTTTTAATGTTATTGAAATATATTTTTGTCCATTTTGGGTGTAAAATTGAGACATAAAATTTAAATGATTAAATTTAAAAGAAATTGCAAAAATTTAAATATTAGAGATATTGCAAATAAAGCTGAGACAATATATTTTTTTTCGAAGTTTTGTCTTCTGACTACCAGCATGTCATATAAGGGCAAGGGACCAAGGGCCACAAACGTTTACTCGGTAGGGACGGGTTTAGGGCTTTAAGGAATCGTTCTTTAGGTTAGGGGTAGGATTTAGGGCCCATAAATTATTGCGTATTTACCCAAAGAAAAAGAAAGTTGCCCACCGAATTATAGCGATAAGAATTTTAAGAATCTTCGTGTACGTTGTTTTTTTTTTGACCCTTGGCTATCCCTAAATCCCTATATTGAGATTAATGCCATCATAGGGCTCGTAGGAAGAGGATCATCTCCTTAAAATCGACCATGCAACTAATGGCGTAGATGATGTATCTCATTTTAAATTTTAATTAATCACCATGAAACATATTTGATTATAAGTTAAATTTAATATATTAGATCTTTAAAACTTTAAATCTTGATTTAAATAATTTATTTAAAAATAAAGAGAATCTCTTGCCCAGACTGTGTAGATATACCCAAGAAGAATAAAGCCATTTAAAAAAATTAGAAATATGAATATAATAGAATTAAAATATTAAATTAAATGCACATTATAACAAAATATAAATATAGAAAATGGTAAGGGTTTGTAGGCGTTAGGACTTAAAAAGGGAGCTGAAATCGAAAATTTCAAATTTAATGCACAAAATCTCAAGTTGATCAAGGGGAGAGATCGATTGATCGAGAGTCATACCAATTTGTCAACATGATTTTGGCACTGGCAAATGAACGATTGAGATTTGGGGTTCGGGTGATCTCATGGAACAAGGCGATTGTGCTAATCTTGCATTTAATGCCGGCAAGGTCGGTGATCTTGATCGATCGAAGCACTAGGACTCGATCGACCGTCAGCCGACATGACATTTAAATGTTGTCGGATCATTCTCGCTCAACTCGAGAGAAAAGCTCGTGACCATCTCGAGTTACATCGACTTCTTTAAGCCTATTTTAAAGCCAAAAATGGAGGGAAAAAACTTAGTTTTCCATATGGCTTAATTGGCAAGGAAGAAAATAGGGTTAGAGAGAAAGATCTTTGGTGGAGGACTTCATGGGCAAACATTGCTCATTGTGGTTTCATTCATTTCATATAGTATATTTCAATTTTGTATGTATTGATATTTTGGTTAAATACATACTTTTGGGAGAATTGATTGGTGTTTTGGAGTTGGATACATGCTTGGAGTTATGAATTGACTATATCATAAAGGAAAAGTCTCTCTCTCTCTACATCTCTCTCTCTCTCTCTCTCTCTCTCTCTCTCATCCTCTCTCTCTCATCCCCCCAGCCATCTCCCAATCCTGCTCGTCCTCTCCCGTCTCTCCTCTCTAATTAAGTTTTACACAAATGTTTATACAGAAGACTAGTGTGTCGCGATAAGTTTGCTAAAACCCCTGCATTTGGTTACAAAATTTTACTGAACTTGGAACTAGCTTTATTTTAAATAAACGTTGAGTAACAAAAAAAGAGAATTTTTAAGAAAATTAGGACTCACGCCATACACACAAAATTGGTTGAGCTGTTTTACTATTAGGCTCGCTGGACTTCGCCGATTTTCATTGGTAAAAATTGTTGAATTTTATAGTAGTAGTTGTTGCTAATGAGGAGAAAGCCTTACAATTATTTAGACTCGTGTCACTAAAGGTTGGGGGCGGGTTCAGGTTTTGAGGCAATTCGGAGCTTGACCATTTTGTGGTTCCTTTTTGTATATGTATAGAATGAAACAATAGTCTAAGAAGCAGTGTATGTACATGACAGATGTGATACAATAAATGAAGTTATGTTTGTATTAGAGTTTGTGGTGCTTATTTACAATTTATTATGAGTTGTGATTGTATTTTTTATTTTTTTTAAAAAAGGGAAGGGGGGAGAGGGGGGCAATTTCATTATGTTGTTTAAAGTAGATAGTTAGAATCAGTTTTAAACGGTATAATATTGGAATTGCTACATTATAGTTGATGATGTGTAGCATGCCTGTTAAGTGAGGTTGTAGAGTATTTTTACAAAGTTATGTCGATGAATACAATATTTTTTTCTTACAAAAAAAGAAAAGAAAAAAAAAAAAGACACAATAAAAAGATGAATGACTTTGTTTAATTGGCATTTAGACAATTGTGGAGTGTTTTATATGGATATTATAGTTTTTTCGTTACAAGATATTTATAAATATTAACGTGTAGTTCAAGTGGTATGTTATTACATTAGCTTACTAAAATATGAATTATCACATTACAGGTATTATATATATACTATTAATTAAGTTTACAAATTGTGCGTATCAACCTACATCACGACTTACATAGGTAGTTCGCTGATTTATCGTGTGGTAATCACTGTTTCTCATAAAATGTGGAGCGGGTTACGTCGAATTTTAATTGAAATTGAATAATAAAAGCCTGTAAAGGTAATGCTATGTTGAACTAATTTACTAGAAGGTTTTTTTTTTTACAAACG
The DNA here is from genome assembly GCA_900184695.1 of Betula pendula. Lineage (NCBI taxonomy): Eukaryota > Viridiplantae > Streptophyta > Magnoliopsida > Fagales > Betulaceae > Betula > Betula pendula. The sequence goes on from FXXK01000366.1 coordinate 258,226, forward strand.
ATGTGACCGTCCATATTTGGTGAAATATTTTAAGTAGAAAATTATTGTCAATTTAATTATAGAAAAATGCTAGATATTATATTTTTATTTTAAGCAATTGTCCAAACATGTTGACATGACACTTCAAATTAACCAGCTGAATCTTTTTATTATTCATTATATTATTTATCAACTGATTAATTAAAGGGTTAATTGGAGAGTGTCATATTAACAATTGTTGATGAATGTTGTAGTACAATTATAGTAATCCTAGCATTTTCCCCTTTAGCTTAATTACTGTTAATTTGCCAACCATAACCCTTTTAACTATTTCAGCGATTTATGGAACAATCACACCTATTTCATTTTAAAACTAATAATAAAAGTTATTAAGTACTCCAAATTATTTTTCAAACTAATAATACCAAAAAGCATTCTCCAAACATAAAAAGAGTTTCACATAGCAAAACAGTAAATTCTTTTCTTTAAATGGAAACTGTTTAGGTTCTATTTTAACATTTAGACATGCAACCCGATAGACAGGTCTTGATTCGGGAGAGATAATGAAATATTGTAAAGCAAATAAAAAAAATTATGGTGAGCTCGAGATTCTATCGGATCGGCATCGTTGAGGATGAGTTAGAAATATTTCAAATGCATGCAAATTGTAAATAAAAATAAATACGGGTGGAGCTCCGAGATTCTGGTGGTTCGGATCGTTGAGCGGATGAAGTTTGAAATATTTAAAATGATGCAATTGTAGAGATGGTAGAATTTTGTGAGCCTCCATGTAACAGCGCGAATATCTATTAGGATTTCCTAATCATCGAACAAAATTATGGGTTCAGAATACGTGGGTGACTTATGTTCCACCTTTTTACTTCTCCGATCTGTGTTTAGGCCAAATCTCCTCATTGAAAATTTTCATTTATATTATACCATGATTGTCTCCCTTTTTCTTTTTCGTTCCTGGGAGGGTCCTTTCGCCGCCAAGCTGAAATCCAATGACTGAAGTAACAAACCATCCAAAGTCTTATAGGAGGGAAAAACTGATGTTCGTTTTCATGACTATAAAGTGCATGGAAAAAGAAAAAAATCAGAGGAAAGAAAGTTTCACGCGCTTGACGCTTAAAAAAAATAGGGACACCGAATGGAAATGAAATGGAAAAAAAACAAAAGGACAAAAGATGCAAGGATAAGCCCATGGAATGCAATCCCGCCCTCCCCTGATGAAATTTAAAGTGCTAGGAGACGAAATTAATAGAATAGATTATATTTTGAAAAATCCTCATAAATTATTTTTCGGCCGCATTTCTAACACGCGGTCATTCAAAGATACTTTATTCGAGCTAAGTAGGTTTTATAAAGGACATTCTCACAATTATTGTCTAAATTTCATGCA
>FXXK01000366.1:259631-343728 GCA_900184695.1 Betula pendula
GGGTATTTTGAGAATTTCAAAAAATTTTAACGGTAAAAACAGACGGAAGAGGGTCTTATGATAGAAATTGAAAGTTTAAGGGGGTGAAAATGAGACAAGTCAAAGATTTAAGAGTTCTTCAAATCGTGTGAAAATTCAAAGGTTCTTTATAAAGTTTTTCCAAAAATTTATAATATTTTTTTTATTTTATATCACATCAATTACTATTTAAATGAACATTAAAATTTTAACCTTTTTCAAACAAGGCCTAAGTGTTGCTGAACATGCTCTAAATGCAGCTGTGGTGGCCGGCGAATACATCAATGCATGAGTAGTATACATCTTTGACTGCTTTTGACTGCCCTACTTTATAGCTCAAGGAAAACTATAGGTCAAAATGAATTATATGATGTCCTTCATTCGATGATTTTGAGAGAATTAAGATGTCAAGATCCTCTCCTTGAAATGAGTGTTCAAGATTTTCGGCCCCTTTCTAATCCCTTTTAAGGTTTTTTTTTTTTTGTGATGTAATATAAAAGTTGAAATAATTGTATTGAACTGTTTATTAATTTTTTTGCTTTTTTGTTAAAAAGTAAAAACTTGTCCTAAAAGGCATTTGCAAACAAGTTGTCATGCGGCGAATATATTATCAAATTATTTAAAAATTTTAAATAACGTTGCAAATACACCGTCAAATATAATAAGATAAAATTTTCATAATTTCTTGTCCCATTTGAGGATTCAACGTAAATGAACGGGGGAGTAATTATTGCAAAAGCTGTATTCACTATCTTAAGATTCTTCACTGTGGCTTGAGATCTAAGATTAGGTTCTTGTGCATTGAAGTCAATAAAAGCATATCTAGGAATAGTTTTAGTTAAAAGATTATGATGGTATTATATATTTTTCACAAAACGGCGTGCTAGTTAAAGCAAAGTTAATTTCCGATATAGATTTGATCTTCCATGATTCCCCCCAACAACTTGATAAGCAATGACATACTTATAATCATTCTATTTTGGAAAAATTTTACTTATTTCTTTGAATTGTTACGTCTTTTGCAATTCTCTCCTCAAATTTTAAAACTTCTCAATTTAGTATATTTAAATTTTAATTTTTTACAATGTTCTCCCTCCGTTAAAATTTATCGTTAAATATAACTGAGGGGGTTAAATTACCTAACTACCCTTAATATTTTTTCAATTTTAATTTTTTTTTTTTTTAAAAAAAAGTGACCCACGTTGGGTCACATGGGTCAGCCGTGACCCAATGCTGGGTCACGGCGTACCCGCATTGGGCCCGCCGGGTCATCTTGTGACCCAGCGTGGGTCCAAGCTTGACCCAAATAATTTTTTTTTTAAAATAATTTTTTATTCGAAAATAAGAGTAAATTTATAATTTTTTAAAAAAGTTAAGGGAATAAAAGTCATTTCACCCCTTTGATCGTTTGACTTAACAGAATTAACTAACGGAGGGAGGACATTGCAAAAAATTAAAACTTAAATACACTAAATTGAGAGGTTTTTAAAGTTTAGGGGGATTGCAAAAGGTGTGACAATTCAGGAAAAGTAAATGAAGTTTCCCCTTCTATTTTTCAATCAAAAAGGAAAATTCAAGCATGTGGATGCGAAGATGTACAATAATATTTATTAAGAGCGTTATTAGAGATACTACAATATTTACTATAAGTTTGTAACAAACGGATATAAATGTCTATGTTGCATTTAACATTTGTCATGCTTATAAATTGTCGTTATAGTCTACGTGACACTTATTACTCTAATTATTAAAATATAAACAGTCACATGACATTTATTTTTCATAAAATACAAATTAAACACGTGAATATATAAAAAAATCAACATCTTCTCAGGTGGTGAGAAACACATGGTGACAACAAACAAATCTCATATATATGTTGCGAATGCAATCCAAGTGCAATGTATGAACAGAAACAGAGAGGAGTGGTAAATGTTGAATGTGGTCCAACATCCTAGCTCCCCAGAAACGTAGCATGTCACGTTCAGTTTTAGACACCCATAATAAATGTTATGTGAGGGTGTTCCCAAGGATCAGTACACCGTGTCCTTGGAGAAGAGGAAGTTTAGGGGTCCCTACCCTTCTCAATAATGGCCCAAACTTGGTCTCATCAATTACCCGACAGCCCCTAAGCTAGAGTGATAAAACTTTAAAGCCCAATAAAAGAAACAGAGACTCTGTATCTCAGACTCTCTCTGGGCCCCTACTCTACGGTACCATGTGACTAAAATGGTCCAGGAGATGTACTTCATTTATCTCATTTGTATAAGGAAATGTTGTTTTCATTCCAACTATTGGTTTCACATCATTCTCTCTCGCTTAATTGAATCTAAAATCTATTTTTTTTTAGTAATACTTAATTTTTTTTATAAATAATATTATTTAATAGATAAATATTATATAATTTGATGACATAATAATAAAAAAAATAAAAAATTAATTTTTATTGTCATGCTATTTTAATTATATGACAGTATAATAGTATACTAAATAGTACTAATCAAATTTTATTATGCGAGAGAAGTAATATGTAAGCACAATAAAAATAAATTACCTTTTTTAAAAAATTAATTTTTTAATGTTATGAAATATATTTTTGTCATTTTGGGTTGTAAAATTGAGACAATAAAATTTTAATGATAAATTTAAAAGAACATTGCAAAAATTAAAATATTAGAGGATATTGCAATATAAAACTGAGACAATAGATATTTTTTTCGAAGTTTTGTCTTCTACTACCAGCATTCATTAAGGGCAAGGACCAGGGCCACAAACGGTTTACTCGTAGGGACGGTTTAGGGCCTTTAAGGAATCTTCTTTAGGGTTAGGGTTAGGATTAGGGCCCATAAATTTTGGTATTTACCCAAAGAAAAAGAAAGGGTGGGCCCACCAATTATAGCGATAAGGAAATTTTAAGAATCTTCTTGTACGTGTTTTTTTTTGACCCTTGGTATCCCTATCCCTATATGAGATTAATGCCATCAATAGGCTCGTAGGAAGAGGATCATCTCCATTAAAATCGACATGCAACTAATTGCGTAGATGATGTTATCTCATTTTAAATTTTTAAATCACATGAAACATATTTATTATAAGTTAATATTTATACTATTAGATCTTTAAAATTTAATCTTGATTATAAAATAATTTATTTAAAATAAAGAGAATCTTTACCCAGACTGTGTAATACCCAAGAAGAATAAAGCATTTAAAAAAATTAGAAATATGAATATAATAGAATAAAATATTAAATTAAATGCACATTATAACAAATTATAAATATAGAATGGTAAGGTTTGTAGGCGTTAGGTTAAAAAGGACTGAAAATCAAAATTTTCAAATTTATGCACAAATCTCAATTGATCAAGGAGAGAGATCGATTGATCGAGAGTCATACCAATTGTCAACATGATTTTGGCACTGGCAAATGAACGATTGAGATTTGGGGTTGGTGATCTCAATTGACCAAGCGATTGTGTAACTTGCATTTAATGCGGCAAGTCATGATCTTGATCGATCGAGCACTAGACTCGATCGACCGATCAGCGACATGACATTTAAATGTTGTCGAATCATTCTCGGTCAATCGAGAGAAAAGCTCGATTGACCAATCTCAAGTTACATCAACTTCCTAAGCCTATTTAAAGCCCAAAAATGGAGGAAAAACTTAGTTTTCCATATGCTTAATTGGCAAGGAAGAAAATAGGGTTAGAGAGAAAGAGCTTGGTGGAGGACTTCATGGGCAAAATTCTCATTGTGGTTTCATTCATTTCATATAGTATATTTCAATTTTGTATTATTGATATTGTGTTAAATAATACTTTTGGAGAATTGATGGTGTTTTGGAGTTGATAATGCTTGGAGTTGTGATTGGACTATATCATAAAGAAAAAGTCTCTCTCTCTCTCTCTCTCTCTCTCTCTCTCTCTCTCTCTCTCTCTCTCTCTCTCTCTCTCTCTCTCTCTCTCTCTCTCTCTCTCTCTCTCTCTCTCAATAAGTTTTACACAAATGTTTATACAAAGATATGTTGTCGCGATAAGTTTGCTAAAACCCTGCACTCTCTCTCTCGTCTCAATAAGTTTTACACAAATGTTTATACAAAGATATGTTGTCGCGATAAGTTTGCCAAAACCCTGCATTTGTTACAAAATTTTACCTTGAAATTGAGAACTAGCTTTTATTTTAAATAACTTGATAAACAAAAAAAGAGAAATTTTAAAGAAAATTAGGACTCACGCCATACACACAAAATTGGTTGAGCTGTTTTACTTATTAGGTCGTGGACTCGCCATTTTCATTGTAAAATTGTTGAATTTTATAGATATAGTTGTTGCTAATGAGGAGAAGCCTTACAATTATTTAGACTACTGTCACTAAGGTTGGGGCGGGTTCTAGTTTTTGAGGCAAATTGGACTTTGGTTGAGACTTAGCCAAGTTTAGCGCTTGACCATTTTGTGGTTCCCTTTTTGTATATGTATAGAATAACAATAGTCTAAGAAGCAGTGTAATGTACATGACAATTATACATAAATGAAGTTATGTTTGTATTAGAGTTGTGGTGTCTTATTTACAATTTATTATGAGTTTGTGATTTATTTTTTATTTTTTTTTAAAAAAAGGGGGGAAGGGGGGAGAGGGGGCAATTTTCATTATGTTGTTTAAAGTAATAGTAGAATCGTTACGTATAATATGTGAATTGCTACATTATATTTGATGATGTGTTGCATGCTGTTAAGTGAGTTTTAGAGTATTTTACAAGGTTATGTCATGAATGACAAATTTTTTCTTACAAAAAAAGAAAAAGAAAAAAAAAAGAGAACAATAAAAAGATGAATGACTTGTTAATTGACATTAGACAATGTGAGGAGTGTTTATATGGATATTATAGTTTTTCGTTACAAGATATTTATAAATTAACGTAGTAGTTCAAGTGGTATTTATAACATTAGTTACTAAAATATGAATTATCACATTACAGTATATATATGATATTTATTACGTTTACAAATTGGCGTATCAACCTACATCACACTTACCATGGTAGTCGCTGGATTATCGTGTGGTAATCCACTGATTTCCATAAAATGTGAGCGGTTACGTCAATTTATAATGAAATTATAATAAAGCCTGTAAGAGTAATGCTATGGTGAACTAATTTACTACAAGTTTTTTTTTTTTTTACAAACTGATGTGACCGTCCATAATTGGTAAAATATTTAAGCAGAAAATATTGTCAATTTAATTAAGAGAAATGCTAGATATTATATTTTTATTCTACAATTGTCCAACAATGTTGACATGGCACTTCAAATTAACCACTGAATCTTTTTATTATTATTATTTATTTATCAATGATTAATTAAAGGGTTAATTGAGAGTGTCATATTAACATTGTTGGATGAATATTGTATACAATTATAGTATCTAGCATTTCTCTTTAGTTAATTACTGTTTAATTTGTCAACCATACCCTTTTAACTATTTCACCATTTATGAACAATCACGCTATTTCATTTAAAACTAATAATAAAAGTTATAGTACTCCAAATATTTTTCAAACTATAATACCAAAAGCATTCTCCAAACATAAAAAGAGTTTCACATAGCAAAACAGTAAATCTCTTTTCTTTAAATGGAAACTGTTTAGGTTCTATTTTACATTAAGACATGCATGATAGAAGGTCTTGATTGGGAGAGAATAATAAAATATTGTAAAAGCAAATAAAAAAAATATGGTGAGCTCGAGATTCTGTCGGATCGGATCGTTGAGGATGAAGTTGAAATATTTCAAATCATGCAAATTGTAAATAAGAAAAATATGGTGAGCTCGAGATTCTGTCGGATAGGATCGTTGAGGATGAAGTTGAAATATTTCAAATCATGCAAATTGTAGAATGGTAGAATTTTGTGCTCCATGTAACACGCGAATATCTATTAAGATTTCCTAATCATCGAACAAATAGTGGGTTAGGATACGTGGGGTGACTTATGTTTCCACCTTTTACTTTCTCCGATCTGTGTTTAGCCAAATCTCTCATTGAAAATGTCATATAATACAATGATTTCTCCCTTTTTCTTTTCGTTTCCTGGAGGGTCCCTTTCGCACGCCAAGCTAAATCCAATGATTAATAACCAAACCTCAAGTCTTAATAGGGACTGATGTTCGTTTCATTGACTATAAAGTGCATGGAAAAGAAGAAAAAAATCAAGGAAAGTAAAGTTCATCGCTTGACCTGAAAAAAATAGGGACACCCCGATGGAAAGTGATTGGAAAAAAAACAAAGGACAAAAGAATGCAAGGATAACCCATGGAATCAATTCCCGCATCCCCTGATGAAATTTAAAGTGCTAGTGAGACGAAATGATATAGATATAATTATATTTTGAAAAATCCTCATAAATTATTTTTCGCCGCATTTCTACACGGTCCTTCAAATACTTATTCGAGCAAGTAGGTTTTATAAGGACATTCTCACAATTATTTGTCTAAATTTCATGCAATATGAACATACAATTGCACTGAATTTCAATTCCACTCTCTTGGGTCTTTTATTCTCATACATGTTTTTTTACAACTCTTATTCGTTATTTTTCTCCTCCTCACAGCTCCTTAGATTATATGAAAATATAAAAAATATTTGACAATTTTTCATAAGAGTCAAACGTCAAAAAGATATTTTGATGTTTGTAGTCATTATAGCACTACAGCACCCCTCTATTGTTCAAGATTGAAAAATAACTGATATCATCACCGACACTCTCCACTCCATTCCAGCCTCTTCCTCTTAGAAAGTTAGGAAAATACACAAAAGTACAAACTTCTGCACCCATTATGTGGCCTATTGGGCTGCAGCCCGATCTCACTCTAGCTGCATTTTCACTTATTTTCCTTCTCCTCATTGTAGTGAACTTGCTCCACCTCGTGTTTGGCTGTGTTGTAGTTTTATCAATTCTACTTACAAACAAATATTTTTTAAACCATTTTCAGAGTTACAAACAAATGACAAAAAATATCCACTTTTTCCAAAAATGTTTTCAGCCTAAACAAATGGGAGCATAAAATGATTTAATGCTGGACAGCCTGAACATATTTACATTAAAATGGAGTGAAAAAATTATACTATAAATTCTTTCAAAATTAAAGTAATAGTTCACGTAACGGTCATCACAATGTAATTCCTGGGTCCTATGTGCTTAATACAAAAGGATAAAAAATAATTTGTATTTAAATTTCATGGTGCACCGAAAGTTGCTGATACTCGTACTAGATCAGATTGTCACCCACAGAGAGATTAAAACCAGACCCATCAGTGATCAGGCAACCGTTGAATCATATCAAGTATCAACCCTATCAGAGACGTGGCGATAAGTCAGAGAATTTCTGCAATATTATACTTGTTAATAGAAATTGTTTACTTCCCCTTCCCCTTCCTCTATTGTATCTCAGAAAAGAAAAAAAAAAACAGAGGTTGTTCGAGCGTGTGAACCCATGTGTAGATCTCGTGCTGCAGTGTCAGCAAACGTGCCAACTTGCCATTCCCAAAGTTATTACTCATATTTAAGATTTAATAAATATATTATATATTCCAGTCTCTGTTTCTATTACACGCCAAAAACAAACAAATATATTTACTGTACGAAGGTCACTCTTTTTTCCTTCTTTCTTTTTTGGGTCACTCATTTTAGCACTCAAGCTTTTTGATTTCCAAAGGCTTCCCATTTTTTAAAAGAATCGTCAGATCCATGATGCCTGATGGTACTACACCCACACACCTACAGTATAAACTACAGCAATTCCAGCTGTAAAACTCTCATGGACAAGAAAATTCCCAGAAATACTCTTATGAATCTGATAGATATATATATATCGCTATTAATCTGGTTCACAAACCAGGATAGTGAAAGTTCAAAACTGCCCCTAACATGAAGATAAGAGGTCAAAGTGGTCCATAGCTGGTCAAAGAACTCGGGGTTCCAGGATAGAATGGTCATTTGGATTGCAGTCCAGATAGGGTGTCGAGCCCATTTACTTCTCCAGCCATTAAGCCTATTCGTACAAGTAAAACCCAGTTTTTGTACCAAAAAATCTACTCTAATCACTTGCAAATTAAGTGTACAAAGGATGATGATGGTAGAAAAGGGCATCTCCTCTTGGCTGCTGCCCCTTTGTGTAACCAAAGAGTCTCTCTCCCACGTTGATCCATCTTCTAATGTGAATACCCAACTTTTGTTTATTAAGTTTCAACATGCATGATCGATTTAAAAATTGGGAAAAATATGTATATATATATTTATATAAAAATAAATTAATCATCTGTGTCAGCGGAGCACACCAGATCCACACAAGGCTCAGCTGCAATGGTTGAATGGAATCTCCATCTAGACTAGAGAGAGAAAGATGTAAAAGATCTCTTTGATAGACCCATCACTTCAATCATCAATGGCCAGAGAAACCCAGATGAGAAACAGGGAAATCAAGATCACTGCCATACCCATTAAAAAAAAAACGAACATAGAAATTAAAGGGGGAGTAGTAGGGTCAATGATTTTGGAATGCTGAATAAGCAATTTTCGATTCTCTTTCAATTTCAATCTCTCTCTATTTTCAGGCAGACAACAGTGGAAGTAACAGCAACATCAAGAACCCGTCTCCTTCAATGGAGATTCAGAGCTCAAAAAAAATCTAACCCAAAAAACATCCAGAAGGACAAAAAACAAAAACTTATATACACGTATATGTCATCCTCTTCCTCCTCCAACGTCAATTAAAGCTAAACTGGGATTTTGACCAAACCCAAAAACGATCTCATAGAACCAAAGAGGAAAGAAATTAAGACCCGTCTCTCTTTCAACTCTCTTTCAAGAATCGCTATAGTCTCTCCAGCAGATAAGCATGGTGACGCAGCGCCTCACGATGTAGAACCTTGCCCTCTGCTCCTTCACAAGCCTAGCACACTTTCTTGTGAAAGAACACCTTCTGTGTGAGGAGGAACTCTTCATGAAAGGAGCAGTAGAGTTGCGGCTTCGGGATGAGCCTTCTTTCTTTGACAACTTCCACTTCTCATCGAAGTAAAACGGTGGCGGAGCACTTGCTGCAGTACCGGCGGAGATGGCAGCCATGGATGTTAGACTTGACTTTTTGACAGAATTCTCTTTCTCTTTCTCTCTGGGTTGTGGCTACAACAAGGAGAAAGAGAGGAAAAAGATAGCAACAAGAGGAGAAAAAACAGTGGGTGAGTGAGTAATGGACTGAGTCAATGAGGAAAGGGAATGGTGGGTTAGGGTTAGTATTTATAATGGGTTGGGATGAAAGAAAAGGCGTTGCAGATGGTGTGGCAGTGGGTATCACCTGGGCCTTCCTTCTTTGCCTCGAGAGGCCCACCTAATATTTTTTTTAAAAAAATTATTCATTTATTTAATTCGTAAAAAATTGTATTATAGTGATGTGGGTTCCCAAAGCACACGTCATGGGCTACTTAATTCAGTGAAAGGGAGAGGAGGGGGGAATTTAATGCACGAAATCTCACTGAGCTTGTGGGGATGTAACTGTAAATATATAGGGTTAGCAAGAGAATCAGATAAAGGAAAAAAGATTACAGAAGATCAAACTAAAGATATTATTACTGCTTTTTTTTGCAAGTAAAACCAATTGGCAGATAAAAGGGTTTTTGTGACATCACGCGCTAGAAGTTTAGGTGGCCAGGTCAGGAAAATTTTAACTGCCCTGACCCCTGACCCTGAGTAGGGTTTTGAGGAGTGACTGTGTATGATGTGGAAGCCACTTCTATCATATAGTGAGATAGAGAGATTTTTTTTTTTTTTTTTAGCTAGAGATTAAGACTTTTTTGTCACGTAATCACATTAGGTGACATATTGGGATTGTGTTTGTCTTGCCAACGAGAGTTTAAAATTATAGTTTAAGATAAATTAATTAATATAGACAAAAGAAATCGCATCAAGACAACTATGCTAGGTGAAACAAATCCCTTTCTATTTGGGAAAGGTAAAAAAACAATGTTGGATTGAAAACTTCCCCCACCCCCCCTCTTTTTTTTTTTATACTCTTTCGCGCATGGAAGAGTGGGGTACATCATGATTCATGACAAAATCCCTCCTTTTATATTAGATAGCATAAAAAAATAGTTTATTATTCAATTGGACACAGCTATAATACACAATGACATTTTACTTCTAACACAAAAAGGTATTGTTAGGGTTAATATAATTTTTACCAGTTTCGTAGCGATTCATGTGACAAGCCAGTAGCTAAAATGTTGATTGATATATGGCAATTCATATAATATTTAGCACGTTTACAAACTAACGTAATAGTCAACATATCACTTATCATGTTAGTTATTAAAATGTGAATTGTCATATGATAATTTACTTTGTTTTTATTTTTACAAAATGTGATAGATTGTCACGTAAATTTGTAAACAGAAATAATAATCCAAACATTTTCTCACAAACAAAGCAACCAATTAAAATTAAAAGAATATGTAAAACAACAATCCATATGAAAATTAGAATTTTGGGCCAAAGAACTTTAATTTGAAATTTGAGAACATAAATTATTCGTCTAGCTTGCATGATCCGATGTATTATAGCCTTTCCAACCGTTGAACACTTGTACGGCTAGGATTTGGTATTGAACTGCAGCAAAAAATGCAAAACCAAAAAAGTGATTCTCCTATACATCATCTTGGAAGGCACCTCTTTGAAATTATATGGAAAAAATAAAAGAGTAAACAGAGAAATTGAATAATATTCCAGTGGGATCTCCTTGATTTTCCCAATAATCCCACCAATTAATAGGTGTCAGCTCCTTATCAAAAAAAGAGTAATTTGGGTGTCCACTAGTTTATAGGGAGTGACCACTTTCCACCCAAGTCTCGGAAGAATGGCTAATTCTCTGCCTCTGAACTCACGCCCCTATACCCCTTTACGCGGTGCACGAACCACCGACCACCGGACTAAATTAAAGACCCAAAAGCCGGTAAAAACAATCATGAAACCGGCCTTTCTACCATGTTTGCATGGATCTGCAGAAGGCAATACGATGGCGTGGGTGGATGTGACCGTACGAGAGACTGGTGGCATCGAGGGAATAGGTTAGATTAAAGAAAGTGACATCATATTGCATGAAAAATCAGAAGTGCCATTTTGAGCTGTAAGACATGTACAGGAGGAGGAGCAATGATTCTGCTGTTTTCATCATGGATATTAGGATGTAGCACAGTGATTGAGTCTATAGGTTGCCAAAGCTGTGAATAGAATGATCAAAAGTACATTTCTAACATCTCATCATAATCAGGCCCTAAAATGATCAATTCCTTGCTTCAATTCCTCTGATTCGGCCATCGATGACGCCTCTGTTTTTCTTCTTTCTTTTTTAGAAACTAAACAAATAAACACATTGAATAGAAATAAATAAATAAACACATACGGCTGCTAGGCTACACAATTGTCTATGTATCTACTTTTTTTAATTCGTTTTAAACTTATATATATACCTTCTTAAACATATTCAAATGGCATTTTAGTTGGCCTTAATTGATCACAAAAAGAGTTGAGATCGATCACTAAGGATTTTTGAGCACATATGGGGTGATCAGTCACCTTACGCTGATTGACCCCCCCAACTCAAGGGTGATCGATCATTCTACCCAAAACAGGCCCAAGTATCAAATTAGACACAATTTTCCAATCCCTTATGTCAAACCTTATTACTTATGAACCCTTAAGTTCTAATTAATGAGTTTTTAACCCTAATTTAGACTGGGGTATTATAGGAATGCTACAGATAGAGAAAATAATGAAGGAGGTCCGATAGAAGTAACTCTAATGATTAAGTCAAAATGGGTAAGAATAAAAGCAAACTAATAGAGTAAGGATGTAAGAAATTATTGCGTACCTAATTGAAAGGTCTGACCCTCTTTATATAGGCTAGTCCTTCCCGCCTTCCCTTGCTAGGGTTTGAGGACTTCCCAATTGAATTATGTTAAGTAAATCAAATGTTGTTGAGGTCATGCAATCACGAGTGTAAATATTTGCTCTCACAAGCATTGGTGGAGGTTTCTAAAGTAGAAAAACCGTTGTATGGCCTAGCGAGAGGGGGGATCAAATGCGGTATGTTCCATTCGGATGTAAGTGCGTCATAGTCTTGGACTAGGATTAACCTTGGGCTTCATTGACCACCTTTTTCCTGGCCCGTTGATCTTGGTTCAATTTGACAGCCCGTTGGGCCCTCTGGCATACGGGCTCTTAGAGAGCCTCATGAGCTCTTGGGTAATGAAAAACTTTGGCTGTACATTGGATTGTATTTGGGCCTAAGGAGTCCTTATGTAGACAAAGCTTATGGGCCCAACGAAACTAGACACACCGAATATGATCACCTTGGGTCTCCATTTGGTGTTTGGAAATAGTAAATACTGAATTTGGTAACCGTTATTTACTTTTCTTTTTACTAACACATTTACCATCGTGGTCCCAATTTTGCATGGTGAACAAAAAACCAGTACACTCTACATAGAATATATGCATGCACGGGTGCAACTTTGACTCTTATACAAATACCAAGTGGTGTAAGAGTCAAATTTAATGCATCTCGAGTGCGCATGTGAAACAAAGCTATTATTCTCTACATCCCATGCCTGATGCCTCTTCTATAGATAAGCAAGAATTTGAAAAAAAAAAAGAAAAAAATGATTTACGGAAGTGAAAATTTTTTTTCCCCTAGTTGTGTAGGATTACTTTCCTTTCTTTCTTTGTGGGTTAAGGAAAAGGGTTACTTAAATTTTGATAAATATCAAAATCAAACTCAGCTGTTGAAACATGATAAGGTCCAAAACGGTCATAGAAAAAGAAAAATAGAAATGCGAAACAACTTTGAGGACTAGAAGAATAGTTTAGAAGAACAAAATAGGAGAAAAATATGCTCATCCCTCTCTAAGTGATACTCATTTGGCACTTAATTAGCTTCTCAAACTTTTACGCATGAGTCGTGACATTTGACTTCCTCCAACTACAAATTAGCTATGACGAGATCCTTTTGTTGGTCATTGGCATTAAAATGGATGAAAAAATAGCTCGTGAATTTCACATACAAGGTTGTAACTTGAAATATCTAAAATGCTCCAATTTTAAATGTTAATTTGACTTAAATATCATATCATGTAAAAAATAATAATAATAATGCGTTGAGGAGATGGTTCCACTGCTCAAAAACTCTTTTTTTTTTTTTTTCCAAAATCATTAAGGACAATTTAGATATTTCAAGTTGTTGAAGGAGGTCAAATATAGCAAATGATAGTTTGAGTTAAATACAAATGGGGTGTTAATTGAAAAGGATTAAAAGGATAAGTATATTTTCTCATAAAAGAGAGGCATATAAAGAGAAAAAACAGAGGAAAAAACGTAAGGCATCAGGATTCAAAAACTGTTTGCGAAGATCACATGGTGCACATGGTATCGGCATGGGACCAACCTTTCTAGAATGTGATGTGCGTTACTTTTGGGTTGCTCCTGTCGCTTTGCACACGTGTCGATCGGCATAAGAGAAGTTTGTGTCTCCAGTCGCTCAGACCAAAAGTCCTTACTGGCTCTTCTTTTGGATAACCGTCAATGAGTGCGCGCGCGCGAGAGAGAGAGAGAGAATCTGCTGCTGACACGCGTAAATAATTAATATAATGTTGAAATTGCTTTTTTCTTCCTCATAAAAATTAATCAAACTTACTCGTTAGAATTAAAGTTGTGATTTTAAACTGTTAAAGCTGCTTTGCTTCGTCCAGGGGAACAGAGGAAAAAAATGAAATGATTAAAAAAAAAAAATAATCGATCATTAGCTTTAATCGGGCAGTCCCTTAATATTACACCCATCCTTCAATAAATAATCCATATCAAAGATTCTTTAACGATATGTTTTTATATGAGACGGATCTATTACCACTTCTTTGAATCATTTTGAAACAAATAATATAAGTGGCGTAATTTGTATTATATTATCAACTAGATTTTGATCAATTGATCACTATGGTCTCTGTTTCTTTGAATGACATAATTATATCCATATTTTCGTCCAGTTAATACTTGAGAAGTCTTAAAGTGAGGAGCGTTATAACTCGATGAGATTTTATGGGCAGACATAGCTATTACATCTAACAATTATTTTATTACAATATTGATTTTGATATTAGGAATAACAATACTCAAAGAATGTTAAGTGAGACCTTAATTGTTAGTACAGTTCGTTGCACGCCAAAAGGTCAATCCAGAGTGTTTGCAAAACGACATAGGGTGAGCAAGGAAGTTTGTTAGGTGTACCGGGGAGGAACACTTAGGTGATAACTACATGGGTTAGTGCATAATTAGAAGGATTTGGAAACATCTGGGTGAATGATTCTATGCACTTTTGCCTAATAAGAGACATAATTGATCGTTTAAAGGTAGATGACATTGACGGGATATGAATATTATAGCTCGCTTAAATGTAAAGTCCATTAAAAAATATGATGTTGAGATTTGGTAATATCTATGTTTTGAGAATGTAAAAGATGCTGATAAGATGAATCAAGGAAAACCTCAAGTATAATGTCTTTAAAGAAAGTGTTTGATCAAATGTTTGGCACAGGTCGACACATAGGCTTGTATGCGGGTGAAGTTGGCAATTGTGGTATGCGTGTGGACTATGTTTCCAACCACGAGAAATTGATGTCATTTATTTGAAATATAATGAAACAAAGTCGCTTCTAGTATGCGCTCGGTAGGAGAACATATGGTAAATGATGCAGTCAAATAAGGTAGTGAAAAAGTTAGCATGGAAGAGTTACCAGTAACAAAGTAATCATGCTCAACTAAGTTTATCATATGATGTTATAGTGCGATGAAATGGGAGATGATGATGCAAGGGATGATCATACCTTAACAAGTGTGGTCATCCCCGCACCTAATCATCTTAATGGAAGGTAAGGTTATGAAAGGAGAAACATGTGAAGAATTGCATTGAATTCTATCGATAGAGATGGGTCTGACAAATTATTTACACTGTTCATTTTGACCATTTTCATTTTTCGTTGTTCTCCAGGATTTCCACCCTAAAGGAAAGATCCCTCCAAATATTTTTGTATTCAATTTCCTTAAGCCTCGGCACCTTTGATTCATCCACCGGGGCAATTGTAACATATTTCGTTATTGGTGTATTTGTGTTTATATTTTCATGAACTCTCGTTGTGGGAAGATCACATGAAAGGATTTTGGGGTTGAAATGTAATGATCACTTGCTTGTTAGAGCAATCACTAGACACGACCGATTAAGGTGCAAAGTCTTTGATGTTGTTATCACCTTCTTGCGATATGGAAATCAACATTGGAAACACATCCACATTACTGGTAGCATTAATTGTGAGAGAAATAATCGTTCTAGTAATCAGTGAGAATTGATCTTCTTCAAGTTTTTAATTAAAAATCCATCTAGGTAGGTTGACCATATCTTCTCAACCGTGAAAGTGAGACTACTGCATCATGGAAATGGCTACATTCCTTGTATTCCATGAATCAAAGGTCAAAGGTGCCGAGACATGACATCCTTAAAATGTATGAAAAACGAGGGTTTTGTTTCATCCAAAAGTGACTTCTGGGACAGTGAGTACGATCAAAACTTGAAGTACTTGATAATCTATAAAGATATGTTCTACGTCTAGCTATGCTTGAGCTTAAAGTTTCAATCTGTCCATATAGAATGTATTTGGTTCACAAGAAACATATGCATAATTCATGTCCATGTTAGCTCATTCGTTTGGTTAAATGCATTTAGACAAAAAATCCATGAAAGACAACCTATTTTTCATTCCCACCAGTCTCTGATAATGTCGATTGTTGTCCATAAATCCCTCCTGACCACCTCCTTTGATCTTCTCAATATCAAGAATCAACCTTAAAAATTTGTGAGGATTTAATCTACCTCTGCTTGACCTTAAAGTTTAAGCTTGTCTCTAGCTATTGAATGTATCGATTTCAACAGACCGATGCTCATATTGTGTGTTTAGATTCATGTCCCATGTTATCTCATTGGTTTGGTTAAATGCACTTAGACCAAAAAAAAAAAAAAAACAAGAAAGAAAGAAAGAATATATATATATATATATTTCCATTCTTTCTGATCACATTATTGTCTAGCAATACCAGACCACTTCCCTTGGCAAAAAGGACATGTCTTGAGGATCACAATTTGCAAGTTCACACAACCTACCATGAACAAACATGAAATTTCGTTGCTGATTAATTACAACCTAACTAAATGCATTATTATCTCAATTACTTCGTTTTCACTCAAATGGGTATAAGCCACCCTTGACAGCAGAGTAAATTGCTAGACCAGTGATTTTCTTCAACTATTACATGCTCACTCAAATGGGAAATTTTACTGGTCACTGAAAATTCCATGGACTAATTAAAAAGTAGGAGATGAATAAAGCAGAACTAGTCTGTCTAGCCTAGCTCTTATTCTCTATGGCTATGTTATTTCATCAATCATTAACGCTTCATTTACTTTTTTGATGGCATATAAAACAGAAACGCAAAATGGGGCGCATGCAGCTACCTTTTCATCCTGCCGTGTTCATATGATAGGGAACATTCACACTAAAAATATTTCTCTATCTTTCTTCCATTGGGATCTTAATTGGTATCTTTGTTTAATTCGCTTTTGATTAACTGAGTAATTGACCAGTCAAAATCTTTTTCTCAAATGCAAATGCATGCAACTGCACAGGAACGTCTGACTGAGCTTTTGTATAAACCATGTAAAGAAGCAAATTAAAGTAGCCCATTTAAGTATTGACGAGGCAGAATCTATGATCATGGGGCTGTTAAGCATTGTCTTTTAACTAAGATTAATCATGTTTTATAATTTATCAATGACATTTTGTCCTACTCGGTCGTCACCTTTTTTCTTTTCTTGCCTGCCCTCTCTAATTCAAAGTTTGGGACCACTAATATTGCTTTTAATGCAGGCTTATAGCCATGGTTCTTCTTTTCTTTATTAGAATGTGCTCACCAGCTTATCTTATACTGTTGTCTTTTATATCGTAATTAGAGAAGCTCTGTTTCGTAATAGAAAAAGTTTCTTAATGGTAGTCATGTTGCTCTGCTTTCGTCTTATTCGCCTTTCACACCCTTCTTTTTGGTCTATGGTGTTTCAGCCGAAAAACATCGTTCTTAATGAAAATGTAAACAACTTGGTTAAACTTCATAACCCCCCTTAAATTATCGCCGTTTTTTCAATTACTCACATAAATTTAAAAAACTCTTAATTTAGTGTATCAATTTTTTAATTTTTTTCAATTTTATAAATCCTTTAAGATTTTCCGTTATATATATATATAATTTTCAAATATTCATGTATGGGTATTTTTATAAATTTCATTACATTATGACCAACGCCTAAATCATTGCAATGTTTATTTTATTTTCCTTTTTTCCTTAAAAAAATGTGGGGTATTTAGGGATATATATATTTTTCAAGTATTCATGTATGGATATTTTTGTAAATTTCGCTACATTATGACCAACGCCTAAATCATTGCAGTGTTTTTTTTCTTTTCTTTTTTTCCTTCCAAAAAATGTGGGGTATTTAGGGATTTTTTACACTCATTCGTTAGGATTTTCAGTTAAAATCTTAACGGATGGGTGAAAAACAAAAAATCTTAATGAATTGGTGAAATTAAAAAATAATAAAAATAAAAATAAAAATTGGAAGATGGATACATTAAATTAAGAGTTTTTGAAGTTTATAGAATAATTGCAAATGTAATGAAAGTTCAAAGGAGTTAAGTGAAGTTTCTCCAAAAAAACTATTATCTACGTATTACTATATGCTTAAGCTAAAAGAAGATAAAGTTTGACTTCTCTGCTTTGATACGATATTAAATTACCACTAATTTTAAAAATTTAAGTTAATAAAAAATATTAATAAATTTAATTATTATCGTTCATGTCAACGAGTTCCTTAATTTAGCGCTATACTATACCGTGGCATATGCACAAGCCACTCGCTAATAAGAACTCCAAACAGTGTCCCCATCTGGTAAATTTAGCCATTTTTTTTTTATTATTTGGGATGAAATTATCACATGGCCCCCATGTGAGCTATGTTCTGTACCTTCAAACCAGTGGCGTTCTTATATATACGCTGTGAGTTCTTAAGAGTTCATATATAAGCCAACAACCCTGCAACTACCGACCATGATCAGGTACTAAACAATGTCTACCTTAGTCCCTGTCTGGTCAACTTAGCCATTGTTTGACTATCAATTAAGTCGAATAAAATTTTTCACATGCATGCCCCGGCCCCCATGTGAGCTATGTGATCTAAACCTTCAAACCATTGGAGTATTTATGTTTATCAACATTTCTTTGGTCAAGGTCAAATATTTAATTTTGTTGTTGGAGTATTTATGTTTATCAACAAGAAAGCAGGAGAGGCGTTTGGATGATACAGCCAATTTGCTTGTATTTGTGGTATGTAGTTATTTTGTGGTCGAATGATTCAATTTTAGGGATATTTCTGTGCCCTTTCTCAGACTATCTCCTACAAAGATCTTGTATGTAATAAAGATCAAAATCCCTGCATTTTATTATCAAACAACATTAATAGGTTCTGCCAATCTATTTATTTTTTGTCAGTTGAGGGTTATTATTGCTTTTAATTAGTGCTGCACCAACCTTCATGGTGTCCATAACTAGACTTCTAAAGCGAAAATGGCTGACCGAACGATCTCCGACTTCTATTCTTGACGCTTCTTCAATCGCATTTTGATCCCGACTTAATCTTAAAACTATAGATTACAACTAAACATGTTTTAATACTGAAGTTGCAAACACTAAAAATCTAACATATTTCCTAACCAAAAAAAAAAAAAAAACTGCAAAACATGTGCTAGCCAGTAAGGGAACGTTTCCATGAACAAATAAGAATCTTCTTCTAGCTAGGATGAATAGTAGTTTCTCTTAATTACTTCCTTAATTTGCAATCCTTGATTAATTTTCTCACTTACAATAATCCCAGAAAATATTTCTTGCTTGCTGCAAGTTTCATACCAGTAGTATTCTCACCACAGACATTTCCATTGGGCAGGTTACTAAATTACTAATTAAAGTTTTAAAATTCCAAAAAACAGTGTTAGTTCCTAGAGTACTAGTCTAGTGACGACTACCTATAGCATCTCCCATAAACTACAAATTGAGATATTAAAAAAAAATTAATTGAAAACAATGGAATCATCAATCATCAGCTAAAACCATGGAATAAGACGTCTTTTTCTTTTTTAATTTTCGAATAATTTATTGAAAAGAAATGCAAAAGGAGGAGCAGCTTCCATAGAGCACGCCATGTTTACTGGAAGGGGCAGCATTTTAGATTCGGCAACATGAGATGTGTCCCACACTTGTACAGTTTTCAGCCGCAGGCACCGTTTGCTAAAATAATGACTTTCAACTAACATTGAAACCTTTTGGCTTGTGCGGCTAACTACTTTTCTATTACGGGAATTAGGTACAGATTCCAAACTTTGAGTTTAAATTCATTTTAAATTGAATGAATGATTTTCTCAATTACATTAATTTCCACAATATTGCGTCAAAAATAAAAAAATAAAAAACATTTCCACAATATATATCATCATGAACAGGAGATTTTCTTGCTGGCTAGAAATTAATCCCACTTACTATAACTGACTAGTCATTAATTTCTCTTCTCAAGTGGTGGATTCTTGCAACCGAACAAAACGGTTTAATTAATTAACTTAATTAGCTCATTATCAAATGAAGAGCCAAAACAGCCGCATTAATTAAATAAGCCATGAAGAGCTAGCAAGCTTCTGGGATCACGGGGCATTGCATGGTCAACTCATCTGCTTAATTGACTAATTTATATAGATGATTAAAACATCTTGTCCTACTTGGTACATGGATTTTTCTTTTTATTTTTTCATTTAAATGATTGGGACCACTAACAAAGATTTCATGTAGGCATTTAATTATCTTGTGATGTTATTTTATGTATTTAATTGTTGCATGTATCTCACACATCATTACTGTTTTTTTATACTTTATAAATATATAGTATATTATTTGTACAATTTTTAATGTTAACTGTTAAAATATTGATTAAGTGATTAAATTTACTTATTCTTATTAGTTTAAGCTTTTGGAATAAGTGGTAATTTAACATGGTATCAGAACCAAAGATCCTGAGTTTGGACCTGATCCGTCATTTACCTCCCATTTTAATTAAATATTTCACATGTTGGACCTACCAGCTTAAACTTTTGGTATAAGTGGTGAATTAACATTAACCTCTTATCAATACCTTCATATTTATGTCACATCCAATTATTAAGTTTGTCAACTTCAATTCAAAATCAACCATATGAGCAAAGGAGAGTTATTGTTAAAATGTTACTAAGATCAACTTAAGCTTTTGTGACAACTATTGCTTTAACAATATATCGAGTAAATGTCACGAATTTAAATCTTGACTCTCATAAAAGCCAAAAGCATGAATGAGAGGCCAACTTCAATATGTCTCATGTATTATATTATGACATAACCACAGTCATGAGATAACATCATATCTAATGACACATGCTTAGGCATAGCACAGGCAACTGCAAAATCATACCATATTCCTCCCCACCGTCCTTAATTCAAAATATATTACAATATATATTAAGTCGCATTTTTTGAAGAACGATCGATGATCTTATTCTCTATGTATATATATGCTCAGTTCATAGAGTTCTATGAATTAATGTCACATGCCTCCATGTGAGCAGCAGCAGCCTCTGAATTTCAATATCTTTGTTTAAAATTATAATTAAAATGGGTTCAAACTTCAAACATTATGTGCAGCGACAGGAAATCCTCTGCAATGATTGAATACAATCTATCTTGTCTTTGCCTCTGCGACTTCGCTGACACCCACGATCTTGTGGGTAATTTTAAGAATGCTGGAGGAGATTATTTGCTCCCTTGTCGTGCAGAGACTATCTTCTAAAACGATCATGGATTCAAAAAAATATTCATTATTTTTTTTTTTTATCTTTCTTCATTTCGTGTAGTTATATATATAATTCCGGAGGAAAAATATACTTTTGTTAATTTGACAATCATTAATTAGATTTATGGAAGTTGCAATTGCAAGAATATCTGATCTTGTAATTAAGCAACCGAAGGACATCATTCCCATGTTACAACAACGACCAAAATTGTAACATGATTTATTTTTAAGTTGACAGGACTCTAATTTTCTAAGACATTTTGTTGGATTTTTTTTCCCCCCTAAATGTCTCTTTATATTCTTTTATAATTCGTTGATATGTGTCAGCATGTGATTGAAGCTATATCAAATACTAAATTTTTTTTTAGGAAAATGCTACATTTTATTATCTTGTCCTTCTTCCATTCTTCTATTTTTCAAAATCACTGTTGGATCTGTGGTCCACATGTGATGACTCACATGTGGACCACAGATCCAATGGTAATTTTGAAAAATAGAAGGCTAGGAGAAGAATACTTGTACATATTGTAGCATTTTTCAAAATCTTAATACTTCTCATAGGGAAATGCTGCAGCATCTACCAGTATCTTTCTCTCATTCTTCTATTTTTCAAAATTACCATTGGATCTGTGGTCGCCATGTGATGACTCACATGGGGACTACAGATCCAATGATAATTTTGAAAAATAAAAAAATAAGAGAAGGACAAGAAAATAAAATGTAGCATTTTCCGACATGTGTCATCTAACATTTTACTTTGGTAAAAAATAGAAGGATATATATGATTTTGATCATTGTCAAAGAAGTTAATCCACCAATAAGTTGGTGAACAAACCAGGCCTACCTCTACTGGTAGAGACTTGGGCTGTATTTTAGCCCATTTCATGTCTGGCTAAAATGGGCCCAAAAACTAATAAATCTTATTTCCTTACTTTTTTTACGGTTTGAAAGTTAATGCTTGACAAGAGCACAAGCCCATAGTTTATTGGGCGTTGCATCTATAAGCCCAAAAAACGTTGTGCCCTATATCCTTGGACCTTGGTTGAGGGCTGCCACCGGCGGCGGTCGGTCTCGCCTTGAAAAAGATGCACCACTGTGTTAACTGTTTAGACGTCCAATATATTCACCATTTATATATACTACATGGTATATGCATGGATTAACGGATCACATGTAAAATCACATTGTTCTAATGGGAATAGCCAACACTGCTCCCCTTCTTTTTCTATTTTCTAAAATATTGCATTTTGATCTATTGATTTCCAAATTAATACTACATACCAAATAAGGATCGACATCAATTAATTTTTTACTCAATTTGAAAGGGTTTGCTAGAACATCTTCTAGAGGTCCTTCTAAGGGTCCTTCTAATTTTTTTTTTAATTTTTTAAATCAAAGTGGGGCCCACCTCTCAAATCTAGGACTCTTAGGGTCTGTTTGGGATTACGTTGGGAAATAGAGCTTTTAATGTTAAAAAGAGCTTTTTGGCAAAAGCTTCATTTTTAAGCTTTTTCCAAAAGTGCGTTTGAACCATTTTTAGAATAAAAAGTCAAAGAAGTACTTTTGGAATTTTTTACCAAACAGGCCAGCTTTTTGTTTGACACAGCTTTTTAGGTACTAAAAGTACTTTTTAAACTCTCTAACGCAATCCCAAACAGGCTCTTAGAAGGACCTCTAGAAGATGCACAAACATTTTTCTAATTTAGATAGCACAGGTAAAAAAGCATATATAAGACTTACTTGTCCGAATAGGTGACTATACATCCAAAAATTTATTTGATTAGGTAAATTTATATTAATTTTCTCACAATGTGCTATCTAAATTACTGGAAATCCTAATCCATAGGTACCTACATGATTATTAATTTAAAGATATAGTCTACATTCGAATTGGGTTAAATAAAATTTTTTAAACTCAATTTATTAAATTGACATTTGTGGTTAAAAAATGTTTTTACTTGTATTTTTTAAAGCTTTAAGAACAATGTCAGTTTCATGGATTAAATTTAATAAACTTCCTTCAACTCGATTTAGACAAAAACTTTTTTCAATTTTAATGCATTAATCAAAAACTTGAGGATATAGGGTTAATCGCTCTGTTTCTCTCTGGCTGGCGTGAATGAGAAGTGGGTTGAAAGAAATGAGAAGCTAGTCTAGCTAGATGAGCTTCTTGAGAAACCCATGCATAAAACTATGTAACTGACAGGTGATCACTAATATCCATCTCATTGATGAGTGATGTTGGAAAAGTGCAGATGTAGATCGAGTACATGTCAAAGCCTAATTGGTTCAAAAGAGGAAAATGAGTCAAACGATCGTTAATTTGGTACGGGCAATGTTCTGTCACCAGCCCCGAGAGAGAAGTGACATGTTTGTAAGACATTTTCTTAGATGAGATGAGAGGTCATCATGATATCATTTTCATCACATTCAGATGGAAACAAAATGGCCAGAGAGATCGAGCAACTTTCATGTCATCATCAACATGATCACGCATGCCATCCATCACAGTCTTCACATTTTAATTACCATGCGTTTTACTTTCTTTCACCATCAACCGGTCCATTATACCTGTGAGTAAAGATCAACGACAGTCTGTGCTAATGTAACAGTGCATCAACCCATGCATATGAACGGTAAAATTACTGTTTATGGGCCCCGTAAATAGTATTTTTATTTTTTTTTTCTCCTCCTCCTCTTATTTAGCCCAGGCTGATGCACTGTAGCATCAACCTAGACTGCTAAGAATCATCACTCTATACCTATATATTTATCACTGACCCATTGAACACTGTTTTCGATAACAGTATCTCTGTGTCTTTGTGTGAGAGAGAGAGAGAGAGAGGCAGCTGACCATTTTAAGAAATGTGTAAAGAAGAGGACCTAAATTGGAAATTAATCAACAAGAGCCCCACGGACCACAGTAAGTGACAATCTCAATGGCATGTGATTTTTTTCTTTACAGCAGGATCACGACTATCTAAAAATTCTTATACTTTCCTCATTACTTCTACCACATTTCAGGACATATATATTTGGTGCCTGGATGCATGTGTTGTTGGACTCTGAGTTTATAAAAATTTTATTATGTTGTTTAAATTTTATAAAAATTCGAACAGTTCTAGGGAGGAATTGTGAGACTGGCCTGTATTAGGCAGCCTAGAATGCAAAATTTCTGTTGTCAAAGCATGTCTTATATTGTAAGGCCAAATAATACCTTTTACGTACCACATAAATATTTTATAAATATATTCCACCAAATTAAAGTTGGCCTTGCCCAAGAGAGAGGCATACGACCGGCTTGAATTCTTGGTACTTGTGCACTATAGTAAACAGTCACCATTCGCTAGCTATATGATACTATAAAACTTCAACGAGGATGATAGAACAAAACAGAAAAAAAAAAAAAAAAAAGGGTGAAAAAACAGTGAAAAAATGAAATGAGATGGCGTATATAGAGACGAAAAGGAGCAGCAGAATGATGGCTATACTACCGATACGATGATCGAGTAGGTAGGCTCAGGACAATGGAATTTCCATTTGGGGTAAGCTACTGATGATTTTTTTTTTTGTGGTAATTTAGCTACTGATGATTCAATGCAATGTAGCATCTACTGTTTAGTATTCACTGGTTTATCCAGTTTTCAGCGAAATTTGAGGGGTCTTTTCACAAAACGTTTAAGGGTTCTTAGGCTGCTGCCTAGGATATTAGGGCTTGCTTGGTTCAACGGAAGCCAGAGAAAAGATGAGTGAGTTTATGTCAAGAAGTAATCTAACCTGTTTTGACATGCCATTTACTTAATTCCTTTTTATTTTTATGACAATTTATTGTAGGCTGTAGCCTTGTTGGGAAAATAATTAGAATATTATGACTTTTACTACAATTTTTTTTTTTAATAAATTCATGTGTTAATTCACATTTTATGCAAATGAGAAAATGTTTAAAATACTACAAAGTCATTTATAAATTTAATTTGACAATTCATAATTAATGAAATAATTATGAAATTGAAATCATTTGATTTGACAATTTTTTAATGATTGTTATGTGAACTACCACGTGATTTGTAATGAAATTGTAGTAAAAATATTTAATATACCTTAAGCAACACTCTTATTGTAATATCATCAAATAATTATTGTACGACTAATATCCACGAATGTAGAGTCATTTTAAATTTTGTTGGGTCAGGTGATGCAAAAAGCAAGGGCTGGAACTAGAGGGAGGGCTAGGGATCATGGTGGCATGATCCCCTATATAGTTATAATGTTATATATTTTCAGTTAATATTATATATAGTTAGAAATTTTCTCTTAAATATATTTAACATATATATATATATATACTTTCGACCTAAGAGTTAGTTTTGCTCGATCCCAAACAAAATTAGACTCGATCCTCCATACATACTTTCTCCCTTTCGGATAAAAAATCTTAGTTTCGTCCTTAGATCATTTGTTAGGAGAAAAAAAAAAAAAGTAACAAGAAATGGACTTAGAGAATAACTTTATAGGATTTGGCACAAACCAAATTTTGTGTGCCCTTCAATAAGAAATGACATATAAGTGAATAACACAAAAATTGAAAAGATGAAAACACCATATTTTTTTACTATTCTCTTCCACAATCATCTTCTAAACTCCAAAATCTCTAATCCCCCAATTTTAACACCACCCAAATCAAGTCAACCAAAATACCTAAGGGTTATATGATTCGAGAGAGGTTCACAAGCAAGCTTTACATTTGTTGGATGATCTAAAGAGAAATGAGAAAAATATTCCACATATGTTAAAGTAAATAAGAATCCTCCAGTTGGTGAGGTGCTTTTCATTTGTTAGAGCTACTAGAGGAAAATTATTTCACGGGTTTGGGAGCTATTCATGGCCATTGATTAAACCAAGTGAAATACATGGTTCAACCTCGTCGGCGTTTTATAATTGGGGAATGAAGATTTTGGTTTGATTTCTAGAAGACATTGCTTTTGGTAACTTAAGATTTTTTATGAAGAATTTAAGACAAAAAAGCCACGTATAGCGTGGGTTATTGGCTAGTTTAATAAATACCCATCTTAATTTTGGCCCAATATATATATATATATATATATATATATATTAAGAGGAAACTTTAGGTGCATTTAGTTGTACCTAAATATTTCATACTACTAATCGCAGTGCTAGCTAGCCTTTGCCTTAAGAATCTAACCTATTCTATAAAATATTTTTCCCAAGTAATATTTCGTAATACTTAATTTATTTATTGTATAATTAAATTACTCAAAAACTGACAAAATAAAAAGCGTTTATAATTTCCTTGGCTCTCAAGACTTACGGGTAGTCATGAGGTTCTACTTTAAGTTATATCTAGATTTTTCAAGTTAAAATCTTGGTTTCGTCCTTGTTAGAAATATAAAATACAACAAAATAAAAAATTTGGTGCCTCTCATACATTGGGATAGGATCGATAGGATCTTATTGAAGTTGTTTCATGGTTTGGTTATTGAATGTTTTATTTTGTACCTCTTATACATTGGGATAGGATCGATAGGATCTGATTGAAGTTGTTTCATGAGTTTGGTTATTGAATCAACATCAATTCATTTTTTCACCTGGCGGTGTTAGCATGCCAGTTACTAGAGATAATATTCACAATAGTCACAATAAGTGCCTGATATTCTAAAAAACAAATATATATATATATATTAGAGAGAGAGAGAGAAGAGACGAGAGAGAGAGAGAGAGAGAGGAGAGAGAGAGGAGAGAGAATTGAATTGATACCACACAATCGTACACATTCACATTTTTGCAAGAATTTTCTAGGACCGGAAAAATGAAAACCAAAAATATGGGTTTGTTTGATAAAAATTTTTTAAGTTGTATTATTTATTTATTTTTTTGGTTGTAAAAGGTGTTTAGATATGATACAAAGGTAAAAGTAATTTGCTGAGTGTTTTGTGTTTGAAACTGTTTGTTAAAGTATAATAGGTTTCAAACTGCTATCTCGATTTCAAAAAATATCACAAGTGATACTTGTCGTAAACCGATATACTAACTTACACCTTTCGTCCATTTTTTGATAGAGAACCACATCAACGTGCCTAAAAAAGCAACACAAGTTCAAGATGAGTTTTTAATATTATATGTTGGGCAAAATGAAAATGGTCAACTACCTTATTTTTGTCGAAGGGTTGTTGTAGTTATCCTACCCCCTATGGTTAGCAAGAGAGTGGTCAAGCTACCCCTAACTTGCTAAAAGAGAATGGCCATAATTACCACCATGAAGGGTTTATAGTCGGTATGAGATAACCGAACCATTCCGGTAGGTGACAGGGGTGCCTAAAAAAGCATTTAACTATATTATTAAAAAGCTTTTTTCACATTAAAAAAGTGCAATGCACTTATTTTCACTTATTATGTTTATGCTGCGCAGCAAAAAGCTGAAAATGTTTGAGGTACACTTATTTTCAGTTATTGTATGTGACGGGACCAGTCCCTGCCCGGACCACTACGTGCCCTAATTCCGCCCGAGCCTACAGCAGTGCACATTCATGGTAGTAGTGACATTATATTAATTAAATTAAATTAATTAAATTGATTTTGGAAAGGAGACAAAGGCTGTAGGGCACGAAAAATTAAGCACGTAGCCCCCACATAGTGAAAAGAAGATATCTCAGCAAACAGCAAATCAATGGGGGAAGCACAGTAGTTTGTCTTCTTCTACTCTCACTCTCTGTGTGATGTGAATTTGTATTGAGTAAAATGGAGAGACGGTCGTAAGCCTACACAGAAGCCAGCAGACCCATGTGAGGTAGAAACATGTGATCATATGATTGTGAAGAGGACGATCCAAGTCACCAACCTACCCAAAATTTTGTTTTTTAACAAGTTTCAAAAGCATAAAGGAAGTGCGATTTGACAGCATACCAAGGACGAGAGAATTGGGACTAATATATTTCAATATTTTGCGCTTGCCAAGTTGCAACAAATGCAGTCTCCTGATTATATATATGGAATCTTCATTAGGGTTCAATTATTTTTCAACCATAATCAATGCTTAAATTCCTACTAACCGCTGTGCAGTTAGAAAATAAAATAGTTGCTTTTTACCCAAAATCCGTCTCATTCTTACATTTCAAAGAAATCCCAAAATCAATATTATAATAATTCTATGATCTATGCAGGCCCATTTTACATAATATAACACTTAAAAGATTGTTCCACAACTATTTATGCACAAATTAATAATTAAATAGGTGTCAGTGGACATGAGCGAATAGGATCGTTTCTTGGACAGTCTAGCTAAGGGATCCCCCCCCTATATTGTTAGCTAGTGTTTCAAATATCACAAAGAAAGTAATATGGCTCCGCCGACCTACCTAATTGCGTGTTACATTAGTTTTAGGTGGGACTAAGATCTAAAAACGGCTAGTTGTTTACGGCAGATCCCAGTTTAGGATATGCTAGCTTGAGCCTCCCTTTACAGGAGATTCCTCAAATTGCATGACCCTGGTGACCGTTGAGCACAAGATAGTACTTGTACGTTGCCAAAGTCTTGAAATAGTAGCAATAAGGGTTGGCTAGTTTCCGAGGCCTTCAATGTAATAAAGCTCATATAGCAATAATCTAATTAAGTTTTATTTATTTTTTCTAAAAAAAAACTTCAAGGTCCCAACTATGATAATTACAAATAATTGAGACCCCAATTATAGTAAAAAATAATTTCAAATAATTGAATTCTAAAATATTGATAAGATAGTGAAAAAAAATTGAGAAAAATAAAAAGTTTCATTAAAACCAACACATGAATTATGTAACTCAACATAAAATATGTCATTTATTAAAACTAATGAATTTTATATGTAGTTGGGAAAGAAGTAAAAGTGAGAAGAACAATTTTAAAATAAGAAAATATAAACTAAAAATAAAAATGAATCTATAAAAAAAAAAAAAAAAAAAAAAAGGTTCACTTAAATTTGTCAGGTCAAAATCTATGGAGCGGCCCTGCTGGCTGCTAGCAATTCAACAAGAAAGAAAATGGCGTGATGGGTAATGAGAGAGAGGATTGGAATTTCTTTGTTTTTTTTAGTAAGAAAAAGAGTCGACGTCCCACACGATTATCTAGTGAGTAAAGATCAGAGAAGAAGCAGATCGTACGAGGATGTGTGTTCGTGTAGCCAATGGTAATTAATTAATTTAATATTTGCCTCCACTTCTCAGCTTTCGACGCTTGTCCCTCAACGCTGAGCTTACGTCTCTCTCTCTCTCTCTGTCTCTCTGTCTCTCTCTTTTCCCACATGAGAGTCTCGTCCGTACAACTGCAGCCACATCAATATCACATCACCCCTCTCTCTCTCTCTCTCTCTCTCTCTCTCTATTGGGAAATCTATCGATTCATGAGTGTGTATGCACTTGGCTCATGGGTATTGCAATTTGACATGGCCAAAGACGATGATGTAAAAGGTCTTTCGTTTTAATCTCCATCAGGCGCCCAATTTAATATCCATATTTAGGTAATTTTTTTTTTTCTAAACATATAATTGGATATATTTATGGATATAATTGGGTAATTACCTAAATATGGATACCCAATTGTTTATGATTATAAATTTATAATGGATAATTTCACTTGTCTTTTTAAATTATCATTTTTTAAGATATTGTAATTAATTATACAGTAAATTAAAAGACTTTAAATTTTAAATAAAATAAATAACAATTCAAAGGATAAGAATATTAGCCGCCTTCAACCACAAAAAGAGAGAAAAATAGGAATCAAAGAAGTCGCATGGGATGGTTAGAAAAAACCAAAAGAAAAAAAGAAGAGTTTGTACTGAGTCTACTGACATAACATTATGTGATTGTGTCAACTTAAGGTCAGATTACATGTATTACATATTTAATATTTTTATTCAAAGATGAGTTTGATTGTGTCAACTATCAAACTACTTCACGGAATATTCTGTGCAAAATTCAGGTTCAAACTGACATAACATTCTTTAGTTTCTCTGAAATAATTTATTAAACACAATTGTTATGTTAGCCACCACAACGTTGCTAGCTTGGACCAAAATGATATTGAATCTATTGACTAAATGGTCACATTGAGGAGTTTTTTTTTTTTTTGAGTATATTCAACAAAACAAACTAACAAACCAAACAGCACTCAAAGAGAAAGAAACTAAAAGTTAAACAGGGAGGGGTGTATCTTTTTCACTATAAATGAGGATAAAAACAGGTAAAGCAAAAAAGTTGAAAATGCACTTAAAATGAGATTTAACCACAACTCAGTAAGCCACATAGTGGGCGCAAAAATTTACACTTTTGTCAATTTTTCAAACCTTATAAAAGGAAGAGGCCAGATCAAAGAGATGGTGTTGGAGATCAAGCGAGCGATCTTCCACTCTTGGACGAAGGAAGAATGTTGCAAAGCCAAGATAACAATTAAAAAGTATCTTTCCAAAGTAAAATTTGTAAGATTGAGTGAGAGTCTGTTTGGGATTGCGATTTCAAAAAGTACGACTTTCAAAATAACGATTTCAAAAAGTGCAAATTGAAAACGTGTTTGGCAAAATCACAATTTAGTCTTTAAAATTCTGCGTTTTAAAAAAAATACTCTCTTATCTGCGATTTGAAAATGCAGATTTCTGCATTTTCAAATCGCAATTTCCAAACGATCAATTTTTTACGATTTAGTTTAAAATGATACTTTTTATTTATGAAATCGCAATTTCAAACACACCTTGAAACTATGAAGGAAATTGGTAGGAGAGCAGCTAGAGCCTCGCCATAATTGAAATGGCGAGAAGAATTAATTTGAAAAACAACTTTGATGATTCAATTCGGCCAGTGAAGTCTTGACAGCCGGCAACTTGATCACATTGAGGAGTTTTGCCTTTGGTAGTGCGCATATATGTGGCGTGCGCAAGAGTAGAAAGGAAAGAACACAATTTTGTACAACAAGATTCGTGTAAACTTATCTAGTCCCGCTAAAAGTTATGCAGAACGCAATAGTCTTTGCTTTTCTGTTTCTTTTTTTCTTTTCTTTTCTTTATTTTTTAGTAAGATGAAAAGACTAGCTGAAAACAAATAATAATAATAATAATAATAATAATAATAATAATAATAATAATAATAATAATAAAAGATAAAGAAAGAAAGATAAATCGCTTGGTAATGTATCACTGAGGAGTGAGGAGATCATGTTAGGCCATTTACAAATAATTTTCAAGTGGCACTGCCATTATGTCGATGAGTGGAGATGGACGTTATAATTTCAATCTTTGTTAAGATCCAATACCCTTCATTTTGATTTAGGAGGGGTCTTCTGTAAACTTAAACTCTACTAAATATGGCTAGCTGTGTATAGATATGGACGGGTTCTTAATCAATTGATATATATATGGAAAGAAAACGACGTAAAGTAGTAAAGTACTATAACATTTATCGTTTGAATAATATTTGGAGGTAATTAATTGAATGAATTACTGTATGCGTGAATTATTGAGGTAACAAGGTATAGAAATTTAAAGCAGTAATTAATTAGTACGAGCAAAAACACAATTGGACCGTTTCAGATGCGTGTAAATAAAGGCACCACATATGTAAAGACGATTGAGAAACTCTATCTCAAGGTGAGTTAGAGAGCTGTATTTCATTAACTTATATAGAGCTTTACAAGAGCAGCTAATACAAGGAAAGAAACGTATGTAACGTATGTATTGAATGTACAATTCAAAATAAGGAAAAACTAACATATGTAACGTGCATATCACAGCTGGTGCTACAATCACGGTGGTGGAGTTTTGGAATTATTTTGAATTGTGTTAATTGTGTTATCACTCCCCTTCAAAATGGGCCGCAGATCAGACAAAAGGCCCAATTTGACTCTGAAGTCCTGGAAGGGTGTCTTGGGGAGCGGTTTGGTGAAGAGGTCCGCAAGCTGGTGAGCGGAAGGCACAAACCGGGTTTCAAGAGTACCAAGAGCCACTTTCTCGCGAACATAGTGGTAATCAAGCTCAATGTGTTTGGAACGGCCATGAAATACCGGGTTGACAGTCATGTGTAATGCACTGAGATTGTCACAGTGTAAAATCGGGGGACGAGAGAGGTGAATGCCAAGATCTCGGAGAAGAAAGGACAACCATGTTAATTCTGCAGCAGTAGAGGCCATGGAGCGGTATTCGGCTTCGGCACTCGAGCGGGCTACCGTGGATTGCTTTTTAGCACTCCAAGAGATACAATTGCTGCCCAAAAAAGTACAGAAACCAGTGGTGGAGCGTCTGGTAGAGGGGCAGCCAGCCCAATCTGCGTCGGAAAATGCATAAAGATCAAGGGTGCTGGAGGCAAGGAGGTGCAATCCCAGCTGAGTAGTACCATTGACATAGCGAAGAATCCGTTTAAGAATTTTGTAATGTGCCATGGTTGGAGCATGCATAAATTGGCAAACAAAATTAACACTGTAAGAGATATCGGGACGTGTGAAAGTGAGATATTGGAGCGCTCCAACAATACTTCGATAATGGGTGGGGTCCGAGTAGAGTTCGGACTCAATAGGTAAGTGGCGACCTTTAGAAGGCATGGGAGTGGACAGAGGTTTGCAACCACTCATGGAGGCACGATCAATGATTTCCTTGGCATATCGAGTTTGGCATAGAAAGAGTCCTTGAGTAGAACGGTGCACTTCAATGCCAAGGAAATGGTGAAGAAAACCCAAGTCTTTAATAGAAAACTCATGTCCCAACCGAGTAATAAGCCATTGAAGGTGAGAGGGGTTATCACCCGTGATGACCATGTCATCAACATAAAGTAGCAAAAAAAGAGTGCCATGTCGGGAATGGGAAATAAAAAGACTTGGATCAGCTGTGCTTAGAAGGTGGGCCTAACTCAACTCCAAAAGACGCCTTGAGGAGTGAGGGATGCCACAACCTTATAAGGAGCACATTGACTAGTTTCTCTAGCAATGTGGGACTTCCAACACGCCCCCTCACGTGTGGCGGGAGGACATCCAAGCCAACACGTGGAAACGGGTGACGGTGGGGCCACAAACTAGGAACCTTGCTCTGATACCATAAAGACGATTGAGAAACTCTATCTCAAGGTGAGTTAGAGAGCTGTATTTCATTAACTTATATAGAGCTTTACAAGAGCAGCTAATACAAGGAAAGAAACGTATGTAACGTATGTATTGAATGTACAATTCAAAATAAGGAAAAACTAACATATGTAACGTGCATATCACAGCTGGTGCTACAATCACGGTGGTGGAGTTTTGGAATTATTTTGAATTGTGTTAATTGTGTTATCAATATGCTCATAAGCCGATATCGAGAGACATAAACTTCGAAAAAGACTAGCATTTTGCTCCAAGATTAGACCTTAAATTCACCTTTGAATAATTTTAAATGGTCAATTAACGTGTACTTAGAGGTGACAAGTAATTGGAATGGGGGAATGTTCATATAATTAGGGATTAGTCAGGTTCAAAGAATTCTTAGCTAGCTATCTAAAAAAACAAAGGCGGCAACTTATGAAACTTAAACATATATAGATGAATCAATACTAATAACAAGTGTTAAATCACCAATTATTCTAAAAATTTAAATTGATAAAAAAAATGGTTGATTTAATTATTTAATTAATATTATAATGCTTCATTCCACGTGTAAGCTCAAATTCTCTCTCAATAAGTAAGATTCAACACGTGAAATATTCAATTGAAATGAAAGGTGAATTACACAAACAATGGTAAAACTCAGATCTTTTGCTCTTATACCATGTTAAATCACAAATACAAAAAGCTTAAAAAATATATATATATATATATATATATACTCATTTAATTAATATTTTAATAGACCGTCTCATCACCTTATTGGCAAGCATATTAATAATAAATAATTAACGACCTTATAGAGGATGGAGAGGAAACTCATTGCCATGGGTATAGGATGAGTTACACCGCATATTATAATCAATAAATTATGTTATAGGGGCTACATTGATCTGATCCAATGGACGATGGACCTTGGAAGAAATGTACGTATAACCATTGATATATACATGGATGAGAAAAAAATAAAAGTATATTTAATTACACCAAACTATTTGAACAAACCACTGATTTTTTCACCCTATGGCGATGGAGGCTAGAGAGTGAGCAAATCAATATAATAAGTAGAAAATTATATATGCACGGGAGCTAAGACTAAACAACACGTGAATTATTTTAATTGAATTAAAGAAAAGATAATGGAGACATGCTTTGAACTTATAGCTTTTACTTTGATCAGGATCGGCTGAATGCATAGGCGAATTAGGTAAATTAATATAATAAGTAGTATATTATATTTAATTAAACCGAACTATTTGATTACACCGAACTATTTGAACAAACCAATGATTTTTTCACCCTATGGTGATGGAGGCTAGAGAGTGAACAAATCAATATAATAAGTAGAGAATTATATATGCACGTGAGCTAAGACTAGACAACACGCGAACTATTTTAATTGAAATAAAGAGTAATTAGAATAAAAAAAATTGAAATAAAGAATAAATAATAGAGATATGCTTCAAACTCAAAACTTTTGCTTTGATCACGGTCGGCTAAATGTATAGGCGAATTAGGCAATCGCCTAAGGCTCCCCAATAAAATAAGGCTCCAAATGGTAATAATATAATTAGGTTTCCCTTCATTAAAAATAAAATAAAATTAAGGCCCCAATTATGACAAAAAAGCTAGTCAATGCTCTTAATTAATTAAGCCTCAATTATGATAAAAATAAATATTACAAAAAATTGAATTCCAAGATATTGGGAGGTTATGGGAAAATAAAGAAAAAAAAATGAAAGGTCATATTAATTGCACCATTAAAGCAGTAACTAGACTCATAATTTCACATGAATTTAAAACCAACATGTTTCTAAGTTTGCTCATTAAAATAACTTTTAGAATATAGTAAATTTCATTTTATATAAATTAAATTCTACATAAAAAGAAAGTATATGTAGCTCCACACAAAATATGTCATATGTTGAAATTGAATGTCTTGTAGTATAGATTAATTTTGCATGTCATTTGGTAACTACTAAGAACATTAGCAACAATTTCCCTTAAACCCTATTTCCTTCCCTAGTGTAGGAAAAACTGTTAAAAAAACACAAAAAAGTCACTGCAGCAACTTCCCTAAGTGTTCCCTAAACTATAGAAATACCAAGGGAACCACTTTTGGTTCCCTTCATCTAGGGAACAAAAAATGGTTCCCTTAGAGCATTCTCATCCGGCTCCCTATTTTTATCCTCAAAGTAGGGAGTAAAATCAGTTTTCTCTACTTTAGAGAGCCACTTTTTCTAAACACCTACATCCGGCTTCCTACTTTAGGGATCCACTTTGACTTTTTCATTTAAATATTAATATTTTTTTAAAAAAATTAATTCTTTCTCTAAAAGGGAAAAACAAATAAAATTGGAAAATTAAAAAGTAGGAGAGAGAACTAATATTTTATTATAAAAAAGAAGAGTAGGGAGTGAAATGGCTCCCTACTAGTAGGGAGCCATTTCATGCTCCCTACTTTTTTCCTCAAAGTAGGGAGCCGGATGTGAGCAATAAAAGAGTCAAAAATCTATTTTGGCTCCCTATTATAGGAATATCCCTATAGTAGGGAGCCGGATGAGAATGCTCTTAGCATTATTTTAATATAAAAACTTTCCTCTTCTCTCCTCTCTTCTCTACCATTTGTTTAAAACAATATTTAAATAATTTCGATTTCCTCTCTCTTTCTTCTAGCATTTAATTTAAATAGTATTTAATTCATATAGAGAAAGATGAAGGGAAGCTGCTATGGAGTGCATTTAAATAGAGAACTAAAAAATGGTTTTGTTCCCTACATTAAAGAAAAGTTTAAAGAAAGTTGCTGCTAATTAATGCTCTAAGGAAAAAAAAATGACATAAAAAAAAATGACATGAATGATTTAAAATTAAAATTATTTAACTAAATATATAAATATGAAAAATGCCCCACCTAAATTTTGAGACCTAAGGCTCTAGCTCTATACTATATGTTAAATAATAACTTATTTCAAAAATTTAAACTTATAAAAAAAAAATCTAATTATTTAATTAATACTTTAGTATCGATTACTTACCAATCCGTAAACATGTACTAAAGGACGGTTTGGACAGTAAACATCAATCTCAAATAGGGCCCAGAAAAGGGAAAAAAAAAAAAAGGCCCAGAAGAGGCCATAAACTTGATAATTCTTCATTTAAAACTTAAAAAGAGTCCAAAAGTGGTAAAAATATGGATCAAAGCGAGAGACCTGAAACCCTAGAAGCCCCTTGATATTCGGCTGGGTCAGGGCCCTGTCAGTTCCGTCCGCCCCCACTTGAAGATGCTTGTGGAGGACGCAACAGATCCTCCAAATATAAACGCCATTACATTAATGGGTAAGTTTTATTAATTTTCTCGATTCTCAGAGATATATATATAGCTATTTATTGACATCTGTGGAAGAGGGACTGGGTCAGAGAGTTTTAAAGTTTTTGGTAAATTTGGTTCCTAAGATTACGACGGATAACTGTTATTAGCACACCTTCCCCTCTCTCTCTACAGATCTCCTTCTCACCAAACAGTCGTCCTCTCTCTTATTCATTGCTACCTCATAATACTTTTCTTCCTTTCCTGAAACTCTATATATATGTACCCTTCGACCCTCTTCATCCCTCACTTCTCCATACCTTCCCCTCTCAGCTTTTTCCTTTTAAAAGTTTTTATTTAATTTATTTTATTTTTTTCAAGTTCAAGTGGGTCTTACATGAATCATAGTCCTAGACATGGGAATGAATTACTTTTTGAGGAAGATTTATTATGTCTTCTCTTTTCGGTTGCTTTTTTTTTTTTTAAAAAAAAACTTTTCTTTTCATGGGATGGGATTTAGGGTTAGGGTTAGGGTTCCTCGGTCCTTTATATATATTCTGTCTTTTGCATGGGCTGATCATGATGGCGACTAAGATTTAACAACAAACAGTCACTGTTTGCTGGTGGAGCATCATCAAGATTCACAAGCTTTTGAGGGCTTTGTGGGGGCCCCTTGCTCCAATTTAAATGTCCTATGATCTGGGAATCTTGATGATGCTGCAGCGGCAATAAATGGCTTCTCGAAGACCACTCTATACGTCAACAATGAAGGTAAGTAATTAAACTCATCTATTATTGTGAAAAATATCCTTCCTTTGTTTCAATTAGTTTTTATAATTATTGATTAAAAAGGAACCCCAGCTTCTGTTTCTGTTGGTGAAATTTTTTATTCCAAGACATGCTGGTTGGCTTCTAAGTGGTTAGGGTTTACGCAACTTGCTTGTCCTATATTTGTGTTAGAAAATGTTGTCCATGATCAATAGGGTAATATACTGTAATCTGTGTTACTTGGGAGATTTTCTTTTCTGGTATGTCTTTTTTTTTTGTACTCTAAAAATCCATTTATTATTAAATTTTGATTTAATAATAACTTTAAAAATTCTATTAATTTTAATTTTAAAAGGACATAAAAAAGACTTTAATTTTGCCTAGCATTATTCTTTCTCTTTAGTGACGAGGGACTATTGGGTGGTTTGTTTGAAGATTTCTCAGAAGGTCGTCCGTACTGAAAATCCCCCGGTCTGCGCAGGTATGTCTGTACTTTGGTGGAGCATGCATTGAGTACCCCGAGAAATCATGGGGTGCTTTTTTTAATCTTTTTTTTTTTTTTTTTTTTTTTTTTTTTCTATTCTTGCTTTTTTTAATCTATTATTTGTGTTTTTGTTATTCTCTATATATGTTCTTTTTTTTTTCTCACTCTGGATCTTGATCTTTATTAATTTCCATATGTATATAATATCATCAATCTATTATATATCTATGATCCAGCTTCAGATCAGTGACCAGTTTTTTATATGATGTGTTTGAAATACACAAGAAGTCCAACATACAATCATTTTGTTGCTTTCTCCATACAATCATGGAGTTCTGCAGGTTGTCGTCTGGCATCTACCCTTTTTTAACGAGGGCTTTCTTATATTACATTTTGTTCATCTCTCTTTCAAACTTTACATTTCGCTTTCCAGCACAAGTTGACATTTTTTTTAAAAAAAAATACTTTCTGAGAATCGATCCATATAAGGGAAAATTCATCCAGTAAATTAAAAATCTGCAATCTTGTGCAATTCTGTGAGTTTTTAAATCGTGGCCCTTTTAGGGTTGGCAAAGGTGTCTGCTGTATCTACTAGGGTGACTTGTTATGGTCTCTTAAGAGATGACTCATTCTGATTATCTAACATCTCAACTGATCATTGCGAGTTTCTATTTGGCCATGGCAGATTGTTTGCAATATAAGCCACTTAATTCTTTTTGGTGAATCATTCTACTTCTTTGCCCAATATATGATCTTTATCAACTAGGTAAGTAGGGACTGTAAATCTTACTTCTTACTTTTACCGCTTGCAATCAAAAGTTGACATATCATACAAATACAACAAATACAAGTATAGATTAGTTAGGTCTCTTCAAAAGAATACGTGTTTATTTTGTCAATAAATTTTTTTTTTGTTAATAAGATGAATTTGTTGTTTTTAACTGACGTGTTAACTTCTTACTAATACTGTAAACAATAAGTTTTACACCATATTGTGACTGACGGTATTCTCTAATTTGAATGCCTTTTCTTTTCAGTCGGAAAAATTTGTATGTCATTTATTCCATGCTTGAAAGTAATTTTTGAATGTCTTCTTCCAAAAAAAAAATAAAAATTAATCAAAGTGCCTTATGTGCTTAACCCTTTTCTGACATTAAATCCTAATAAAAAATTGAAATAAATGGTAAAAATTAAATAAAATGAATAAAAAAATAAAGAAAATAAAAGAATATTTAAAAAGTTATATAAAAAATAACCTTGGCCACCACTGTTGGTTCATGCACAACTACAGTGGCAGGGTGAGAGCCCAGGCACATCTCATGCCAGCTATGGTAAATCACCACGGTTGAGAATGGCTGATCCTATTGGCTATGGTTTCCAATAAGATTTAAAAAAAAAAAAAAAAACAAACAAACAAACAAACTAAACTACAATAATATTCTTTAAATGGTAAATAAAAAGGATCTGTTTGATATTATTCTCTTGCACAAAATCTACCATTTAAATGGTAAACAAAAAAGATATGTTCGGTAGATTTTGTCACATTATCTACCATTTAATCTATAAAACTTATATGTACGGAAATAAATAAGAAATATGCAAGAGAATGAAAACAAGCATTTGTATATTTCTTTTGCAAATCCATAATTTGCTGAAAACTGTATACTTGAACACTTTACCAAACGTTTGTATTTCACTTAGTGCATGGCTGGTCTAATTG
Source organism: Betula pendula (assembly GCA_900184695.1). NCBI lineage: Eukaryota > Viridiplantae > Streptophyta > Magnoliopsida > Fagales > Betulaceae > Betula > Betula pendula. The sequence goes on from FXXK01000366.1 coordinate 299,093, forward strand.
GCTTCGGTTCTCACACACTTATCCGGGGGGAAAATACTTCTCAGATGGAAGAAGAATGTCAGAAAATTATGTGCTTGAACACTTTACCAAGCTTTTAATTAGATAGTCTTTTAAAAAAATGAAGTGATCTAAAAAAAATGTGACTAAACTATTTCATTCTGGATTTTACTGAAGTGATCTAAAGTGTTTTTACTGGGTTTTAGTATTTTTTTTGGGGGGATGAAAAAAAGGGAATCTGGTAGCAATCAAGAACTTGTACTGTCTTCGTGGAAGAGCTCTATTTCATTCTTATTGCTATCAAATTCTACTTTGTAATCATTAAATTGTACTTGTTGCGTAGACGTAAGTCCACATTCTGTTAGCGTTGGCAAAGGAATCTAATGTTCATTCATGGGAATGTTTGAATGCAAGATGTGTTCTTCTGCGCACCCGTCGGGTTCAAATGCACACGACTGTATGTGCATTCAAGTGTAAATTTTTGAGGAAGCATATCTTAAATACTATAATGAAATGGCAAAAGTTTATGAATAAAAACAAATTTAATTCTATATATAGTTGTATATTCTCATCGCGGTTCACATTTAAATAATCCATTTACGAAGAACTTTGTCACTTCACTCATTTTGCATTTTGTGAATGACAATGGAGCTAATGGCTTTTAAAAAGGGTGCTAATTGCAATTAATACTTTGCGTGGACTCTCCTTCGAAACTTGTTCCTAATGTGAGAACTTAATTCGACACTTGTATGATTTTGTTGGTTAATTATATATAGTGATTAGTCATGTGGTACTTAATTCATCTTATAATGCTTGAATTGTTCAGGCTGCTCTTGATCTTTTTCTTTTTTGTACGTATGAATGCCATGCATGATGATTGCAGCATTTCAGTTACAATGGGTTATTTATAATTTTATATACGAGAATATGCAGCATGTACTTATTTTCTGTAGCCCTTCTGCTTGTGAATGAACAAGCAAATACTTGGAAGTAATCCTATCTAACTAGATAATAGTTTTATCATGTCTACTTAGCCTTAAATAGAATATTTATCTGTTATATATAAATTGGATCTTTTTCAATTTATTTATGAGTAAATTCTTGTAATTAATGGTGCTATATTCTTCACATGTATTAACGTGTTCGATCCAGCCACAGAATTATCATACGAGTTCCATCAACTTTGTGACTGTGTGGATTATGACGCAGGCTTGAAGAAAATGGAGACAGCATATGGTGAGTTTAGCGCAGAGCGATTCCTGTTATGCGTACTGTGTAGCTGATATGAATATGCGTACTGTGTAGCTGATATGAACCCACCTGTGGAAGTTAATTCAATTGACGATTCTTTTTATGTGTACTGTGTAGCTGATATGAACCCACCTGTGCAAGTTAATTCAATTGACGATTCCTGTTATGTGTACTGTGTAGCTGATATGAACCCACCTGTAGAAGATAATTCAATTGACTGTAAATTCTGTAATTATGAATCATCTAACCACGGCCATATTCAGTTATGAATTCGCAGCCTGAGGTTGAAATTTAGTTTTTCTACTGATTGTGTTATGTTGAACGTGCATATATACATGCATTATAATGTTACTTTGATAATTTATGTATTTAAGTGGAGGGGATGAATTATTATAATGATGCAGCTGGTAAAGCCATAAAAATGATATTTCAGTACAAAAATAACTGTGCGGTACAATAATGTTGCTCCAAGTGGACCCGAAACTGATCAGGCAGGAGTATCCAATGCCCATGCTGAAGATCCGATACCCAGGGAGACCCACTAGAGTGGACACCCAGACCCAGTAGTACACCTCGTACCCTTAAATCACCGAGTTTTGCGGCCCCAAATAGTACAATAATTCGATTCATAAAGAACGTACATGAGCACATCGTCCGTGTTTGCTGCTATAATTCAAAACCATTCAAACTTCCACTCATTCATGTACAATGAACTGAAACTGTACCCTTGCCATTCTTCAAGTTTTCATACAAAGCTGCGGGCCAAATTGCATCTTCTCCGCTGCTCCTCCTTCAACTGTAAATTGCATGGCTTACTTCTCATTTTTCTAAGCTGCCCATTGATCGATCTTTCCAACCAAGCAGCTAGTTTATATATATGGCTGCTTTTTCGGGTTAAATACAAGAGTCGAACAAGTGGGCCAGTTTAGGCCCCGCTCGAAAAATCTACACCATTTTTATCTTCAACGTTTTGGGGGCTAGTTGCCTCCTAGCCCAACGGAAAAGGGCTTTCGCTGTTGCCCCGGCCCCCGTGGATAGATGGGATAATTCCTTCCGTGTTTCGATCGGGAGATTGTCGGTCCGTTAAAAACTCCTCTCATCAAATTTCAGTTATACAAACAGATCGATGTTTAAATGCGGCCCAACATTTTTTCCAAAAAAATAAAAATCACAAAACACTTTCCATAATTTTTTTTTTTAAAAAAATAAAACATAAAACGCTTCTTAAAAAATAATTCCCATGAACTTTTGATAGTCGCAACCGCTAGGAACATCCAACAACCCCGTTGCGGTTGCCATGAACTTATAGCGGTCACAACCACCATTGAGTGGAAACTATAATAGTTTTATTTTTCTGTTATTTTATTTTGGGAGAACACTTTAATTTTTTTTTATTATTATTAGGGTTAAATATATTTTGGCCCCTCAAACTAACAGTCGATTTTTATTAACCCTCCAAAATGACAGCTCATACACATAAATACATCAAACTATTTAATTTTTGTAAAGTAGCCCCCTTCGTTAGAGTTGAGCGTTATGTTGGATGAAAAATCAATTGACTTTTATCTTCTGAAAATACACTTACTTTGAGTAATGAAAAACCTACCATTTGAAATCTAAGTTTGATCAATATCTACAACAAAAGGTTTTTTTTTTTTATGTTTTTAAATAAAAATTGAAAAAATCTAAAATAAATATTTGATTCAAAGCGCCAATTTAAATAATAACTCAAATTTTTTATTTTTTCAGTTTTAACTGTAGAAGTTTTTAGTGAATATGAAAGTGGTCATCCTATTGAATTTTCAGCCAATTTTATAAGGCCTAAAGTTGCCAGGTCACATTAATTTTTTTTTTTTTTTAAAAAAAACTAATTGTTAAAAAAAAAACAGTTCAAGAATGGTTGAACCACCTCCTTTTAAAACTACCATTATTTTTACAATTGAAAAATCTAATTTTCCCATTATATTTATTAATCAATAAAAAAGCTTAATTTTTATTTTATTAAAAAAAAAAAAAAAGTGGAAAAGGGGTGACTCAATCACCCGAGCCACCATGAGGGTGGCTATCGGCACCCCAGCAGCCACCATAGAGGTGGCCGCAATCACCCCAGTGGGTTGGGGGTGGCTCGATGCCACCCCCACCTACATCTTGGGTGGCTGAACCACCCCACCCTTTGCAATTTTTTTTTTAATTATTATTTGAATTTTAATTATTTTTAAAATTTTATTATTAATTATTATTTTTAATTATAAATAAATTAAAATATTATTGAAAAAATGTGATAAAAGTGGTCATGTGACGCACACGTGACCACTATTTTGTTCAAACAGAAGGCTCAAGCGGATGGAGGGAACTATTTTACAAAAATTAGGTAATTTGATATATTCATATGTATGAATTGTTATTTTTGAGGACTAATCAAAATTGATTGTTAATTTTGAAGGCCGAAATATATTTAACCATTATTATTATTTTTTGAAATATTACGAGAAAATATACCAAACAAATTCTTATTTATAAACCCCACATACAACACCTTTTTTAAATATGGTAGGATGGTAGGCCTGCCATATCAATTCTCAAATTTTTTTATTTTTTTTTTCAAAATTTAAAACACTTTTCAAAAACTTGACCCACATTCACCGGGTTTCAAGAAGTTCTATTATTTTTTAAATTAATAATGCACTTTTTCCCAAAAAATTCTCTTATTATTTCGATGCAATGTAAGATTCAGAGTGAAATAAGAGAAAGCTATCTATATTCAATTTTTTTTTTTTTTTTTTAAAAAGTTTATCAATACAGACTCAGGTATTGTTATTTAAGTAATTAATTTTCACATTATTGATTTGTAAAAATTATAATAGTTCTAGTTCTGGAAATGAATAACTAAATTTAATTATAGCAAAAGATCAATTTTTTACATTGCAAACTAAGCAAATCCTAATGCTAAAACCTGCGTTACAACCAATATCCAACCGTAAAGAAATAATCCTGACCGACGCTTGTATTCCTAAATCCTAACTTAACATACAATTAAAGAGCGTGTTACATATAAGCATATTCATCGACGACCCTTTCAAGCACAAGCTTCCCTCGCCGGCGCCATCGCAAAAAGAGCCTCAAGATCAGGTGGCTGAAAATAACCATTCTTCGGCGGCGCCTGCTGTTTCACGTAGACCGGCTTCTTCCTCGGAGCCGGCGGGCACGCGGAAGCCGCCGGTATTCGACACCCAATATGTCTAGGAGTCCCGCAACCGTCGTCCGCCACCCCAATCCTCTCGTCCACCTCCATCAATGCAAGTCTCTAACAGTAATAGCATTGTGTTGGTCTCGGTAGACAACTTATATAGGAGACTTGGCTCTGGCTTGTTCCGGAAGGCGCTCTTTGACTTTATCCAAACGTGTGGTGGAAGCCACTCAGGCTCAGACTTTGGCCACGTGAACGCGCGAGAAGCTGCAATGGGAGTGTCTATGGGTTTGAATCTCAACCACACGTTTGTTTCCCTCCTTTTTTTTGGATGGCTATTGGTGTGGGATTCGCTTCTTGGGATGCTTTATGCCCATGGACCCATGGTGGAATGGGTCCCAATGTCGCACAGCGGGTATGGGCCATGGGCCAGCTGGGTTGTGGTGGAGGAAGGTAGCGCGTGCAAAGTGGCTTTGACCACGGTCCATGTCGTTTTCGTAAGGGACGTCACCGAACCGACAAGTTCGGTGCCCCACGTGCTTTGAAAGTTGGGACTTTTGGGAAATGACCCAGAAGCTGTCAAGTTGTCCAAAATCCACGTTAGGCCGAGACCTTATTTGCTATGGTCGTTTGGTCCAAGATTCATTTTTTTGGGCTTCAAACTTTGATGGACTACGGCCCAAAATAAAAGTAGTTGGGTCTATGGCCTAAAAAGAAACTTTGATGGACTTCTTTTAACAAGAAGGAAACTATTCCCTTTCCTCTCCAGCCCAATACTAGTCCATATCTAAGTTGTCTCCTATATAAATTTGACATTATCCTTAGTGATTTTTTTTTTTTAAAAAAAATACTAGGGTCTTTAAGAGGGGAAAAGGATCCTCGGAGCCGTTTAGTGTAATGTGAAGGGTAAAATTTTCATTTCATTTTTTGTTTTCACAATCCTACTTCTCACTTTAAACTAATCAACTCCTTTTCATTTTATTTGAAATGAAAAGGATTTTGATCCTTTAGGTAAAGAATTTTGCTGGGATAACTTCTTTTTGTAAACCTCTTATAAACTAACGTGGCATTTCACGTGATATTCATACAAAGCTACTTCAACTTCTAAACAAATTAAATTTATTTATCAAATTTTGTTACTTAATTTGTTTATCTATATTGTGCTACGTGGCACTCATGTAAATTCTCATATAATTTTATAAGGAATTATTAAAAGTTGTGTACCAAGTATTTTCATTCGTAAATACTAAAAAATAAAAGAGTTACTTGTTCCTTAAGATGGTAAAATCAAAAAAAAAAAATTCTTGTTACGTGTGTAAAAAAAAAATTCTTAAAAGTTGTATTACATTTAAGAAACGGATTAGACTTAGGTGTTGTGTAAAAAAAAAAAAAAAAACTCCAAATTTAAGGGTCCAAATTTAATTTAAAGTATTCCATTAAAAAGAGAACTAAGATAAATAAAAATAATTAATTTTGGATCCTTAAAAAACTACAACATACGTGCTTAACAAAAATTACACCACCTAAACCAAATTCGAAAGAAAGCACTCACTTTTATGCCATTTTGGCATTTTGCCGATGTTTTTTAATTTAATTTTATAGAAAAAATGGCTGATATAAAGGATGATTGCCATTTGCCAATGTTAATTTGGTTTTTTTTTTTTTTTTTTAAAAGTATTCTCTCAACTCGCAAGCATTAAAAAAAAAGTTACTCGAACCGGCCTGCTTGGCGGTCCAGAATAATCCCGCTCACGGCTGCTACTATGCTTGTTGGACTTTGGTCTGTCGCAGCAAGCTAGGGCAGACGACCCGACCCTCCTCCACTAAACCCTAATTCCTCATTTCCAATCGCGGGAAAAATCGGAAGAAAATGCCGTTTATTTCACAAATTGAACGCCAATCCGATTACAATTTTGTCCCCTCCACCACTCCCATCGTCATCGACAATGGTGCCTCCTATTTCCGTATCGGGTACCCCAAACAAACCCTAACTCGGTCTATACATATGTATACGATTCCTTTGGTTCTGTGTTTGTAATCTTTGTGCGTGTTTCGTTGTGTGCTCCTGAATGTTCAGGTGGGCAGGAGAGACAGACCCTCGAGTTGTTTTCCGCAACATTGTTCAGAGGCCACGGCATAAAGCTACTGGTACCGCTTAATTCCCACATTTTCTGTAAATTTTTGTATTTTTTTTTTCTTGAGAGGGAAAGTGGGTGCTTAGATTCTTAGGTCCTGGTCGGCTTCTGAGAAAGTGGCAGAACAAATTATTGAAAATTTGAATTTGAGCCTCTAATTGCATTCCGTATCCCACCGTAAAATTGATTTGATAGGTTTAAATAAACTTTGGTTCTTTTGTTTATTTGTTTATGCAGTGTGTTTGTGTTTAATTTCAGCATGGGGATTTTGCTTTGTAATGCAGGTGAAACTGTCACTATTGTTGGTGACCATGATCCTGCATTGTTGAAGTACTTCGATTGCACTCGCTCAGGACCTCGCTCGGCTTTCGATAGCAATGTTGTTTATCAGTTTGAAATAATGGAATATGTAAGCTTGTTCTTCTTTCTCTACTATGTATTTTGTAAGTACAGGATTTTCTGCTTATCAAAACTTATCATTGTCACTCTACTTAAACAAATTGTGGTTTGGAGGTTGGTGGGATATACCAGAAGGCAAACAAATAAATAAAAAGAAAAAGTATACATACCCCATTCAAACTACTATTCCATTGTTAATGTGCCCTCCAAATTACCAGTTGTGTTAATGTCCCCCCCTAAATGACTAAAAAATGTTAATGTCTTACAAGGCAAACAAAAAGACAAAAATGACCACAAAGTTTTTTTCAATAAGACAAAAATATCCTTACAAATTTGACCAAAAAAAAAAAAACAACGAAAAGCTAAAAAAAAAATTCAAAAAATAAGGAGCAGTAGTTTAAGGGGACATTTTTTTTTATATATAAAAAAATAAAAGAAAACGAAAAAAAAAATTAAAAAAGCAAGGGAGCCACCCCCTTGGTTTCTCTATTTCTTCGTTTTCTATTTTTTTTTAAAAAAAAAATTATGAAGGGTATTTTTGCCATTGGTGAGACATTGACATTTTTTAGTAATTTAGGGAGAACATTGACATAATCGGTAGTCTAAAGGGACATTGAAAATGAGGTGATAGTTTGAAAGGGGTATGTTACTTTTCCCTACATAAAACTTGTTGAAAAACTGGGAAAGCTAATTGAGTTACTGCAAAACTCCTAGCTCCTTTCTGCAATCCACACATTAAATCATGTGAATTGTGAAACACCCTTTTTAGAATCTTTAAATTTGTCAGATGAAATCCTTTTTTTTCTAAAATTTTCCCCACAACATAGCATGGCAATATTGATTGAAAACCTTTGTGTGGAGATTTCAACCCAGACTTGTATCTTATTCTACTTTTCCTTTATCCTGAAAAGTAAATATTATGCTACTATAGATGATCTAATAGAGTCCTCCATACACCATTTATTTTTGGGTAACTGACAGTTGATTTATCATTTCTGTTCCACGTATGACTATACTTATCAAAAAAATTTCTGTTCAACGTGTGAGTAAAAAAATGAACTCTGCAACCCAGGTGCAACCCAGGTGCTTATATAAGGAGTTTCAGTAACTGGTTTGGAAGTTCTGTCTTAAATCCTTCTATAATATGATCTTTCAATTTATATGGTTCTTATGTTTTTCACAAGGCGGGACACAGTTATGCTTTTCAGTCACGAATGCAGTAATGCATTATTTGATTATTAGCAGAAAGATCTGGAGTACATTTCCACTAAGTTTTGTGTGTGTGCGTGTGTATGCATGAATGCGTGACATGAATACTTTCTTGCATCTGTAGATTCTTGACTTCGCCTTTGATCGGATGGGTGCAAACGGATCAGAGGTATGATGAAAATGGACAAATTATTATGCATATTGATGTTTTAGGATTTTTACTGTTGAAAGGGTTAATTTTTGCGAATCTTTTTTTGGTATGTTCAGTGGTTTTCTATTGTCCCATGGTTTCTGTTAATATTGAGGCTGGTGGTTGTTTCCAGTCACGTGTAGTGCTATTATAGTTAAGACTTGTGATTCAGCAAACTTATTGTTTTACATTTTGGTTTTCTATTGAGTTTGGTAAAAAAATTGCGGTTTGCATTCATGGTATTGTATATATATATATATATATATATATATATATATTTCTAGTAACCATCCATTTCATTTGAAAACTCCCAAAGTCAATACCCAATTAAGATTAATCTGGACTAATCTGGACTTATCAATTCCCAATTAAGATTAATCTGGACTTGACATCTATTAAATTCATCTTCAGCTATCTGTGGTATTTGGAGTTCATTGGGAATGACATGAAACAAAGGGTGAAGTCAAACTGTAGAATTGGTGCTAATAGCAGACACATGCATGATATGCCATACAATCTTTGTATTTTCTATATTGTACCGTGCATCTGGCATGGTTACTTTATGCCAAATATTTGAGACTGTGTAATTAAGGTTTCGGATTTGTTAATATACTCACGAGATATTTTTCTTGATTTTTTTTTTGATAAGTAAGATATTTTTCTTGATTTTATGTTCACTTGAGGGCAGAACAGATTGATCACCCTGTCCTGATCACAGAATGCATATGCAACCCTGTTCAATCCCGAAGTAAAATGGCAGAGCTTCTTTTTGAGACTTATGGAGTTCCATCTGTAGGTACTATTACTAACTGCTAACCTTTGAACATTTGTAGTGGGCTGGCTCAAGAGCTGCATAAGGAGGGCATGCCCTTGCCTGTGTAAGCAAATGGGCCTGACCAGTGGGCATTGTTGTTTCTTTTCTGTTATATTTTATATGCCTTCCCACTGCCTTTGGAAATGCTTTTACAGTGGCTTTAGACCTCTTTTGCTCCTTTAATGTGTCTAATGCTGGCTTGATTAATCTGCCCTTTCTTTCTATTTACTCAGCATTTGGTGTTGATGCTGCATTCAGCTATAAGTATAATCAACGACTTGGGGTTTGTGATAAAGATGGTCTTGCTATCTGCCCAGGATTTACCACAACTCATGTAATTCCGGTATGCTTTCTTAGCCTTGCATTCTTTATTCAAGCAACGGACATCTTACATAAATATATATCCAGGATTTATATGGTTAATGTTTAACTATGTTTTGGAGCAACCATAACAGCTCGGCATGTTTGCAAATTATTAATGAATTAGTTTTACTTGGGAACTTTCATATGTGATTCTCATTGTGCATCGTCATCATCATTGTTAGTAATTAGTATTAATACCTGTAATTTTACTGCTAAATGGAAAGATAAAAAGAAAAAGTAAAGGAGAAAAAAAAAAAAAGGAGGAAGGGAGCACTAACATTGGTGTATTATTGTGTTTCATCTTGACTCTCAGTTTGTTGATGGGGAGCCTGTTTATAAAGGAAGCTGCCGAACTAATATTGGTGGATACCATATCACTGATTACTTGAAGCAACTTCTTTCACTTAAATACCCTCATCACTTGTAAGTACAAAATTTATTAAGGTTCTGCTTCTATTGATCAGTACTGTTTGTGCAAAACTTCTGAGTGTTTGTTTAAATGCAACAGGGCTAGGTTTACGTGGGAGAAGGTTGAAGACCTGAAGATGGAGCATTGTTATATTGCACCGGATTATTTTTCAGAAGCTCGATTGTTTCAGGTAATGTCAGGTAATGTGTATGGCTCTTTTCCTCCCATTCTCCTTTTCAATTCTGACAAGAAACTATGGCAATTTTGTGACAGAAAGGGGCCAAGGAAGCTGAAGATAAAACCAGGTGTTGGCAGCTTCCATGGATTCCACCACCAGCTGAGGAGGCTCCTTCAGAAGAAGAGATTGCAAGAAAGGCAGCCATAAAGGAGAAACAAGGTCAACGGTTGCGAGAAATGGCCGAGGCAAAGAGGTCATCTAGGATAAATGAACTAGAAAATCAAGTGCATGACTTGGGATTTCTTTTACAGCAGCTTGAACAAGTGGAAGAGAATGATATTCCATCTTTCCTGTCAGAGACTGGCTATGTCTCCAAGCAGGAAATAGAATCTGCCCTTGTGAAAGCCACCCAATCTTTACGAAAAGCAAAAGGTGAACCAAAGGGTGACCTAGCTGAAGCTGAGGAGAAGACAGATCCTGCCACGAGTGAAAAGTTTCCTCTCATCAATATCCCCGATGACATGCTGATGCCAGAGCAGGTATGCCTTTATAGTAAATGGCTGATCACAAGCCTCCTTGCTTTTAAGTTGCCATTGGTTGTACTTTTAAGATATAACCTAGCCTCCTCCCTCCCTCGGGACCAACAAGGAGCAGCACATGAATATGCACCTCTTGTCTAGACTACAGAACAAAGGATTATCCCTAACCTACACCGAGGTATGGATGGTGATTCCCAAATATCGCAGAACCGAATGTGATGCGATGAGATAGATTGCAATATAAACAAAGACACAGGGAACAACCTACGTTAAATCATTGCTGCAAACACCTATTTACGTAGCCTTATTCCCCAACATTTATTCTGAAGTTTATACATAACCTAACCTTTATAGTTCTTAGGTCTTACTTTTATTTTGAATCTTGGCCATTGAATTCTAAAGTTTTTCTGGATTTGAATGCTAGAGCTTCTGATGGATTCGAAAATGCAACCTCATGGTTGGAATGCCGTCTTGGAAACAGCTACTTAATAGCTCTGCCCCTTTTTGTCAAGTTTTCTCATTATTAATGGTATATGTTCACTTTGTTTTGGTCATTTGACAGCTCAAAGAAAAGAGGAGGCAGTTGTTTCTTAAAACCACATCTGAAGGCCGGCAGCGAGCTAAACAAAAACGCTCTGAATCGGAATTAGAACGTGAAAGGAAAAATCAACAAGATGAAGAAAAACGCTTGTATGTATAGGGCCGAGGATTGTTTCATTTTATATTTATTATGTTCTGCTGTTAAGGAGAAAAGGATAAGCCTTTGTAGTTGAAAGTAAGGCTTTATGTAGTTGAATTTAGTTAGGGTTGCCAAGGAGAAGGGAGAAAGGAGCAGGGAAAAGCATCTCTCATTGTGTCTAGATTTAAGTATAATGCTGAGGTTTTAAGAATGATTGCTTTACTTGATACATGATTAGTAGTATAGATTCCTTTAAATGAAATACCTTCTATTTGTTCATTGTATTTTCTCTTTCTTGTTTGTGTAGAGAGAACCCAGAGCTTTATTTAGAGCAGTTGCGTGCTAGGTATAAAGATATTTCTGAGAAAGTTGAGCAGCGGAAACGACTTAAGACAAATGGGAACCATACAAATGGAAATAATTTTTCTGGAGGTGTCGGCCGTGGCGAGAGATTGAATGCAGCCCAGAGGGAAAGGATGCGCCTTTTAACTACAGCAGCCTTTGATCGAGGAAAGGGTGAGGATACTTTTGGTGCCAGGGATGAAGATTGGCAACTCTACAAACTGATGAGCAAAGATAATGATCATGATGATGAGGGACTAGATCAGGATGAAGCAGAACTAGCTCGTATCTGTTCTAGGCTCCAGGTCAGTTTTCATTCTATAATTGAATCTATATCTGCAACAATTATTTTTGGTATTGATTATTTAGTATCGGTACAAGTCTTAATGGACTAACACCATTGCAGGAAATAGATCCAACATTCATTCCCAAGTCAGCAGAATTAGGAACCTCTCAACCTGTTGAGGTACCACGGCTTCGTCCTCTCACCAAGGAAGATTTCCAGATCATTCTTGGGGTTGAAAGGTTCCGATGCCCTGAAATTTTATTTCGCCCCAACTGGATAGGGGTGGATCAGGCAGGGGTAGATGAGATGGCTGGGGTCTCAATAAGGAGGTTGCCATCTGTGGACCAAGGTGTGGAGGAGAGACTGACGAGTTCAATACTTATAACTGGTGGGAGTTGTCTTTTCCCTGGTATTAGTGAGCGCTTGGTAGCTGGAATTCGGATGATCAGGCCATGTGGGTCACCTATAAGGGTGGTAAGAGCGTTGGATCCAGTTCTTGACGCATGGCGTGGGGCTGCTGCTTATGCTGCTGCTTCACAATTTCCAACACAAACTTTCAGTAAAGCGGATTATTATGAGAAGGGTGAAGATTGGCTTCGCGGATACCAATTGCAGTATACATTATAAATGATTCGATCACAGTGTATTAATGTATATTCTCTTCTACCTTAGATGACACTACATCAATTGAATTCTAGACTAATTTTTGAACTCCAGTGAGGTCCTGCCTTCACCTGCTGCTGTTAAGCATTGATGCATACAGGCTGTTGATATTGTTCTTGTCTAACTCCAATTGTGCAGGTGGTTTTATGCTTATGTACCTCTGAATGTCCAATGTTTTCTCAGTCGGCAACTGCCATTAATAATTGAGCCCCGTTTCTTTGATTTGAATCATTTGATCTTTGGAAAACCGCTAAATAGAAACTCCATGCATGGCAAGTATGACCTTATTACTTACCTGAAGAAATATATATATATAAATATATATAAAAGAAAATATGACCTTATTTGTAGTAATTTTGTCAACAATTCAAATTTAATTCTAAGTTTTTCATAAAAAATAAAAAAGAAAGAAAGAGAGTGGAATTAAATTTGAACCGATGAAAAAATCATATAGAAATTAAAGATCGAAAAACCTAATAAAGATGCAAGAGTCTTAACTGTGTGCACACCGCATCGTCCTTACTAAGAAAGACTAATATTTAACATTTGAAATTATCGTAGTTATATATTATTAAATCTATAAAATCTAATTTGAATCATGAATGAATTCTCTTTATTTAAGTTGAAATGAAGAGAATTGTAATTTGCAGTTTTATTCCTTAGAGCATTCTCATTTGGCTCTCCACTTTTATCCTCAAAATAAGGAGTAAAATTAGTTTTTCTTACTTTAAAGAGCTACTTTTTCTAAACGCCTATATCTGGCTCCCTAAATTAGGAATCCACTTTGACTTTTTCATTTAAATATTAATATTTTTTTAAAAAAATTATTCTTTCTCTAATAAATAAAATTGGAAAAATTAAAAAGTTGAAATAAGAAATTAATATTTTATTACAAAAAAAGAAGAGTTTCATGCTCCCTACTTTTTTCTTTAAAGTAGGGAGCCGGATGAGAGCAATAAAATGGTTCAAAATCTATTTTAACTCTTTAAAGTAGAAAAATCTTTACAATAGAGAGCCGGATGAGAATGCTCTTACATATTTTGTGCGGGAAATGGGGTATTGCTTTTGATAAGTATGTAATTTTGTAAAAATTATGTTTGAAACCTATGAATCACAAAGAAGATGATCTAAATTGTCTATTTAACAATAACAAAAATAATAAAAAGGATTAAAACCAGCCTAAAAGTGCAGAGGGAGCGCAAAGCAATAGAATATTGTGATCCGAAGCAACGGCTACTTTCGTAACTAAACCTTACTGCCAGCTTGGACGAGCTTTGAATTATGTACAAATTTGACCGTTGAGTATGTTTTCACGCGACCTCCTTTCCTTTCCCAAGACCTCTCTCTCGCTCCTATAAACCTTACCATTTTTGACCGTTGCAAATCTTCCACAACACACGAAAACCCAAAACCCCAAGAAAAGCCCTCTTTGCTTACAGAAGAGAGGCCTTTCTCAGTTCCAGTACTAGTCGATCTCGATAGGGAACCCATTATCCCTCTGAAACCCAGGATCTCAAAGACGACCCAGAAATGGATTCTCCACAACCAAGAAAACCCGGGCTCAATCTCCCGGCCGGGATGTCCGAGACATCGCTGCGCCTCGAGACCTTTTCGGATTCTTTTCGTGCAGTGCCGAACCTGGGATCGCCCCGAACGATATCAAACTTGTCGTCGCCCTCGAAATCTTCGACGTGCAGTGACAGATTCATACCCTGCAGATCGTCATCGAGGCTGCACACTTTCGGGCTAATTGAGAAGGCGTCTCCAGCTAAAGAAGGCGGAAACGAGGCGTATTCGAGGTTGTTGAGAATGGAACTTTTCGGGTCTGATTTTGGGTCTTTTTCTCCTGCAGGTCCAGGGTCGCCGATGAGTCCAAGCAAGAATATGCTGCGGTTCAAGACCGAGAGCTCGGGGCCGAGTTCTCCGTACTCTCCATCGATTTTAGGCCATGATAGTGGGTTCTCTTCCGAGACTTCGACTCCTCCCAAGCCACCTCGCAAGGTCCCCAAGACTCCCCATAAGGTAATCTCAAATAGATTATAAAGAGCATAATATAGTGGGAAATATAGAAAATGATTGATCGTTGAAGGTTAAATGTTTGCAGGTTCTAGATGCCCCATCACTTCAAGATGACTTTTACTTGAACCTAGTGGATTGGTCCTCTCAAAATGTCCTTGCAGTTGGATTAGGCACCTGTGTTTATCTGTGGAGTGCTTCAAACAGCAAGGTAAGTTTAAATACTTCATCGTTGACAACACTTCGAACAATGAAAATGTGAGTTGTATGGGCTGTTTTGACATTCAAATCTGCTGTTCTGCTTTCAGGTAACGAAGTTGTGTGACTTGGGACCTCATGACGGTGTGTGTTCAGTACAATGGACCCGAGAGGGTTCATACATATCAATTGGTACAAATGGTGGTCAAGTTCAGGTAGCTACTTCTCTAAACTTGCATCTGATCCTTTCATCTCCCTTCTTATTTGCAGGCTAGTATGTTTTGTTAGTCATTCATGTTAAATCGCTACTTATTTCAAAAGCTTAGCCGATCGAAATGGATGAATTTAACAATTTAACAATTTAGCTTAGCCGATCCTTCTATGGTCAAAATCCTTCTTAATAAGTGAGCTGAAATATTTAATTGAAATGAGATGTGAATGATAGAAACAATGTTCCAACCCAAGACCAGTCTCTATACTATGTTAAAGCTTAAGTCGATAGGAATTGATGAATTTGATCATTTAATTTATAGTTTAACAATTTATGGAATTGAGATTTAGCTGGCGTTGTGGCTCCTGTTGTAGGTCTGGGATGGGACTCAGTGCAAGAAAGTTCGAACCATGGCAGGGCATCAAACAAGAACTGGAGTCCTGGCATGGAATTCACGCATATTAGCTTCTGGAAGCAGGGACCGCAACATACTTCAACACGATCTTCGGGTTTCAAATGACTTTGTTAGCAAGCTAGTTGGTCACAAGTCTGAGGTGAAGCCGTCTTAAAAATTTGCTAGTAACTTTTGTATCAACTCAGTTGGTTATCATTTAGATTTGTATAGGATCATATCCTCTATTACATGTTACAATTCAACATATATCTGCTTTTTTCCTAGCCTCTGTGCCCTCTTTAAATGGTAGTAATCTTAACATTTTAGTGCAACAGGTATGTGGGCTAAAATGGTCCAATGATGACAGGGAACTTGCATCTGGTGGCAATGATAATCAGGTAGCCATCACTTAGTTTTTGTTGTTTCTTTTTTCCTCATTCCTCTTGCCCTTTCTGTGTTTAGCTGTGCCCTACTCAATTACTAATCGATTGTCTTGCTGGTGACTCCAGTTACTGGTCTGGAACCAACATTCTCAGCGACCAGCTTTGAGACTGACAGAGCACACAGCTGCCGTCAAGGCCATTGCTTGGTCACCCCACCAAACTGGCCTTCTTGCATCTGGAGGTGGAACAGCTGATCGATGTATTCGCTTCTGGAACACCACAAACGGCCACCAATTGAACAGTATTGACACGGGGAGCCAGGTATTTTTTTCCTTTAGGTTCTTTATAAATTAGAAGAAAATTCCAACTAGCATATGTAGATGTCCAAAAACAACGTATGATTTCTTCATAGGGTATTTTCAATTCAAACAACATATAATATATCGTATCATGTAAAATTTATTGTTGAAGAATTCATGTTACCTCCTTAACCTTCAGGTTTGCAATCTTGCATGGAGTAAAAATGTGAATGAGCTAGTAAGCACTCATGGGTATTCCCAGAATCAAATTATGGTGTGGAAGTATCCATCACTGTCAAAGGTATTAAGCTTTTTTCAGTCCTAAACTTTTTATTTTCACATGCAAATGTGGGTTTAAAGTAAAATAACCTTCAAAAATTCTAGACAGCTAAAATTTGTATGGTCATATTATTTTTATTGAAGCAATATTCCCTTTTGGATTGGACTTTGATAGGTTGCAACTCTAACTGGACATAGCATGCGAGTACTCTACCTTGCAGTATCACCTGATGGTCAGGTATTACATCGTTTCCTTTAAATTTCAAGCATTTTTGATAGCTTGTATACGTGCAGGCAGCACAAAACATGTAAATACACACAAAAAGTAAGGCCAAACATGCTTTCTCATGTACTGCATATATGTCATTGCTTAAAGAAAAAAGAAAATTTCCTCCTGCAGACAATAGTTACTGGAGCGGGAGATGAAACTCTCCGATTTTGGAATGTCTTCCCATCCATGAAAACGGTAAGCGTGACGTGACAATTGCAGACCCAATCACATTTTGGTAAAGATTATATAACTCGTAGTTGCTATCTTCTGACCAAATACTTTTAAATGTTTTCTATTGTTTCTTCAGACACCAGTTAAAGATACAGGTCTTTGGTCACTAGGACGAACCTATATACGATGAGACTCTTTTTGCACATACGAAGCTAAATATTTTGCTCACAAACGGGAAAAAGAAAGTGTTAATTTATTTTGTATATTATAATGTAATTTTACAAGTAGCCACGGATTTGCTGGGAAGACTGGCATGTTATTTTTTATTATTTTATTTTTTTTCCAGTTTGCAGTATAAAGTTCAAATCTGTAAAGTTTTTCCTTCTTGTACTCGTACATCAATAACATTTTGCAATTTTTCTCTCATAACCTGAAAGTTTCTAGTGTCCCTTTCATTCATCATTGAGTAACCTGGTGGAATCAAAAGTGTAATAGTTTCTGCCTAACATGGCCGAGAAGCTCAATACAATAACAATGGCCTATGCTAACATTGAAGCGATGTTAGGAAGATCATAACGAACAGATGACCTGTATGGCCTGGCCTCAATAAGATGATTGCAGTACCGTTTAAGCCAAGATTGGACCCAATCAACTGATAACTAGTCATTTTCGGG
Source organism: Betula pendula (assembly GCA_900184695.1). Classification (NCBI taxonomy): domain Eukaryota; kingdom Viridiplantae; phylum Streptophyta; class Magnoliopsida; order Fagales; family Betulaceae; genus Betula; species Betula pendula. The sequence continues at coordinate 316,630 of FXXK01000366.1, forward strand.
AATCTTTCAAAAAGCACATGTTTAAAAGAAATTAAGGGGACCTCTAATCCCTCAGCCCCTAAGCAATAACCGACTACACTCCTCAAAGGGTGAAAGATGATAGACTACAAAACAATTAATTATAAGAATAATAAAGTTTTAGGGGTGATCGACCTCCAAGCTAGCTATGGGGATGGCCGACCACCCCTCAAAGAGTGAAGGGGTAGTTGGCCTCTCCCTCAAGTCAAGGGGATGGCCAATCATCCTATGTCTTAACGGATGACCTGAATCACCCCTTAACTTCTTTGGGCTTTTTGCTTTTCATTTTTAATGCATAACTGGTTAATTCAAACCGTTTATTTGAATGAACGACCTGAATTGAAAAAATTGCAAACCCTTGCAATTCCAAGGAATTACAGGGGACCGCAATCATCACCATATATGTTGCAGTTCATAATGAATATTGCATTACAACTTAGTATTACTTAGCCGTATTCATATAAGATAATAGCGGTCAAATGGAAATGCCTGTGCATGATAGCAAGAAACGATTCATAATGAATATTGCATTACAACTTAGTATTACTTAGCCGTATTCATATAAGATAATAGCGGTCAAATGGAAATGCCTGTGCATGATAGCAAGAAACGATTCAAAATGACATTGCAGGCTTCTTATTGCATTACATGTGACTTATGGTTGGGAATTGCAAGCTTCTTGCATTTATTCCCATATAAAATTAATAAACATGACATTGCAGTTTGCAAAGTTCTATATATTTCCTACTACAATAATGGAACCACTTTACCAAAACGTGATTTGCCCGGCTATTTTTACTTCTGGCTACCTGCGTATGGTGCTAGAAGCCAAATATAGAACAAAAAATCTAAACCCTTGCTTGTGACTGCAAACCTTGACATATCAAATAAATCTCTCTGGATGAAGATCTTGTAGCTTTAGGCCTCAGCCAGGATGCCTTTCTGAAGAGTGGCTTGCATATCCGGCTTAATTCTGTAAAGCAAAAGGCCAGAAGAAAGAAACATTATGCAAACAGATCAGCAGAAAAAAGAAATCTAGACTTATGAAATAAAATCCAACCTTGCACATCTTCACTCTCCAAAAGCTTTATGACAAGGTGGCCCCCTGCTTTCAGTACACCGTTATTATCTGACTCAGCGTCTGAGCCATCCAGTTTATTACCCATATCAGGTAATCCAACCCCACCAACAGCCAAATCAAGTGCTCTCATTCCTAACTCAACTGATAAAGCTGCATCCCTTGTTGTGATTCCGGAAACCAAGGGACACATATCTGAGAGTATTACAGAAAATCCCTTCTGCTGCACAACAGGCAAACAAAAATCAACTGTATCCCTACTCTAGAAGAAGAGAGAAAGAGGAGAGACCCCAGAAATTGTTTGCCTTGAGAGAAACTAATCCCGCATATCTGAGGTGTTTAACTTTACAAAGGGTCAAGCACATTTAGGCAATGAGGTTAAATGCCAACAGATATTAGGCAAGGAATAGATCATCAATACAAGGCAAACATATTGGAGAGATTCAACTAAAAGACCATGCTGCATGTTAATTAAGCTTTCAAAAATGGTTTGAAAATTGCAGAAAATTAGGTTCCTGCAAAGTTTGGGTTGGCCCCAAACTAAGGAACCTTTTAGATTAACTAAGCCATTCTATTTTGGGTAAATGAAAATTCGAATTAAAAATAAAAAATTCATCTACAGAAAGTACATCCATTCCTATCTTTCCCCAGCTAGGCCTGTATGTATCGATAGTATACTGCAACACTTAAGAAGTATCCTAAGCCTTACTCATTTGAAGGCTGATGAGATTATAGAGGCTATAAAAGCCAGACCAGATGCATGGGGGGATGGTTTGATTCAATCTTAATTGGATCCTAAGTAACACCCTCAACCAAGCTTGGACCAGTGCAATGGTTTAGATTATGGCTTTAAGACAACCCGAAAGAAAGTAACTCAGTTCCGTGCCATTGCCAACATTAATTGAGTTAGACTGTGATGGAAAATAGTCAATACCATAAAATATGTCAAATTAGAATACCTTAGAGATACCCCATATTGTAATACCTGAGGAGATAATGCCCTAACTTTGTCTTTGGGGAGGTTCATGACATCAGCAGAAACAGTTTTAACCCTTGCATCACAGTGAAGAGAAGGAACCTTTACCTTCTGCTCTGCATATTCCATATTTAACAAATTAACATTACAATAAAAACAGCAAAAAAAGAAATTGTTTCTCCAAAAGTTAAATCCTTTACCAACAATCCCATTAGTGTCAATATGCTTATAGAGACTAACACTAACAGAACAACAACTAAAGAGTCAAGGAATTAAAAAACAACACCTTGATATCAATGCCCACAACCACCCCACCATTTTTGAGCGGACCCAAACTCTGGCAAGCCACCTGCAACAAGAAAAAAAAGCCACAACACCACGAAACCAATGTAAAAATTAAAAAAAAATGAAAAAAGATCAAAAAGCAAAAAACAAAGATACCCATCAAAACCCATGAAACAGTTTCCAGTTTAATACCTGAAGCCAAGCACCAGGGGCGCAGCCGAGGTCGAGAACGGACGAACCAGGCGTTATCAGTTTGTGTTGCTTCTGCATCTGAAGCAGCTGTTTCACACGCACAGAGAAAGAGACAGACTTTAGACTAAGATTAGTAAAATGAAGAGAGAAAGGAAGGCGTAAAGGAACGAAAAAGTACCTTGAAGGCGGAGCGAGCGACATAGCCAAGGCGTTGAGCCTCTCTGTAGAAGAAATCTGGTGCTCCTGCCCCACTCATCTACTCTCTTTCAGTCTTTATTCTCGTAATCTAAAACCCTTTTGAGGTTTAACGGGGTTTTGCCATTCCTTCTTTCATTTGGGGGTCGAATAGATCTATAATCTAATAAATCTATTATTATTAGCATTGAAAGTATTGAAAACAAAAAGAAAGAAACTTTTTCTGTTGCCGGGATTTGAACCCGGGTCGCCTGGGTGAAAGCCAGGCGGTATCCTAAACCGGTCACAAATTACCTACGGTTACAATCAACTCCCTTCTTCAACTACCAATTATTAGCCAAAAAAAAAAAAGCCCATTTTATTAACCCATCTTGTTAAAATGGACGAAATCTCGATATGTCTCCTTTGCTCGTTATATCGTTATGGACAAAACAATAAGGCCTCGTTTGACCCGTATGCACGACCCGTATCCTACATTGAAATCTCTATGAGGACATGGATATGCCAATAGCATGTGTGACCCGTATGGAGGGCTTTTCTTCGACGCCGAGACCTCCCAAGATTCTGCAAGCTGGATTAGAGTAATAGCAACAATTTTTTAAACCTCTTTTTCTTTTTCTTTTTTTTTAAGTGTAGAGGAAATTGTTTAAAAAATTATTTTTTTTAAAAAAATATTTACAACAGCTTTTTTAAACTATAAAAACACTAAATAAATTAAAAGTTGGTCACTTCATCTAAGAAACGAAAAGTAATTCTCTTAACATTATTTTTATATAAAAAACTTTTTTTCTCCTCTCTCTTTTCTCTACCATTTGTTTAAAACAATATTTAAATTATTTATATTTCTTCTTTTTTTCTTCTACAATTTAATTTGAATAATACGTAAATAGTATAGAGAAATGATAAGAGAAGTTACTGTGAAGATTATTTAAATAGAGAAGAAAAAATAGTTTGGTTCTTTACACTGAGAAAAAATCTTAGGAAAGCTGCTGCTAGTGTTCTAACTAACCTGACTTGGTTCTCCAATTTGTTAGAGCAACTCCAACAAATTAGCTAAATGAGCAATAATAACTAAAGTTAGCTAATATCATCTATTTTTTACCTCCAACAGAATAACTACATACTAGCTAAACTAAATACTTTGCTACAGTAAATAACCAGTAAATAGTAAGATAATGTTATTTACTATAGCACACTATAACAATATTTTATTACTTCTATCTTTTTTTCTCGCCACATCACCCTTCCCCTGCTTCTTCTTATTCTTTTCTTTTTCAAAACAATCTCCTCTTTCTCATATTTTCATCGAAACATAATCTTTTCAAATGACCTTCTTTTTTTTCTCTCCCCCTCTCTCCGTCGGTGGTTCCATGTCAATGTGGTAAAAAATGTTTGAATTTTTCTTCAAAAATATATAGCAATTTATAACTTTTAAAGGTCCATATCGTTGGATCGGCATAAGGATTTTGTGCCAATACCCATAGTTCAATATGTGTGAACAAGAGTTTGAAGCAAAGCTCTTGTTTTGGGTTCCAAGCTTTTATTCCACAAGCTAGCCTCTTGGCAGCTTGAGTAAAGTGAGTTTGGTGGTGTGGAGGGAGGGAAAGGAAAGGGACAAGAGAGTTGCAGGTACCATGGGGCTTTGGGTTTGGGTTTTGAGTCAAAGTGAGGTAGAGAAAGAGAAAAGTGGAAAAATTAAAATTAAAATTAACAAATAATATTTAAAGAATATAGAGAATGAGATAAAGAATCTACTGGAGTTTGTATTAAAATATTTGTAGATAACATAAAGAATTGTGTTTTTTGACTAGGTAAAATACATAGATTATGTTTGGTACGCGGAATGGCTATTCATTGAATTAACCTTTATTAAAAATAGAATGAGTGGAATAGATTAACCTTGTAATAGTCATTTTCATGGTCATGAGAAAATAACTATTCATTGAAATAACTATTTCGATAGTCATGAGGGAATGACTATTTTAAACTAATTCATTTCACTCATTCCATTCTTAATAAAAACTATTACAAAGAATAGTCATTCCACGTACTAAACATAACCTAAGAATATATGTCTCAAGAGCTTATGTGGCTCCAACCCTCAAAGACCTACACTATTGGATCACTCCATTTGCATTTTCAAATAGAATAGAAGACAAAAAGACTCCAAGATTGTCTGGAATTGCATTGAAAATAAAAGCTTTTGTCTATAAAAAAAAACCTACAAAAGCTTTTTTTAATCAAACGAACTTATTTTTGTTTGGCATAACTTTTTATATATGAAAAACATTTTTTAAGCTCTTTTTAAATAAATCTCAAACAGGCTCTCAGTCTCGATCTTTAAATAGTCTTTGAAAAGTGGACCAAAGTTGCATGAAATGCCTGGACAGAGTCTTCAAAACCAGTCATGTACATAACCCTTGAAAGCGTTGTAACAAGTTGGTATAAAAAATTTCTCCATAATAATTATCAAGTGTATGGATTGGGCTGTGGGTCACATTTCAAAACAAGAAAAGAACTACCGGGTAGTGCCACCTATGGTTAGCTAGGGAGCCTTCAACGGTCAAGTCCGTATTTTTGTTTCAAGAAGAGAAAATTTAAAATGGGGTGGAGAGAGTTATTTGAGAAATATTCCCTAATTTTTTTTTTTTTGGGCTTTACAGGCTTAAGTGAGAGTAGGCCTTTAATTTGTCTAGGTCTTGGGCCTTGGATTTATTTTCTATCCGCATCAATAGTCTCACATTCCCACGGTCGACCTGTATACTCAGTCAGTGGTTGATAATGTTGTTTTTTTATTAAAAAAGAAAAATAAAAAAACTTTATGCTATAATAGAATACTTTTCGGTTTTTAAAAAGGATAGTTATTCCTACTTTAACCCAAGAATGCTTCCAATATGAACTTTTCCCAACGTCTTTCATTAGGGGTTTAATGTTCCAAACTTGTGCGTGATTCGGATTAAAGGGGTTCCCTCTCAGCAAAACAGACAGAATTACCACTTGTTTTGTCTTTACTGTCGAGTCCTCTGGTTGCAAAAGTATACCACTATTGATGTATATAGGAGGTTCTGCAGTTGTGCATGACTGTATGAACAAGAGGCAGGTGAAGGTTTCGAGAAAGAAGCCCTTTGAAAGCTGTACCGGACAGAGTTCTCAAATGAGAATTTTCTTTTCTCTCGATAGCTATCTTTCTCACAAGCTGAATCGCCTTCTACACTAACTCTCTCCAAGTCCAATTGATGAAATTCTCTAATTCTTGTAAGACCTTCTCCTGGTGATGGTGGGGTGTATCAAAAGGCTTTAATGGCTTAAATTTTAATTTTACTTACATTATTTTTTTTTTATAAAAAATATAAAATTAAATTTGAATCATTAAAAAAATTACAACACATGTTATATATATTTTATTTTACCACACAAAAGCCAAAGCGTATCAAAATTGATTTTCAGTGAATTTGGAGATGGATGGGCCCAAGATTCGAGCTTTTATAGTGGGTTTTAAGGTTAATTGCATATTCCCAAGTATTTATGCTCTATATGACTTTTTTTTTTATATGGATTGCGCGTGCGGCACTTTGTCGGAGATAGAGGAAGAAAAATGCAGCTTGATACAGTGGGAAACAAGATGTATACTACTAGTACTAGCTCCACATTTTTTTAGGATATTATTAAGAAAAGCAAGATGTATCAATAGGAAACAGTACGAGGGAGAGGGAGACAGACAGACAGAATGGAGACCAACATAATGTACGAGGTAAGACAACTTTTCCTGGGTAACTAGTATGGTGTGTGTGTCCTGCTTACATAGGTAGCATGTGAACAGCACGTCATCCTCAAGTATTTCACATCGGGATTGGCCCAATTTCCATCGGATGGCAGTTTCTTTGATTGGAATTATGAAGAGATTTTTTTTTTTTTTAAATGGGATTTATTTGTCCTAAAAGGTGTTTAGGCAGTCTTAAAACAATAAAACCTATTTAAATAAATGAATTTTTATCATAAGCATCTTTCAACAATACATGCTGCTCTGCCAGTGGGATTGTGTTCGGAGATGCCATTCTGGTCACAAAATTTTTTATTAATAGAATTAGGCAGTTAAATGGCTCGTATTATATTTTCTTAGGAAGTTGTGGCATTCCATGTTTAAAAAGAAATGACATGTTATACTACTTGCTCAATTTGCAAAGCAAGTATCGGACAAGGTCAAAGATAATAGATTTAAGGTAATTCAATGCACTCTAGTCTTTCTTCTGTCCATAACATATTAATAGATTTAAGGTCAAAGCAAGTATTATCGGTTGCTTTCCTCTTTTATGAATCTTGTCATGAGCTATCCTCTTTAACCATTACTCTTCTCGTTAACGGTTGCAAGCTCTTTTGGAAAAAAATTTCCTATATTTTGTTTGAAATTATAAAATTTTCATATTATGGAAATTCAGACCGTTTTTTGCATCGAACGACGTAAAATATTTTACCTATTAAAAAGGTGACATTACAAAATAGAATTTTATATATTTCTATTAAGTTCTTGTGCTCTATGTCGTTGAAAAACTTTGAGTAAAAAATCATCTCTGAATTTATTGGAAAGGAAAATGGTACAGCATCTACCGATATCTTTCTCTCATCTTTCTATTTCTCAAAATCACCATTGAATTTGTGGTCCCCATATGTGTCACTTCAAAAGTAAAAAAAAAAAAAACTTTTAAAATAGATTTTGTTTTTGTTGCCTCAATAACATGCTATTTTTTTGATAAGTATATTTTTGAAGCTATTCGATGCAAAGAATAACATAAATTCACATGAAAATCTAAAAATATAGTGGATCATCATCCAGCTCTTCTTGTCTCTTGGGGTTTGTTCCTACTTTGACAAAGTCAGCCGTAGTTCCCTCTAGCTAGTTTTGGAAAGAGAGAGGATAGCCCATTTGATTTTACAAAAAAAAAAAAATACTAGTTGATCTCCTAAAAAGATTTTTAGTAGATATTTTAGTACTCCTCTTTTTCAAATAGAACTTTGATGGGTCATCAAAAATGGGTTGACTTTAGGCTCTTGGTGCCATAATTGAGCAGGGGGGTTGGTCTCTTAAATCCTATCAAGCCTGTTTGGCAAGAGTTATTACTGTTTATGAGTTTTGTTAAACCCCAAAAAAAAAAATCACTTTTTATATTACATCAACCACTTTTTAACAACTTTTTTCACTTTTTATTACTATTAAAATAAAAAATTCACTAAAAAACAAAAAATTTCACTTTTCTATACAAAAAATTTACAACATTCTCTCTACTTTATATCACATCAAATATCAACAATCCACCTACCCCAACTCATAACCTTTGTCAAACACACCCATCATGTCGTGATTATTGAGATAAAAATATGATATATAACATCACTCATGTCAATTGTAATGCATGAACAAGTTGCACGCAAAGTCAAAGATGCTTCAATTTAATGTCTTGTTCAACCTCTTCAATTAGCATGACTTCACAATTTAATGTCTTAATCACCAAAAAAAAAAAAACAACGTAATGTCTTGTTCAATCTTTCAATTACATGACTTCAGAGTAGAGAATAAGCAATGGACATTTGCCACGTAATTAAAGAAACTTTTGATTAAGCAATCCAGTAAACATCGATCTTTTGCTACACCTGCTACATCCTCTTATATCTCATACTATGAATCTAATCATCTATACAATAAAAGTGGAAAAAGAAACACAATATATTACACACGGATTATGTTAAGTACATATAACTGCTCCACTTTTCTGATAAGAAAATGCCCCGCAAATTATGACCTACCACAAGTTAAACAATTAAACAAACCACTAAATATGAAAGCAAAAGTGACAATTTTCACCATTAGAAGAAGAATTTACTGGATTTATATGCAGCCATATGAACAAGATGATCAGTTACAGTGTCAGCAAGAACCTCAAATAACAAGAAGAATAAAGATATTGTTCTTTCTTCTGTTGTAGAGATTCTTCAAAATTCCTTCACATTTCTACAAACTGCTAAGAGGGGCTTAGACATGATCATTGCTCATAAATATGATATGTTAAAGCTATTACCTTGCTCAATGATCTTTTTTCTTAAATACGTTCTTAGATGTATAAATCGGTAGCTCTTGAGATACAAGAAGTATATGAGCAGACAAGGTAAGCGATAATAAAATGAGCGGTTCCACCATCTAGAATTCAAGAATATGATGATGGGCAGGAAGCAGCCAACATTCTGTTCCCAATTAACCTGCTCAGCAAAACATTATTCAACTATCAATATTAAGTTCACTTGCCTAACCATGAAAAACACCAACTGCAAGATAACAGTAAGAAAGAGAAATAATTTAAAAAAAAAAGATCCAAAAAACCAGAAAACTTCAGTACCTTGACTTCATGCATCAGAAATACAAGAACAAAATCTCAAAGCACAAAGGGGAGCTAGTCAACCACAGGAGAATCCCATGATCTTGGCCTTCTATGAATAATTAGCAATCATGCTTCTAACCAGCTGGCCTCCAAGAAGAGAGTGCAAAAAGAATTCGTCCCTTCCACCCTTGCAGCAGCCACTCACTATCTTCATCAATCAGAAAATCCTTATGGTAAGACGATTTTACCCTATCCCTTGCCATGTTCACAATCTCCCTGTTCAAAGGCAGCGGCCTAAACCCAGCCCTCAGATTCCGGACCTGCCACTGCTTGTACGTCTCTGGCCTCTCAATTCTCTCTGAGCCCTCACATGCAATTACATTCATTGCCTCTCGCCCAAATATTTCCTTCTCAATCAGCAGCCTTTCTTCAATCTCACGGCACACATTAGTCTCAAGCATATCAAACAGAGTAGAGTAGTGGAAGAGAGCCTCACGGAATCGTGTGATAAAGAAGGGTGCACTGAAGGCCCCATTCACAGTACCCAGTATGAAAACATCTGGATTCATCTTCCTGATCAGGTTCAAAACAATATCTCTTGGACTCTCCACCACCACCGTCTCATCAAGTACATTTCTTAATCTGAAAATACTGTTCACAACTAGCACTTCGTCATTGTCAAGTTTGAGATCCTCAATTTGGATGGTGTCCCACTTTTGTGCTATTGCGTTGAACTCAAAAGGAACATTAAAAGTCTCTGCATATTTTGCTAAGCGGCGCCCTGTCTCCTCAACCCTTTCTGCTGGTCGGAAACCAGGTTGGGGAAGATCAATCCCGGTAATTCGAAGCTTAGGAGGTCCACCAGACATAGCTGAGAGACGTTGTATGAGAGAAGGCCATTGGAAACCATAAAGAATACCAAATTCAACAATGTGGAGTCTTGTTGCTTTCTTAGCTAAACTCATAATTGTCTTATTAGAAAAGAAATTTGCGAGCTTCTTAAAAGGACATGCAGCAAGAAATAGATGGTAAGCTTTCAAGATATCGGCAGCTGATGTTAGCCTGCTAATGAGGGCAGTATAGATCTGAGTACCAGAACCAGCAATGCGTGCCTCAAGACCATTAGCAAAATAGTGGGCCATTCTCTGCATCCCATCCCCAGTAGGAGAAGAATGCTGTCTGATCCGCTTCAGTAGCTCATTAGTGCTCCTCTGGTCATTGGCTGCAACAGCTTGTGCACATAGTGTCAAGAGAGTTCTCAAATCCACCACATCCCTTTTTTTACCTCCCTGCTTCTTCCCACGGGCCTTTCCACCATTTGACCCTTTGGACTGACCATTCTGCAGCACATTCCCAGTTTGGAAACCTTCCCAAAGAGGAGAGTCGCCTTTTCCACAGTTTAGCAAAACCATATCAAACATTTCCGAAGTCACAGTTGATTCCATATAGACTGCTGACTGCTTGTAACTCCTCCCTCCCTCCAAGTTCATATACTCAGGATGAGGATTCTTCTTTCGCCTCAACCCATTTGAGGAGTGCTGACTCTCATACTTCCCCTCTACCTTAACTACCTCCTTAGCATCTTCCTTCAGCTCTTTAAATAACAACCTATTACTCTCGAAATCAACTATGAGACCATTTCCATCGGGAAGAAACTTACTCGCTTCCTCGAATCCCCTTTTAAATTGCAAAGCAGGCTCACTCTCACAAAATATTTCAGGAAAATGAGTGCTGACTAGGGAATCCACAGACCCATCTACCACATTACCAGTGCTGAGAGGCGAGCTATAGGATGACTGAGAGGTAGACTGAGAAACAATATGTGATGCGCTGCATTCATCCAAATAAAAAGGCCACCCAGTATCCACTAAGTTGTTGCCATTAGTACTACTAGTAGCAGAATTAATACCATTGTGATTCAAAGCATGAACTTCATCTGGGGTTTCATGGTTTTGATCTACATAAGGTGGCAGGACATGATCAGGTGAAGGAGGATACTTCCCTCCAAGGGCGGCCTCATACAATGATTTCTCGGTGGCTTGAAGCCAAGCTTCCTGAAACATGCAAACCCTCACTTCCATATCTTCCTCCATAAGCATCTGGTTTATGTAACTCAAAACTACATCACTAAAATCACAGTCCTCATGCGAATCTCCCTCTGGGCTCACACTCGAAGTCAGTTCCGAATTTCTAGGCATTGGATCAGGTGGCAAGAGAGGAATTCTTGAATAGTTTTGATCAAGAAAGGTACTGTCCATTGTGAAACCGTTAATAAGATTCTGATTCGAGATCGCCAAAAGGGTCTCATCACCTGCTGTTAATCCTTCGGTAGAACCATAGAATCCTCTAAAAGGTTGATCCATAGCCGTCTAGATTGTAAGAAGAGTTCACAACTAAAAAAAAAAACCCAAAACCCTGAAAGGCACTTTCTGTCTCAATCTAAAATCCTGAGAAACATGAAAAAGACAATCAAACCTCACGAGTAACAGAGCACTTCCTATGTTCAAAGCCCAAAAACTGAAACCCTGACAAACATAAAAACCAAAAACAAAAGCATGTGCAAATGGGTCAACAAAAATGCTAACTTTGAGCAATAAATCGCATCAGACACGCAAGTTTAACTTCATTCAATTTCCCTTTTTCCCCTTCTCCCGTATTTGCTTAAAAAAAAAAAAAAAAAAAAATTCATTCAATTAACCAAAGACGCAAAATTTTAACATGGAATCGAAGGAAATGAAACGGATAAAACAGATGAAAAATTAACCAATATTGATCACTATACGCTACTGTTTCGGACCATACAGCTATTATAAAACTGAACATTTTAACAAAAATAAAAAATCAATCATTTCTTGCACAATGATTTAACGTCAAATCAGCTGGAATGTAAATTCTATGTACCTGGGCCAAACCTAGGGAGAAAGAGCCGGTGGGGGATGGACAGCCTAAGCTCTTCTATTGAAGGATTGGAAAGATGGGCTTTTTAGACGAAAGAGTGTAGGCAAGACTGCTATCTGGGATTTGGGTGTTCGTGGGTGGAGGGGGACAACCTCAGCGGTCCAAATCTCAGGGGCCACGCGCATGGTGTGTCCAATTTCTTCATAGTGGTTTCTTGTTTCTTGTTCCTTAATCATCACGAATATAAATGCCAACAGAGGAGATTCTTTATACGGTACACATCCACACTTACTTTTTTTCTGTCTTTTTTTTCTTTCCTAGGACATTTATTTAATTGAGAGAGAGAGAAAGGAAATTACAACCACGTTAGCGCCACACACTGCCACTAAATACTAATTTTCTTTTTCTTTTTTTAATTGAAAGAGAAGATCTAGGGTTGTTTACTCTTGCCAGGATCTTTAATTAACATGCTCTCTTTCTCTTTATAGCTAATGGAATCAATTCAAAACATATATTAAGTTGTTTATACCTATTTATTAACTATACTTGTCGGATAGGAATCATGGCAATTCTTTTTTTTTATATAAGCAGGAATCATGGCAATTCAAACAGTTGATTGGACAATTTAAACAAATAAAATTTCGATATTGGACAGCCCTAATACAAGAAATCTAAATCTGCACATCTCATTTGATCATACGAAGGCAACAAGTAACTGGGTTGAGAATTTAAAATGCTGCAGTTCGTGAGCTCAAAAGGTTGTATAGTTATTATTTGATTATTTGATTTGGATTTTCGCCATGCTGAGTCGCTGACGAGTTTTGTCTCTATATTCTCACACTGTTTTAGGAAAGCCAAAAAAACACTTGTTAAACTAATATCTTGAAGAAAGCATTTCTAAGTGCGGAGGTACAAGATAATTAATTATGCACGGGAAAACATAAATAAAAACGATCAGATCTAAGGTCCATGTGAAAGCATGTTCTTCGTAAACATAAAAGAGAATAAACAAATTAACAAAAGCTTTTAGAGAATTTTTTTTAATTTTTTTTAGTGATCCATTTTATGAGGTTATTAACGTTAAAATTTGACATAAATTTTTTCTAAACTGAATTAGAATAGATATTTTGAACTATCTTTTCACATGTCAATTAAAAAATTAAATGCTTCTCACATTTTAAAAAACACATAAATCCAATTATAAAGAAATTTCTTGGTCAAAATTTGCCCACCTGTCAATTTTGGTTGCTGATAAACTTGAACAAGAGGAAAGCAACCAAATAACAAGTTGATGAATAAGAAGGCCATTAGAATTTTTGCACACAATTGCCGGTGAAGATAAAATTCCTTATTGTCATCTCAAAATTGATTTTTAGTGAATTTTTTAGACGAGGAGCCCAAGAGTGATGCAGGGAAATAGAGATTTTTCCAAGCCTAAAGGTATTCTAGACTGAATTTTTTTAACCTCTCTCAACTAGCTAAATGGCAATTAGAACAAAATAATCATGGACGACATTGTTTGTTAATGCTTTTTAGATTTTTTTTTTGTTCAATAAAATATTTTAATGTACATTACTGTGAAAGTAGTTTTGAATGTTTTTATTTGTTAATATTTTTATTTTAAAAAGATAAAACAAAAGTTATATCATTGAGTAAATGGATTATGACGGGTCAGTTGATTGCTAGGCAAATTAGGTGGTAGCCTATAGTTTCCAATAAAATAAGGTTTCAAATAACAATATATAGTATAATTAATTTTCTTTAAAAAAAAAAAATCTTTAAGGCTCTAATTATAGGAGAGAGATTAGTTAATGTTATTTAATTAAAGCCTTAATTATGATAAAAATAATAATAATAATTACAACGAATATAGCTTGGTTCACACTATTCTTTTAGCATAAACGCATGAAATTATAATAGGTTATAAAACATCAAAACATTTCATAATTTTGAACGACCATATTTCTTTGTAAAATATCGCATTCGTATTTTAGAAAAATCCAAAATGTCGCATTTGGCATAACAACCAATCAATTTCACCACACTAAACCAAATTAACTCAATCATATCCAAATATAAAATCAACTAGGAATATTTTAAAAGACAATGAGGGAATGAATGTGTCAAGTCACACAATATTTATGCACCGGTGAGATTGGGTATAAAATTGAATTTAGGGAGTTTTAATTATAATTTTGATTAGTTTTTTTGGAGTATAGTACAGATGTGGTTTTTTTAGATTGTAACAAATGGTATTAGAGCCAATTAGTAATATTATATGGTGTTTGGGACACTACAACACAGTGTAGACTTGGACTTGGACATCAAGAATTTAAGTGAATAAGATTGTGATATCCCAAATTGTGAAAACTAAGCCCTCTGTTTGGTGAATAGATTATGAAAACGTGTATACCAAGTTTCACATTGATTGTGTACTAAGTGAGATTGAGTTACATCAGTGATTTTAGAAACACTTAGTGTAATTTTAACTAATCATTTTGAAGGATCATGTTGATATTGCTATTCGTTAACACATGACAAATATCATCAAAGCTAACCTAATAACCCATGTGGAATTGGGGCAAGTTAAATTCTACATTGGATTGGTAAATTTAAAAGACGTATTCTGTATTATATGAGATTAGACTATATAAATGACTTTTATAGAGCTCTAATTATAACTTAATTAATATATTTGAAATACAACACAAATGTATTTTTTTGACTGAACACATGTGATTTTTGACAACACAATTGTGATTAGCGTCTCTCTAAGTCTTCCGTCCATGATTACACCACTAGTTGTAGGCTTTTAAGGCATGTTAGATTCATTTTTCATTGTTTTTTGTTTTTAAATTTCAAAAAAATTTAAAATACCGCGTTTTCACATTACCAAATTTGTTTCTAACAAAAAAAAAAAAACATTATTAAAAAAAAAATGGTTTCATAAAATATCTGAAACTAGTTTTATTTTCACTTTTGGAAAAACAAAACCTTGAAGACAATTTTTAAGTTTTTCTCTTTGGCTCTGAAAATAATTTTCATTAAATTAATTTATAAAACACAAACAAATAAACTAACCCTTAAGTCTCCATCCATGTTAAGTCAAAAGCTCTGCTCGATGACTTTATTTTAGCTACATCATTGTCAATGTATTTTCATTGTCGGCTAAATTTTGGTTGCTTTCTTTTTCATGCTTTTTTATTTCTTTCTTTCTTTTTCATGCTTATTCATCAAGAAAAGGATAATAATCTTTCACCAAAGCTTTATTCATTATGTCGTTTTCCTGGAGTTGTTTGATTTCATCAGTCGATCTTTGGCGTGACCGTGACGTGCTGTCTAATAAACTTTTTAATATTTTATAAGGAGAAATGCTTATGCATTTTTTAGAGATCATTTTAAGAGTTTTTTTAAGATTTTTTTTTAATTTTTTAATCAAATTGAGGCTCATCTCTCAATAAAAGATGGGCCCCAATTTGATTAAAAAAATCAAAAAAATTCTTAAAAAAATCCCTAGAAGAACCTCTAAAAAATATTCTAACAAACCCCTTTTATAAGAGTTATTAACCACTTTGTGTTCATGTTTAGCCAACTTATAAGATAATCAATTTGTTAATTTATAGCAAGTTAGATAAGGCCCAATACAAATATGAAATCAATTTTTTTTTTCAAAATTAAATATTAAGATTAAGTTGGCATTTGGCACATAAATATCGAGATAAAATATTTGGGACATATATTGATTTAATTATTTCTGATCTCTGTACAGTCAAGTACTAAAAAAAAAAGTTGTGATCAAGAGAAAATATAAATGAGTCCAAAATACAAATGGCCAGTGGAACTTAGCACCGAAAAAGTAAAAGAGGAGGGCTGGTCGGAGAGATCCCAGCCTTGGACCCTTATATCAGCCCAGGCCCGGAATTAGTTTCTAGGCTACTCTCTTTGGGCCTAAAAAAGCAGTTCAACAAATTGAGAGGACAGAATGACAGAATAAAAAAAGTAGTTCAACAAATTTTGTGAACACTGTACCAGCTCAACAATTTTTTTGCTAAAATACTAGGCATATGTGGGTAATTTTTCATTCAAATTTGCTACAACCGAACGGTTTCCTAGTCACACAAAAAATAAAATAAAAAATCGGTTAGAGCTCAAGGTATAAGGCAAATATTAAGTACCTTGTCAATGTGTGATCACATGCCACCAACACTCTGATTTTATGGATGTCTCCACATATTCTGAGTCCAGTCTATGACATAAATTTTCTCGAAATTGGTCGGTACAAAATTTTCTACAAATCAACCTCTAAGAGTAACATGAACCTTAACATTTGAGAAATATATATATTTTTTTAATAATATGTACTTTTTACATGTACATATTACTTTTAGAAGAAATTGTTTGTGAGAAACTTTTACAAGCTAATTTGTAAAAATTTATGTCGGTCCATTATCTAGTGAAATAAAATGTAATGTTCTTTTGAATTTTTTTGGGCCAAGTGGCCCATGCCATCAGAATTAAATAGATAGGGCCACAACAAGCATAACATTTTGTTTTGTTTTTGTGTTATTTTGTTTTTTTGGTTTTTTGTTTTTTTGTTTTTTTGTTTTTAAAAAAAAACAAGGCCTAATTCAGATCCTAAGCGTCATAATGGTTGTGGACAGGTTGGTCTGAAAGAGACACTTCCAAGACTTGTTACTTCAGTCATAAATTTCGTTTGAAGTTGGGACCATCCTGTTCGCTTTTTCAAAATTATGTAAAGCATACGAAACCCAATCATGCGGTAATATTTGCTCACACCACATGCGGTAACATGGGTAGAGAGCAAATGACGCCTTCCATGTGAGAGTGAAAATTGCTTCACTCTCTATATAAAGTATAAACCCCAACCATAGCTTTCAAATTCTTGCAAAATAGTGAAAAGATCTGCGTGTTCAAATTAAGAAAGAGAGGATTCATGGCTGCTGCTTTCGATAATTTTGATGCATAACTCACTTCAATTTAACAAAAATAATGACAACCAAGTTACAAACTGCCAAGGTCTCAGACCAACAACAAATAAAAGAATCAAGGAAGATAATAAGATTTCTACAATTTCCAGTTCTGTTCTCTACACTTTCTACACAATATATTCATCAAACTGAATGAATTGAACTGAAAAAAAAAATTTAACTTCTGTTAGAATGTAACCTTATTCCATCAGATCATTTACAAATGCCAAACTCTCCACAAAGGGGAAAGCCAGCAATGAATCGAGTGAGTGGGAGAATATTACATGAAATTGAATAATTTGTACAATTTTCTTTTAGTTCCTGTCAACATTTCAATTTTTTCTTTCTACATCATAACAATTAGATACCTCCAACTCCATGTGTATTGGCTGGGGCCTCCATGATCTTCAGGGTTCCAGCCTGATGTTTTGCATGTTGCTTAGCTGGGTGTTGAGACCAGTAAGCATGAGCAGCCAAGACTCGGTCCAAGAGCTCTTGGGGGACAGGCTCTCCCCTTCTTTGTTGGGGTGCGATTTTTGCCGTGTGAACCAATGTTTTCCATTTGTCCTGCACAAAACCGCAAAACACATTATATAGCAAAAGCCATATCTTATGAGAATCAAATAAAAAGTAAGAATTTGGCAGAGAACATTTCACCTATGAATTCGTGTATCTAAAATGAGGACCCCCCCCTTCTTTTCAAGAAATATTTTTTCATTCACACATATTATAACCCCCAAAAATATTACCTTCAAATCCACATAAGTTCGATGATCTGCATTCTCAAAAGCACGCAATTTAACATCACGCCACCTGCAGAATTGGAAACCATTTAATACGCTGAAGTTTCTTTGGGAACAATGAATGAAAGAACTCTCTCTAGTAAAGCCAATAAGTGGTAAAGACCATCACACCTCCCAGTACCAAGTTCCTCAACTGCATGCACCAATGCTTCTACTTCTGACACAGAGAACGGTCTCCTGGTTCGACGCTGTACAAGTTCAGAATGCCTTGTTTTTTGGTTCAAGGGAGCCACAGCCAGAGCCTCCATGCTCATTGCTGGAAGAGCAACTAGCGCTTTGGAATCCAGCATTGTTTTGTCAGTTGTGTCATTATGGGAGGAAACTGTATCATAATTGCTCTCAATGTGGTTACCCGAATTGGTCAGTGGAGGAGGGTCAGTTAAGTGATCAGAGATCCCCGATTCTAAAACTGGATTTCCTGGGGAGCTGGAAAGAAAGCAATATAATACAAGATTTAGTGGGGGAAAAAAAAAAACTTAAAATGCATTATGCAAAAACACCAACGATTCTCAATTCCATAGAGCTGAACTCAAATAAAAAATCTCAACACATTCCAAAATGTCAAAAGCTTAGGCTGCTTTCATGATCAAAATATCATAAAAAGACGAACATGAATCATGGTAAGAAACCTGCCTATTTTGATTAGCAAAAATTTTAGGCCTCATGAGAACTAATAAAAATCAACTTTCCTGGACGATTTGATGCTACAAAACAAAGAGCACACACTAATTCTTTGCATTTTTTAATGTCCAACGCACTCAAATGCATATAAGAAATAAGGGTCAGTAGCCAACACTGGTTCCACCAAAGTGGGGTCCTGAGTGGAATGGCTTGCATAAAGTCCTACCAAGACTCTACATTGCACCAGACAATGGCCCTAAAAGGTCCCTACCCAGTACTAGTCCCACTTAAATGCTGTCTTAAGAGGGGTAGCTTGGATATGATCATATCCTTTAGCATTTTGTAAGAGATGATAGGTGAAAAAAATTAAAATTTAAGCAATGTAATGAAAAAAGAAATTGATAACCATTTGGGCTTTAAATTAATAACAATTGATCAAGCAATGCAAATGCCAACTCTGAGAAAGGGTTTTGCAAAAGCATGTTTGAATTACCTGGTTAAAAGTTGAGATGAGTCACATGTTAACAGAGGAGGGAGATCATTAGAGCACATAGGTGGAGTTTGCACTGTACTGGGCTCCAATGTGAAACCAAGGGAATCCAGATTGTCTTTACAAGAAAGTCCTGTCTGCAATAAAGTTCTGTTATCATCTCTAACCTTCTTCCCTTGAAGAAGAATCCCAACATGTATTCCACCTCCAAGAATAGAAGTTACAGCTTCCATGACGGTCCTCTACAAAAAAGTCATATAATACCATTATATGAAGTAGAAGGCAAGAAAAAAACGTTGCACTTAGGAAGATCTAACTGAAAACCTATTACCAGTGCAACAGAAAAACAATTGTCCCCATCACTGAGAAAAGAGTCATAGGAACTACAAGGGAAAGTAAAATGATAAAAACAATAGATCTGCAAAGCATTTATACTTATAACATATTACAGAAGACTTTAGCATGCAGCCTCATTACTTCAGATATAGGGCTGAGCAAAAAAGTTGGAGAGTCTTAAAAGGAAAAAGAGTAGTGTTTTTGTCATTGCAATGTGCATCCTTGACAATATAACTATCCTTTTATTAAGTAGAATATGATTGCCAAACTGAAAAGAAAAGAATTGACGTTTTAATACCTTCAATGAACCAACAGTGGCAGTTTCTGGGACATCAATATAAAGCTCTGGTACCCTGAAGGACTTGATGCTAAACTTAACTGTGCAGAAAAAACATACAACACATAAGAACCTCTGAGATACAAGAACAAAATAAAATGAAGAGTGAATATACATCAAACAGCCAAACGTTCTAGTACCAAGAGAATCCTTGGAGTGGAAGGGTGCTTGATGACCCATAACTGAAGATGATACCCTATTTGCTGCACAAAATAATTACATTTATTCAGCGCCAATATTGAAGATCACAAACCCCAAACCCCAACAGTAATAAGAAACACAAACAGATTAATAAAGTGGAAAAGGACCTCCATGCAACATTGCAGCGGAGATGGTCTTACCTTCAGTCATTCCTTTCTCGGGTGAATTAGAAACACTTTCACTACTGAACCCACCATCAGAAATCACTACTGAGCTTTGGTCAAACATTTTCCTCCTCTTAAAGAGAACATCACGCTGATATCTTTCACGGTTGCAAAAGGTTTTCCTCTTGCGATAAAGAGGTTTTAATCCCCCATCTACAAATGCAGAAATCACTAACTTCATTAATAAGATAATAATAGTGACAATCGAATATACTTGAAACACAAGCATGGCGTAAATATGAAGCATAGTATGTTCAAACCATTAGTCAGCTGCTTACCAGATCTAGAAAATTCACAATCCTTCAATTTTGGAGCTACTTTCCAGTATTTGGAATTAAGCAACTTCCTTATTCTTCGGTCAGCAATTCGTGGTGGAGGCTTAGAAGCCTTTATTTTGGTGCTAGGTTTAAAGCACACAGATAAATTTTCATCATCATCTCTACTACCTAACATAATATCATTCCTATGCCTGGAAAAACAAGCATCAGGAACAGGGTCCTGGTGCAATGGCAACTTGACATTACTGTCAGAGTCAATTGCTGCAGGAGATTTTAGACAGGACTCCATTGGCTGCTTTGAACTAAATGTATTAGCACCTTCAGTTTTCAACCCCTCAACCTCTTGTTGTCTTTGAATTTCATTCCTTACATTAGCATCACAAGACTCCCCAAAATGAGGGGAGTCTCCCTCCACTTTACTAGAATAGTTTCCAAAATCAGTCTTGCTTTTGCAAATTACAGACTTCACACCCCCACTGACTTTTTGTGAGCAGTCAGAGTTATTAATGATTGAATTGCGTTCCAAAACATCATCACTTTCAGCATGTGACAATTCCTTCAGAATACACTTTAGATTGATGTTTTGTGAGGCCAGCTCAGAGGCCAAAGAACTGTCTCCACAACTTCCCTGATTTGTCCACCCTGCCATGAATGGTTTATCCTCATCTTGTTGTTCCCGTTTAACATCTTTGCTAGTGGAAGGCTGATCATTTCCTTCAGATGCATTACTAGAAGCAGAACTTTCGCTTTCCTGCAATAACTTGCCAGCTATAGAAGCCAGTAATTCAAATGCACAGATTTGACTATCCTCAACTGTCTTCTTACACAGACCCCTCCTCTGGAACAAATAACCAAGATTTACAGAGTTAGAACTAGAGTTTGGAACATGGGATAATGGAAAACCGCAAAACAACTAGAATTGCAAGAAATACTTACTCTAACAGATCTGGGGGCTCTAGGTATAGCGGGGACCCGGAAGCCATTAAATCCATGATCTAACCTCTTCTTAAACACCATAGCTTAGACATACGTGGCGATAAAAGCTCATTAAACACGAAGAAGAAGCATCACCATCCAGATCCTCCTCACTGCAGCCAAATCCACAAAAAAAAAAAAAAGAACCCATTGTCAACACAATTCTCACTAATCAATCAGGACAGAATCTTACTAGAGTAAAATCCTTCTTACACAGGCCTATTGAGTCTGATTGCTTTAAAATAAAGTTATGTAACCAAGCCAAAGTAGGTTTATATATAATGTTTTCTCCTTCCAAACAAATTAATTGAAAAATATATTGATGCGCAAAATTTATCTAAAGGACTTGAGGTTCAAAAAAATGGTAATAAAAGTCAACATTAGCAATCCAAGTTACAAGGATTAGGTATGGCGCAAAATTGGAGGTTACCAATACTTTTGCTGCAATATATATGTGTGAGAGCTTATGTCTGTATCTGTGTACAGCAATTTCATAGCAATCAAACGATTCCACGACAGATCCACATCGCAGCAATTATCAGATCCCAAAACCAAACCAGAGATCAAATTCCAGGCAGTTAATAAAGATTTCCATCAGTTGCATAAAACCGGACCACCCAATTTGGAAATGGAGGCCGAAATTCCAAATTCATATTGGTTGCTTAATATAGCAATATATAAAAAAATAAAATAAAATAAAATTTGAATTCCATAAACCCGAAATCCACAAACCAATTCCACGCTGCCGAGTTCCACAACGTGGTAATTCCAAAAATCAAGTACAACGTCATGAAGTTCAAAATCTTGGTCTAGTTACATTATATTAAACGCGTAAAAATCGATATTAAACAATCCAATTCCAATTTTCAACGTCTTTTTGCTTCACAACTACGTATTCGGAACCAAAACAAATCCAAGAGAATTTCGTAACCAAATCAAACACGTAAACATGTGGAATTCAAATTCCAAATCAAACCCGATTCAACACAACCAAACTTGGCCTAACTTTCACGATCCGATCCCGATCTCCAACACAATTTCAAATCCGATACAATTCCCCAGAACCCAAATGATCAACAGTAAGCAAAACTATGACACAGTTTCCAAGAAATTTAACAAAATCACATCCCAAGAAACCCAAAACAACAAGATCACAACCCAAATTCAACGAACCAAAACATCACAATCCCATACAAGCTCAATCAACTCACCTCTTGGAGATCGGTTTCCGGTTCAATTTCTATCTAAATTCCGTTAACAGCTTCCGTTGAAGAAAATGCAATTCCGAAGAAGAAGAAGAAGAAAAATAAAAGCACCCCAAGATCATAGATTTCGCGGAAATGCAAGACGATCCATCAATTGGAATTCAATTAACGGAAAACACTTTACAATTCCCTCTCTTTCTCTCTCTACTTTCCCTCTCTCTCTCTCTAAAATTCTCTTTTTCTTTTTCTTTTTCTGAAAAACCCCTTATAAGAAAAACAGTGGCTTAAACCCCTTAAATTATTTATACTCAAATTATCTTACAGTTTCGTGTCCACACAACCGAACAAGCCGGTAACCTGGCCTTGTTGTTTCGGAAATAGCCGGTTGCCAAAACCCCGACTCCTCTCTCCTCCTTTTTTAGACCAGTTCTCAACCCCTTATTATTATTTCACTGGATAGGTTTCGCCACGTGGAGTGCTCGCTGGCTGTACGAAACCTCTCCAAGGTTTCTATATATTTTTGGGGATAAGGGTATATCCTCAGATACCTTTCTGGTCTTTTTTTACTCGTTAGTGGTCCACTTACTGTGTCATGTGTCCTATTAACAAAGACTAATCAAACTCTTCGGACCGATTCATTACATTTCTTTATAATTAGTAGTGTTTTATGTGGATTTTTTTTTAAAAAAAATAATTAATAGAAAAAGTTACTTAAAATACGATAGGTTGGCAAATGTAAAATTGATGAGATAAATGAATATAAATAATAACATTACTCATTAACAAAATGGAGTCAATATACTTTGAATTTAGGTTCCGTCTGATGATGTTTTTATGAGATGTTTTTTAATGTCTTTTTTAGTATTTTAATGTGACATAGAAATAAACACTATTTTAATTATTTTAAATTGTTTGTCAATGTTTTTATAAAAATGAGAATGATTTAAGAAATTAGAGCAAATCTATAGTAGAACATTTAATTGATTAGTTGAGTATTTCCAATAACTAATAATTTGTCCCATGTATGAATAAAGTTAGGAAAATGACCAAGTTTTCGTTTAATAAATTCTTTAAATTCAACCTGTTAAACTGACATGCTTTAAGCATATATGTCAGTTTAATATATTATATTGAATAAATTTCTTCTAGCCGAGTTTGAAAGGAAATTTTATCCCTCTATTATTGGTACATTTTAAAATTCTTGAGCTCCGATTGTTAAAAATTTTGTTTTATTTTCTAAAAATAAAAACATTAAAAAATTACTCAAACACAAAATAAACTCGTGAAAACACAAAATAAGTTTTTCACATTTATATTATATTAAAACAATTTTTATTTTTTATTTTTTAAAAAACACCTCTCAAACACATTAACAAATAGAATTATTCTTGCATAATATTTGGTACATGATCTTTACTCACAAAGACTCCTCGTTATATTAAATAAAAAAGTAAGAAGCCGATACCAATATTATGAGATGTTACCAGAAAGTGGAAAGATTTATTGGATAAGTTTTAATATATGTGTTTGTTATTAACAAACATGGAATGAAAACGGTTAAGATTGGATTTAACGTTGTCGAGTTAATTGGTCTGAATATAGAATATTTAATGAAATATAAAATTAAAAGTAAAGGAATAAACACTTAAAAAAAAAAAGTTTAACAAATTCGTTCAATTACTAAACTCAGTGTGCAATTCAAATCAAACACATTAACATATACACGTCAATGAAGCTCAACTTTTGGAATATCATTCGTGATAGATTAATCCAATTATAGCCCCTTGGCCATTGTTGACTCATGCTTAAAGGTGTGACCACTAGAACTCTCTACAAGGAAAATTACTACTTAGAGAAAAAATAAGAAGAAAACGCCAATAAAAAGATTTGGTTGAATCCACGAAAAGAATTAATACACTTAATTTACGATTTTTTTTTTTTTTTTGGGGTTCCCTATCTTCGATAGTGTATTAAATAAATGGTTTCTAACTAGGACCACGTTAATATTTTGAGAGGTTGTTAGCCTGTTAGGGGACCACGGTAATGTAGTTTGGATGAATCATTAGTGGGTTCGTTGGGATTTGCGATTTCAAAATGAATGATTTAAAAATATGATTTTTAAAAACGCAATTATTTGTTTGATAAAATTACGATTTGGTCTTTAAAATTGTAGTTTAGCTTTTAAAAACACATTTTATTTCTGCGATTTGAAACACATATTTTTTATACATTTTCAAACATCAATTTTTTATTTTATTTTTTTAAAAAAAATGCACTTATAAACAATACATTTTCTACAATTTTGTTTAGAGTCAGACTTTTGGCCTATGAAATTGCAAAGCCAGACGGGCTTTTAAGGTTCATTTGGGTTTGCAAGTTTTAAAATTGCTATTTTGAAATTGCAATTTTAAAAACGTAAATTGCAAAGTTTCAAAATAGCAATTTTAAAACTTGCAATTTTTAAAATTGTAATTTATACTTTAAAAAAGTTTTAAAAAATGCATCTCATTACCTCCAATTTAAAAACGTAAATTTTTCTACATTTTTAAATTCACATTTCTTAAAAAATGCACTCCAAAACCATAAATTAATACCCTTAAATTGTTAAGATATATATGAAGGATTTTAGGATTTATAGTTATTTTATTTAATTTTGGCTGTGTTAAGGGATAATCATTGATCCAACAAATTTAAGAATGTTAGATCCTAATTTGGTTAGTGAGAGGCATGGGTTTATCACCTAACTTTTCTAATATAATGTTTTAAAAGTAGTGCATAACAAAAAAAAATATATATAAAATGGGTTTGTTCTCTTACAATTAGTGAAATGCTCACTTGTCAAGATAATAATCATATCTTAACCTAAATATGTAAATATTCTTGTAGTGTTAAAAGATGCTCCATTTGTTGATTTGTTTTGAAGAGTGTTTTTTTTTAAAAAAAAATGAAAAAGTATTTTTATGCAACTTAAATGTGAAATAATTTTAAATGTTTTTGTGTTGTGAATTGTTTATCAAAGTTATTTTTTTAAAAATAAAAAATAAAAAAGTAGAAAGAAAAACGCTTTAAACAAAAGCCGCTTATTTTATTAGATCCAAAAGATTCACTTCACCGTCCCCCTACCCCACCTCATATTTAAAGAATATGCTAATGCGCCTCTTTGTTTCAAGGTGTCACATGGAATCATTGTAGAATATTTTATTTTTAATCTTTTTTTTAAAAAAATTATTAATTACACTATTCAATAAAAAAAAATTAATCTCAAGTGCTCATTTTTATTTCATTCAAAATTTGAAATTATACACTACACTATTCAATTAAAAAAAATATATATATAAAATTGGTCCTGTAATTAGCCTAAATTACAAATCACTCTTTGTGGTATAAAGAAAAAATTCAAAGGTCCTTGTGGTTGGCCAAAATAATAAATCGCTCCCTGAAGCAAGTTTCCGTAAGTCATTTTAACAGAAACCGTTAATCTGTCACATTAGTTATTTTAACAATAGAGCGCCACCCTATTAATTTGATGTGGCAGACTAAATGGTTTTCTGTTAAAATGATTGACGAAAATCTGCTTCAGAGAGTGATTGTTATTTTGGCAATCACAGGGATCTCAAGAGTTTTTTTTCATAACCACAATGAGTGATTTGTAATTTAGGCCAACCACGTAAACTAATTTTTATATTTTTTTCTAAAAAAAATTATAAATTAATGCGTGCTTGCATTTATACAGGTCCCCTAGATTATAATCGCACTTGTTTGATATTTATTATGGTCAAACGAGCTTCATGCCTACCATAACTAATCACCATAAATTTTAAAAAAGGCGTAAATTAAACTAAAATTTTAATTTAATGCCATTCAAGCAGCCTATCACTAACTTATGAAACACAATTAAAGAAATTTTGTAAAGTCCCGATGAAGTCAATTCGAAAAAGGTTTAAGATTCGGTTTTAGTTAAAAGTTTAATTAAATAATTAACTTAAAATTTATTATCAATAATAAATAATAATTTAACTTGATGTAAAGGCACAATAAAATGGAAAACCCCAATTTAAGGAATTAGCAAAGTGAATTGTGATGTCACAAATGTGATTGATTTTTTAGTAGGCATATTGACATTGACATCATTATGAAAGCCAACAAACAAAATTGAAGTTAGTATAGATAAATAGTATAGGATCCTAGATGCGTTTTGAATATGTTACAAAGTTGACAGATTTGTCATATTAAAAGAAATGTTAATTTTGCTATGTAAAAGCTAGTCAAATCGCAGTTAAACAAGTCATATATAAAATATAGATAAAAGATATTCTCAATTATATAAGAATATGAAATTATAAGAGCAGCAATCTTTATTTTCTTAAATTTAAATAAAATACAAAACAAGTCATAAACAAGCTAGTCAAAGTCGTAGTTAAACAAGTCATATATAAAATATAGATAAAAAATATTCTCAATTATATAAGAATATGAAATTATAAGAGCAACAATCTTTATTTTCTTAAATTTAAATGAAGTACAAAACATTCTCTTTCAAAAAAAAAAAAACAAAAACAAACAAACATAATAGCATAGTAGAGATTTTTAGTTTGAACTCAATTTCATAATTTATTTTTTATTTCAGTTAAATATTATGTGTTAGACTAATTTATTAAAGAAAAATTTAAACTTATCAGAAGTCTGTTAAC